>CM077151.1:164176225-164683725 GCA_039583875.1 Platanthera guangdongensis | reverse complement strand
TTTAAGGGAGAATCATGTTGTTGAGGTCATTAATGTTCAAAAAGAATGTGATGTAGAACATATATTCCGCGCATGTTTGTAAGTTGAATGTAAATGAATTTATTGTATTATTTTTTAACCAAAAGTATTCCAATAATATTTTACGTTATTCTAAATAAAAAAGTAATACGCCATTCATTGGTGGTCCTAATAATTTATTCTTCTGGATCAGCGAAGTTATCCTGCGTTATGCATGGAGCGTGGAGAGTATGAGTATGTTTTGCTTCTGTGCTATTTTATATTTTCCGTGAGTAAATGTTTCGCTTCTATGCTATTTTATATTACTGCATGTTATTGTGAATAAGATATAGTGTAAACATCTTACAGTAGTAATACACTAATACATAAGTAAAACAAATTTGATTCAAGTTGGTTTGAATGGAGATGACGTGATGAGTCTTTAATAGTTTAGTAAGCATTGAAGATAAAGTTAATAGAACTTAAAGATATATATAAATAAGTGAAATGAAATATTGCTATCTCATGCATTACTTTCTATGTTGAGGGTTGGTTCATGATTCTATTGATGAGCTGAACTGGGCCGATTTGGTTGTTAAAATCATGTTTATAAGAAAGTTGGCTAGTCAGCTTGGTCTTGGCCCCGTCGAAGACTATATTCCATGTATAGAGCGTTGTGGAGAACTGAAGATTATGCATGTTACATGTGGAGCAAGGCTATCATTTCGATAGAAATAATTACCGGAGTTGCAAAGCTTTGATCGAGGAAAAGTCATCAGTGTTCGCTTTTTAGCGATCTGACAATGGTATCTTGAAATTTTATTGAGCTTGGAGAAATTTCATATTTTGGCTAAATCTCCTATGATCCCTCCTCAAGTGCACACTTTTGTGTTCTCTCCACAGCAAACTGCATTGAGCTACGCACAGTGGAAGCATAAGCACATTCACTCCCCATAAAGCTTCCAGGCGTAGCAACTTCTTAAGCATTCCCGCAAGGGGCACATTCACTCCCCATAACGCTTCCAGGGGTAGCAACTTCTTAAGCATTCCCGCAGGGGGCTCTCTCTGAGACGCTTCATCGCACTTCACTCTCGAGAAAGAATATTTGTCTGCCCTCTCAAATGCATGATACACATCTCTAGAATTCTCCCCACACACTGCTCTTCGGAACGCGCACTGGCACAATGCTATTCAAGGCGCACTGGTGCTCTGCTCTATAAAAGGCTACCCGACGCATTGCTTTCCAAGGTGTGCCCCCACACACCGTTCTCTAGAACATTCCCCTGCCCGACTCTCTCTGAGATGTTCCCCAACATGTTGCTCTCCAAGATATGTCCTATGCACCGCTCTCCAAGATACACCCCTACGCCTCACTTTTTAAGACAACGCTCTCCATGATACACCATTGCGTGTTACTTTACAGATTGCACTCATGGTCTCCGCTTTCCAGATCGTGACTCTGTTCATTGCCCTTCACAATGCGTTCCAACAAATACGGCAATAATAAACATACAACTATTCTGTTGGGAAAATTTGTGATGATTTGATTGTAAAAAACTAATCAATGAATGATAAAACCCGTACACTATCCTCAAACTATCAGGAGAGAATTTATATTTGTTTCTTTATCGAGTCCTAAGAAGAAAATGGAGTTTAGCTGATGAAGATTTCAGAAGAAAATATAGCTCGGTGGAGAAAACCTTGAATACAATTTCACGTACATCGTGAAGACCTCAAAGCACAAAACTTTGTTCGTCAAATTGTATTCAACGTACGTTGATTCAGTCAAAGCACGGAAGAGTAAAGTTATAAGAAACTCTATACGTCGAGAAGAAATTAGAGCAAAAAAATAACTGAAATAGTTGTGGGTCGAGGTGAAATCAGAACACGAAGATTCTTGAAGTAGCTGTGCGTCGGCATTCAAAGCACGAAGTGTACTTAACAAAATATGTCCATGCCCATTGCCATAGGTCAAATAGAAATCAATGCATTAGGTATTATGCATGAATTATTTTGAAGGAAAGAAATTTCTTATGCGATTCTTTTCTACAAGTTAGGATTTTATTTCCTGGATGAAATCAGAGATTATGCAAGGACATTTCTCAATTATGGAAAGAGAATCCAGAGATGAAGGCTCCGTTTGGTGGGAATTATTTTCACCGGTCAGACAGTTAAGATCTTAATTAAGATCCGATTCACACGGTCATAATCGCCTGATCAGTGAAAATAAGTCCCCCAAAAACAGAACCAAAGAGTATAACCTTTCAAAAAGATGTAGAAATGGAAAGGGATTTGGGCGGAGCCATATGGAGCCATTTTGAATCCAATTATAAAGGACCAGGTTGAGAACGAGAATAATAAGATTTTTGGGTATTACCAATAAACTGTTCTCCCAACCTTTTAGTTCATCCCAAATAAGGAGACCAATTATGCCAATACACCTTTATTTCACCTTGTAAAGCATTCTACAGGGGTGATCCGTTATACCAAAAGTCCCTTCTATCACCTTCATATAAATTGTTGAGGTATATTTAACAATGATAACGAGTTCTTATTGGGTTTGATTGGATCCGTTAGGCATCCAAAAACCTATCATCGGAGATTTAGGGTTACGCCTATAAATATCCTTGCTGGGGCAACGTGGATGTCGTTTCAAACTCGACACCCACATGAGATGCTTCTAGCGCAAGAAGACCCAGAAGATCTTATAGCGCTTCCCCTCCCTCGCCAAATGTCGAGCTAAGGATAACTCAGAAAGCGCAAGAAGACCGTGGCACAAGTGAGCTTGCCTTCTGAGGTACCTCATGGGTCTTATTTATAGATTTCTGAAAACGTCCTGCAAATAGCCAATCTCCGCTGTTCTGAACGGCTATGTGCAGTCCAGGTTGGCCTGCCAACAGCGTAACTCTTTAACAGGCTCTAAGCAGACCAGCGGGGGCAAAATGGTAGAGAACATCATAGATTGCTGCGCGAGTGGTCCCCTGAAGCCTCTGCTCGCCTGTGACGGCGAGTGCTCGATGGACCTGACACTGTCCGCCTCTCCCTGGACTTTGGCGAGTACGGGCTCGAATGGCCCTACTTGCCTACCACTTGCCAAGCTCGCCTGGGCGAGTGCGGGCCCTCCGGCTCCACTCGCCTCCCGGTAATTCCACCTCGCCTGGGCGAGCCGGGGGCTGCCGAGCTCTGGCCCCCTAGGTGCTCGCCCGGAATTTTGTAAAAAGCGAGCCGGCCGGTCTGGCTCCTGGCGACCCCACTCACCGGATACAGGGTTGTACACAATCCCTGCTCCTTTTGAGCTTGACAAAGCTCAGAAAGAATCATCCAACCCCAAGTGTTCGGCGAGTGCGACAAGAACCAGAGAGAATCTTCGGGTGGGGTCCACCTGCAGCTATATATATACGCCTGCGTACCTGGGTGACTTTTGTCACTCCCTTTGCTTTGAACTTGTCGAGATGCCTATTCCCAAAGAGATCCAAGAAAGGTTTACCCGAGCTCGCGATGTTTCCTCTGCTCACGTTGCCAGCTTGACCAAGGTTCCTCAGAGTGTCCCACAGAGCAGTCCGGTTGGACCCAATCCCGCTAAGAGGGCAAAACCATTTCCCCAAGCGGCTGAGCCTATCTTCAATGACTTCAAAATCACCCTGGAGCATGGGGCCGGCTCCTCTACTCTGCCTGCCTTTGAGAAGGAGAAAAACAACGTCGACCTTTGCGCCGATCCAAACAGCCAACGGGATGACGACGAGGCCTCTGTACCGCGAGTCAAGACCCCGCTCGGCGACTCGCGGCTTAAAACCCCGGAGAATCGCCCGTGAGATCCGTCACCCCCCTTTGGGACCCTAGGGCTGGACTCTCAGAGGCCGAGTTCGCCGGCTCGCACCCCCTCCCCACAACAACTTCCTGCCGAGACTGCGAAGGAAGGTATTGAAGCCATTCTCATGCCGAGCTTCAACCTCCTCCCACCAAGAACACATCGTCCGGGCCGCGACAAGAATCTGAGTCTGCCCCCATCCCGCACTTTCTTGGGGGCGCCGAGTTCGTCAGGTAAGCTTTGACCTTCAGTGGTTCTTATCTCGTGATTCCCTGGGGTACTCGCCTTTCATTATGATATTTACTTTAAATGTTTTTGCAGCTCTTCCCAGCCAATCTGAGGCTGATGGTTTTTGGATTTGACACGCTAATCGCCCCTCCCTTCTCCAAGCTCGCTTGACTCCTTCTTGGGCTCCGAGGTGGATTACGACGAGTTGACGAGGCAGGGGATTGGGCTCTTCAAGAAACTGGTGCGCGGGCTGCACAAGGTGCAGGAGGACAACGAGGCGCTGCAGCACGACTACATTAGGCTCGCTGACGAGGTGAGGGGCAACCCGATAGCCGAGACGATGTCCGTTTCTCGGCTCTTAGACGAGATCGATGAGAGCCTCCAGATCGCCCCGAGGAACTTTGGGCGGATTCGCGAGCTCCACAACTCGCGGCGACCTGCTGGGAAGGAGACGCGAAGCCGGCATAGATAGAAACGACTCCATTACTGAGCCTACCGGCACTCGCCTCTTGCCCCCTCAGCTCGAGCATATTGAACTTGTTCATTTTTCTTTTGCATTTGATTTCTTTGAACTATATTCTCCCCCTGGTCTGTAATAACTTAGAATATTTTTTAGATTTCAATGTTTGCTATTTGAATATACTACCTTTTAGGTTCAGTTCGGCATGTGATGAGACAAGCCTCGGAAGTCGGTGAGATGGGCTTGGCGAGCTGGGTCAGGCGAGATGGACTGATAGGTCAGCTCGGCCTTGGATTTCTTTTTCTATAAATAGGCCCCCTCACCAACCCAGTCCACCGCCTTTATTGCTTTTCGTACCCCCTTTTCTCGCTTTTTCCCCTACCTGTACTCGCGCCTTAAGCTTCCTGTGAGCATTGGCAAGACCAAGCCCGACGCTGACGGTCGCTCCAAATGTGCTCAACACTTCGCTGACTACTGATTTTTCGAAGGGAATACTACTGAGGGGGAGTTCACGGAGTTCCTTACCGACTACTTGCCCCCCAGATTCGAGGCGCGCTGGCCAAGCGCAGACGAGTCCATCAATACGTTCTACCCTGACGAGCTTGCCTTCCCCATCTCGTATTTTGAGGTGGGGTTGAGCCTACCTCTCTGGCCGGAAGTCTGCCAGATCCTGAAGTACTATGGCGCGGTGCCCGCGTAGTTGAACTCGAACGCCATCGCCATGATGGTGGTGTTCACATGCTTCCTCCGCTGGGAGCAAATAGAGTTCAACCTGACGGCCTTCAGGAAACTCTTCACCTACAAGGCGACTCCAGATGGCGTCGCCTACTTCGGGGGCTCCTTCATCAAAGTTCGTGATATTGCGAACAAGCACCACAATTGGATGACCAAGAATGTCTTCATCAAGGACGATCTCAGCAACGTCCCCTACTCGCCCCTGTAGAAGGGCGAGGAGGTGTACCGACCTCCCGCCATGTCCGACAACGATGCCGAGCTCCTTAATGTTTTCCTCCACAGAGATTTCGAGGTTGCCTTACTCCGAAGGGGCCTCGACTCGCTCCTCCCCGTCCTTCCTGGAGAAGGTACTCCTCCCACTTTTTCTTCTTGCCCAGCTCGCCGAATCAATAGAATTTTTCTAACAAAGTTTTTTCAGGCAAGGGAGTGACTGATTCCCGTGAACACGCCCTTTGCGGACTCGGGACTATTCCCTGACCCACTCGCAGGCGAGAGGACAGCCACAGCTGCTTGCCGAGATGAGCTGGCCTCATCCAAGCCCTCATCCATCAAGAAACGACCTGATCCCGCGGGGTCCAGCTCGCCCCGCCGCCAACCGTCGTAGAAGAAGATGAAAAGGGCCGTGGTGCTCTACTGAATGGTCTGTATGCAGTAGAGCAGATGGAGTAGAATTATCTTCTGAAATAATATTAACAGCAATAGATGTAGATGGAACTGAGGGTGCAACAGCAGCAGGAGAAGAAGTCACATTTTCTTGGACTGGATGAAGGGCAGCAGGTTGTATAATTGGAAGAGGAATTTCTGTAGCAGCAGGAGGAGTTACTTGAGGAGGGATGTCTGTAGAAACTGTTGTTGGAGTTTTTGTGGAAGCTGGAGCAGTAATTGGCTGAGCTAGAATAGATGGGGCAGGCTCCCCCTCAATGACTGGGTCAGTTATCTGATGAGAAGGAGGAGATGGGGTCCTGTCCACATCTTCAATTTCCTTTGTTGCTTTGACAGACTTCTGAAGTTTAACCTCCCATCTCTGGATGGAGGTAATAGAAACTTTCTTCATATGGTGGAGGGCTATGCCCTTTTTTATTAAAAATTCTTCAAGGTTCATCTGGTTGAGGTATAGAGAGATGATCCTGCCATAATTTGTGCTCTTAAGACATGCCTTAATTTTCTCAAAGAGTATCATGCCCCACTGGAATATCTTTCTACAGATAACTGCTGTCATCATATCAAAGAATTCTAGGGTGATATAACTGATGGAGCTTGTCTTATAGAGAAGAACTTTACACAAAATATCAGCCAACAGTCTTCTTACTACATTCATGAACTGTCTTCTAACAGTGTGAGATGATTGGGGAATCCCACAGAAACTATATGTTGTGTACATTGGAAAATGTGTACCAGATTTGTATAATCCTAACTTAGCTCAATGATATTCATCAAGGTGAATTTGATGTTGTTTTGAGCTTATATGTGCAGGTTAAGAATATGCAGGAAAAGTTTCTAAGTCCATGAGTCGACACCAGAAGAAGCTGTGTCGACACTTGTGAAGACTTGTGTCGACACTTGAGAAAAGCTGTGTCGACACTTGGAGTTAATTGTGTCGACACTTGGAAAAGCTGTGTCGACACACAGGACTTGTGTCGACACACAGAAAGTTCAGTCAACATCAACTGTGTCGACACACAGGACTTATGCCGACACACAGAAAGTTCAGTCGACATCAACTGTGTCGACACACAGGACTTGTGTCGACACACACACACACTAGAATTTCTTCTGAGTTAATTGTGTCGAGACAAGAAGTGACTGTGTCGACACACAGGACTTATGTCGACACATTCTTATAGAAGCTATGTCAAGAAGCAGTGTCGACACCATGAGAGCTGTGTCGACACCACCAAGGATTGTGTCGACACTTAGTCTACTTGTATCGACACATGTGAAGTTCAGACTACCTCCCAGGATACCTTCGTAGTGGCAAACGGAAGTGGTGGGTTGGGCCTCACCCACCTCTAAACTAGTATCAACACTACCAGTCAGACCTATCGTATACCTCGACGCTGGTGCACTAAGCGGGGCTCCTGCGTACTCTTGTCGGCTGAGCACCAGACTTTATTTGGCCAAGTGCAAAACTACACCTACCGAGCCAACGTAGTGGGGTCGGTGTGACGACTTTCCAATACTGAAGACCCACCACCTTTTATCTTATGCACATGCAACATTAATATATTTCCCACCTAGCCAAAGCTCCCCGGAAAATCCCGTCCATCACAAATATCTACCGAGCCAAAGCTCCCCGGACTAACCCGTCCGTCATAAATCCATCCGAGCTGTCGGCTCGCCGGGCTAACCTATCCATCACCAAACCACCGAGCCTACCACTTGTGAAACCCAACCTAACTCCCACAAAACCGGAGAGTGTGGGTGTAAGTGTAACCCTAGAGTATTTCTAATTACTCTTCCATTCCATTTATTCTTATGGCTTACGTTAACCTTGGACTGCCCAGGGCATTCCCTGTGAAGGGCTCTCTAGGGCACTAGGAACTACGATGGGCTGAAGCACAAAGCTCCCTTTTGCAAGGTACTTATTATTATTGGTTACTACCCAATTCTAGATCCCTTTTAACATTATTCTGGATCTAACCCTAGTGTATTTTGACTCTCTCTCTCCACATGAAAGACGATCTTTCGTCGATCTCGAGCACCTCTTAACACTAGTCAACCGAACTCTCTCCTCATCATGACTCCTAATAAAGCTCTCTTTTTCTTTTTAACTTTACCAAGATCAGTAAACCAATAACCCATCTACCTATGTCCATTCCACATATTATCACAAATTCCGTAGTTTTACTAACTGGAGACCAACCTAAGCTATATGATGTACATGATAGGAGGTACTCCAAATTTTCATCCAAATGCCCTAAGATAATTATTATGGGTCTATCATGAACCATTTAGCCTAAATCCAGAGACAAGTAATTTTTCTAATTAATTTAGCATTTATTAGATTTTCCTAAATGTTAGGCCAAGGGTAATTTTGAACATGAAGAACTAGATTTCCTTAAGTTATGGCCACCCAAAAATTATGAACACTATATTACAGCAATATATCAGTATATGCCAAATTTCACCGATTTATATACAGGTAATGACCTCTAAATAATTGATTCAAGGTAATTCAAATAATTAGAGTTAAAGAAGGGAGTACCATAAATCAAAGTCCAAAAATTATATAAACATTACCAGGTACTTATAATGATCATAAAACACTACTGACTAAGTTTCATGCAATTCCAATGTCAGTGAACAATGTATAAAAATACTTCAAATAATTTAGTTAAAGTGCACTTTGTGAAGCAACATTCTTATAAACTCATCAAAATAACATGTAATAATTTTCTAGACTTTATTATACCATAAAAGATTCTCTAGCCAAGTAACACAATTTTCCAGCAAGATATTGTATTTATTATCCATTTTCCAATATAAGGTGCACTAGTTCACTTTACACATGAAGTACTAAAAGGGAATGCCCAAATGATCCAAATAATTTACTAGTGCCTCTAAATGATATTTCATTAACCTTACCAGAGTTTCATATCATTCTAGGTTAATCTAAACATGGTTACTTCAAAATCATCAAAAAGGGCAAGGTGGAGATTATACCTACAAGTATGAGCTACTATTTTCTAAACATCCTATAATAAACCTCAGAGGTCAATATCACTATAAAACTCCTACCAAAATATCATAAGGATCAAAGGTCATAAGACCCATTATTTATTCCTTAAGTTATATAGACCTAAATAATTTCCAAGTGATTTAAGTGGAGTGCATGTGTCCAAATAATACCAAATTCCTTCCTAGTGCATTTCACCACCATAAGATCTCATGGACTGAACACCAAGTCCATACAAGGATATATCACTCCATGTCCCTCACATACCCCGAAAGTTCAACCTTAGGGTTTGAACTAGGGTTCTAGGACAAATCCACCTTAATCCAACCTAAACTCCATGTGAAGCCGTTTAAACTAACCATGGGGCTCTGGCCAAAGTCCCAAATACTTTGGGGTGAGAATTGGCCCCTCCATGCCCCAAGCTCACTCTGGCCCTAGTTAACCCTTAAAGGGCCACACTTTTGTCACACCATAACCTAATCAAATCTAACCCAATTGGGCTGAGATTTATATCATAGTCATTCCATGACCCTAAGAGTCAGATACCAAAAGTTTGGTGGGTTTAGAGGTGGTTAGGCCCTTTAAATAATCCATACATAGATTATTAAATTTCTATAAAAACTTTAGGGAAATTTTCTCCAAAAATTCCCATTTTTGGATATGTTATAGGTATAGGTAAGAGTGACCCCCAACCAAAATCGCAAGTCATTTGGATGGATGAATAGGTGGCGGCACTCAAAACAATCTCTGAACAAGCCTAGGTATAGACCTTACTAACAAGAGTGTTGTGGTCTGACCTAAACTCCAAATTCATTCAAACCAATTTTAAATTAAACAACACTCATAAGGCTAAAATTTTTATATTGTCCACTTTTTCTGAATAGGCTCCTAGGTATTTTTAAAAATTAATTTAAAACAACCCTATAACGGTGACTGAAACTGAAATAAGATGAATTAATAGCACGAATCTTAAAGCTTGATCATGTGACTCCTGGCTTTCTTCTTCTTCCAACCAAAGGTTGTGATTAACCCGACCTGGAGAACTTCCAAGTCCATTTTCCAGCCACCCGACAACCTCCCTGGCCAACCACCGCCACCACCACCTCCGTTGAGGTGAGGGTTATCGGCCGGAGGTGGTTTGGCCGCCGGAGACGGTGGATTCCAGCGAACCCGACACTTTCATTTTCATGGAAAACCAGTGGAAAAATTCCATTGGATCGTGCTCAATTGAGCCCGATTCTCATCTCTAAGGATTCCTAAGATCTAACCCATGAAGGAGGAGTAGAGGAGGACCTGATTTGCGGCCTGAAGACGTGCGCTTTGCCTCCTCACCATTTCGGCCACCGATCTTCTGGCTCCTCTACAACTTCTACACCAACCTCAACAGAAATGAAAAGCAATCGGGTGAAACGATTTCCCTTGCCCTGGTGATGGTCCTTAAAAAGGGAATTTGGGAGAGGAGGCCTGTAACTCCCAAATGTCATTAAACTCCATTAATGACAATTAACTCCACCCCTTCAGTTTCAACCAAATTAAGGGGCTGAACCAAATTATTGGCCAGCCACCTCCAGAAACTCCTCTCCCTCAGAGGAATAAAAGCCCCATAAAAGTGGGAGTTATGGAGCCTCCATGGCCATGATGGCCATTAATCGCAAGCTTTTCTCTCTCCCCCAATTCACCAATTCCAGAAGCTCAGTCCGACAAATTTTATCCCATTCGTCGAACTCCGCTCGATGAATCTGCTCTATTCGTCGATCTTTGTTCGATGAATATGCCCCGTTCAATGAAGGCTGAACCTTGTTCGACAACTTGCTCTGTTCGTCGAACTCCGTTCGACAAACTCTGAACCCAGTTCAGCAACTTTCTCTGTTCGTCGAACTCCGTTCGACAAATGCTGAACCTAGTTTAGCAATCTTTCTCCGTTCGTCGAACTCTGAATGGAGATTGACGAACTTTGAACCCAGTTCAGCACTTGCTCCGTTCGTCGAACTCCGTTCGACGAACGCTGAACCTAGTTTAGCAAACTTTCTCCATTTGTCGAACTCTATTCGACGAATATGCCCCTAATTCCATAGTGGCTCTATTCATCGAACTCAATTCGACGAATATGCTCCGTTCGACGAATTATTTGATGAGTTCGACGAATCCGACTGGTTCTATAATGACGTTGAGTGCACTCGATGCACTCGACGCCAATCAGTCTATGACGTTGAGTGAACTCAACGGACTCAACGCCTTGAGCCAGACATTTTTGTCTATTTAAAATGTCATTGAGTGCACTCAATGCACTCAAAATCATTCAGTCCATGGTGCTGAGTGAACTCAACGCACTTGGCCTCAAGCTAGGACATTCCTCTAAGTAAAATGGTGTTGAGTGCACTCAACGCACTCAATGCCAATCAGTCCAACACGTTGAGTGCACTAAACACACTTAACGCCAATCAGTCTATGGCGTTGAGTGCACTCAATGCACTCAACGCCAATCAGTCCATGACATTGAGTGCACTCAACGCACTCAACTACCCATGCCCAAATATTTTCTAAGTAACTTCACGACATAAATCGATGCTTCCTACGGTTTTGTCATGACCTAGTCATGACAAAACAACTCCTAGGGGTCTAGTAGTCTGAGGGATGTTACACAACCTTTGTCCAAGTTCCATATAGGGGTATGGACACTTGGACTATCCTACAAAACAAAGTTTTACCTTACCTTAGGACAACAATACTTATTGGGTCGTTGGTTTTGATTAGCCTGAAAATGATCATGCCTTCCAACAAATTTTCTGACAGGAAGACTAACACTAGCTCTGTTAGGAAGACTTACCCTTACCCTTGGTACACTAGGTTTGTGCCAACAATCTATGTCAAAGTGACCCACTTTGCCACAACACCAACACTCATGGATGTTATTTTTCCTCTTCTAAATAGTCTTTGAAGAGTGCAAGCCATCACTAGCTGTCTGTTCAGAGGGGAGTGTTGTAGCCTTCTTCTTGTTTCTCTTAGCAAGAATCTGACTAAAGGTGAGTTTGCTAGTAGAAGTATTTAGCTTACTCTGAGTTTCATTAACAACAGTCTTCTTTGTAGTTGACATGCTATTAATGGCCTTAGAGCTAGCCAAGTCAGCCTTACTGACTGACTTACCCTTGGTTTGGGTTTTTGCTGGAGGAGCCTGAGAATAGGCCACTGCCATCTCCTTGAGTGTAGTGGCTGGAGCACTAAATACAAATGGTCCATGATGGGCCATTTGGACTTTTTCATGGGGAGCCTTTTGCGAACTCAAACCCAAGCCCTTCCTTCTTCCATTGTAAGATACACTTGTACTCTTACAAGGAGAATTCTCATTCTTCTAGTGAACATACATGCAGTCTTGTTCATACCTGTTGGAAGGGAGGATTACCTTATGAAAGGTGGCCTGAGGCACTACAAGAGCATTGTCTTTCACTTTGGAATGGCCAACTCTAGCATTCCACTTAGACCATAAACCTCTCTCATTGTTTTGATGAGTAAAGGAGTCAATCAGTGGCAGCACAATTTTGGGCTTACTGAATTCAACCACAATCTTTCTCTCCTTTAGGAGTTTCTCTTCAAGATCCAAGAAGATCTTGTTCTTCTAGCTTATGGTCTCAATTTGGATGATTGAGATGTCCTTTAGTTGGCTGACTTCCCTTAGTTTGTGTTCCAGTAAGGATGGTGAGTCAGATTGCAGGGATGCAACTAGCTATAAGGAGACAATCACCTCAGCTTGCTTCTTGGACAGCTTCTTGCTTCTTTTCAAAGCAACCAACATTTCAACATACATGACAATCAATTGATTGACATCTACCTCAGATTGTGAGTCATCTTAATCATTGGATGAGGATGTATCAGAATCTAGACTTGTCTCATAATCTGAATAATAAGAAGAACTAGACAAAGAATGTACCTTTTCTGGACTAGGCTGATCCTGGTAGGATTCTTCATCTAACATGGCCATCAGCCCATAATAGCTGTTGGCACCTTCTTCCTTATCATCCTATTTTGTGCCTTCCATGTAGACAACCAGTGTGTCCAACATTTCTTTGGCTGTATTGCAGTGGACCAAGTTATGGAAGGTGGGGTCATCTATGGCACTTATAATGATGTTTTGTGCCCTTTTGTCCATAGTTGCCAAGATGACTTCATCTCTAGTCATTTCAGTATAACTCTTTGGAGTATGGATGTCTGCATCTAAGACAGAGACCTTCATGGGGATAAAAGTTCCTTCTTGAACTATTACACACATCCTAGGATCAGAGGCTTCCATGAACTGCGTGGCCCTCTCTTTCCAGATCCCAAAGTTCTCCTTTCTGCAGATTTGAAGCTCCATTGAGCTCCACTCCTTATGGTTCTCTACTGAACCCATATGTACTATACTTTTAGCTACCGTTTGAGATCTACTCAAATTATTAAGTCCTTGAGAAACCTCCCTCTGATACCACTTGAAAGTGTTTAGTTTCAAGAGAAGCTAAACACCTAGAGGGGGGTGAATAGGTTTTCTAGTCTTCTATGACTATCGTTTTGTTTTCCTTATTTAAGTGTTTTGTGACTTTGTACTTTTCTGCTTTCAAGACATACCACAAAAAGTGCACACATAATTTATAATGGTTCCCCAGATTATGGGTACGTCCACTGTCCCTCCCACCTTTCTAACAACTTGTTAGACAAGGCACTTCTCCAAATCTCGGCTCCTAAGAGATTATAACACAGATCCCACAGGATCTCTCAGTATTCTCCAAGACTTATAACTCTGGCACAAAGCCCTGCCTCAGAGCAAGCTTGCTCTTACAAATCAGTGATCAAAGGATCACCTACCTCAGACTTGAGCACAAGTCCTACACTCAGGCTATTGAGGATAGTCCTACCTCAGAGAGAACGACTCTCTACAGCTCAGGTACAAAGGCCCTATATCAGATCCAAAGGATCCTATAGCTCAGGCACAAGTGCCCTACAACTTAGAGTGAATGACTCTCGTCCCACAGGCTTAAAGCCCTACCTCAGATCCAAATTGGATCCTACTCTCAGGCCAAAGACCTACCTTAGGAACATAGGCCCTATACTCAGATCTACAACCAGATCCTACACATGGCCTTTATATATTCAGGTCTATAGCTCAGATCCAAAAGGATCCTACAGGATGAAAGTGAGTTGGTGAAATATGACTATAGAGATATGATCCCTGAGTATACCTTCCTGGACTAAGTGAACACAGCCCAACTTTGACTCTAGGGAAATAGTCCTTGAGCCTTTTGCTTCCTGAACAGAGAAAATCTCAGCCCTATCTTCTTCACAGTAACAAGAGTAGATCTTCAATAAACAGCTGCTTGTACTGGATGTAACCAGCAGGACTCTGCTCTGCTTCTTCATTCCTTCCTAGACTGAACCAGAAGCTCAATCTTATCTTCTTCATAGCCCCAAGATTGTATCTTCAGGATTAGGCTTGCTTGAACTGTGAAGTCACTAACACTTAGTCTTACTCTGTTTCTTCTTCTTACCTTAGTGAGAAAAAGCACACTGATCTGGCATGTCTGAAGTTATCAGACTTGTTCTACTGCAGCTAGGGTTAGCACTTTGCTGCTACCTCTTTCTCTCTCAAAAATTACTCTGATCTTGCTATTGATGGTGAAGTATCAACAAATAACTTTGATGAACTTTCAGACCAACTAGCTTGAACTTTTAGTACAGCTGGTTTAACTACCTGATTCAAGCTCGACAACAATGGAGGGGAGGAAGACTAAGTCCAGCTGCTATTTTTCAAAATGAGTAAACCCTAAAATTTAAGTTCCATCTCCCGATCTTGTCCCTTTTAACTTCTGTCGTTCAACAACTATTTGATCAAGGGGACCCACTATACTTGACAGCTGCAACATATCTTTATCAGTAAAAGTCCTACAGTAGACCTGTGACACCATTTGTCATCTACTATAGCTTTCCGGTAATTAATTTGAACTTTGTTGACATTGTTGACTTTTGTTGACGTCAGCATCTGTGGACTTAACCAAATTTTCAAATTCAATCCATGCATTGAATGTGTTAAGTGAATGACCTTCACTTAACAAATTTGGACTTAGCTAATTTCTCTACACCATCAGGGGTTATGTGCGTTGAGTGAACTAGCTTCACTCAACGCCTTTGTACTTAGCCAGTTCTTTTGCCTTGCTTAGGCATTGAGTGCACTGAGTGAACTGGATTCACTCAACGCCTCTGGACTTGGCTAATTTCTTCTGCACTGTCAGGAATTGAGTGCATTGATTGAATCTTCATCACTCAACACCACTGGACTTAGTTGTAACTTTCTTTATCTGCTAAGCATTGAGAGCATTGAGTGAGCCTTCATCACTCAACACTTTTGTCCTTATCCACTTCTATAGAGTCTGCCAGCTTGCTGAGGCATTGAGTGCGTTGAATGAGCTGTCCTCACTCAATGCATCTGGACTTAGACAGATTTTTTTATCCACCTTTCCTTGATCTTTGACATCACATGACACTTTCTTCTCTGGCGTTGAGTGAGCTGTATTCACTCGTCGCTTCTGGACTTAGCCAAATTTCTTTGACAGAATCTTCAAAAGCTTTGACTGTATGAGCTTGACTCAATACTTCCTGCATCAGGCGTCGAGTGAGCTGTCTTCACTCAACGCTTCAGGACTTGGTCGATATTCTACTTGCCACTACTAAATCTTTGACAGACTCAGCTGTACTCAATGCCTCTTGTTATATGGCGTTGAGTGAACTGGCTTCACTCAACTCCTGTGGACTAGCAACATTTCTGTGTTGCAAACTGCTGGGGTTGACTGGCCACACCTACTCAGTGCTTTTTGGCATCTGGCGTTGAGTGAATAGGCTTCACTCAACACCTTTGGACTTAGACAGATTTATGTCACTCCACCTCTCTACCTTGCGACTGATGAGTCCATTGTTTTATACCTATTTTCGGACTCATCTGGGCTAGTTTTCACGCGTTTTCACTTCACTTTTAGTTCTTTATCATTCATATTTCATCTTGTCTATATTTCCATAGGAAGTGCACACTTAGGCCCGTGGTTGTGTATTTTTGTACTTTTAATGTTTGTAGTCCTTTTTGTGATTGCCTGGAATGTCTACACATATCAGTGCTGGGTTTAGGGGTCGTGTGCATGTTTCGGGGATGTTTTGAAGCAGGAATACTGCGTATGATCATCAGATATAGTGCACACAACCACCGGTCGTACGCCGATGATCGTGCACAATGTACGCTGATTTCCAAAATCTGCCTGGGGTAATCGCACAACCAGTGGACATAGTGCGCACGACCATCGGTCGTGCGCCACTGATCGTGTGCATTGATTCCTCTTTTCCTGGAGTCCAGTCTGGTGTAATCGCACGACCATTGAACTTAGTGCGCACGACCAGTGGTCGTGCGCCACTGCTCGTGCGCGTTATCCTAGTTCTTCTTCCTATTCTACCATGCCAGTGCGCACGATCGCTGGACATAGTGCGCACGACCACTGTTCGTGCGCCCGTGCTCGTGCATATTGTTCAATTCTGCTTTCTATAAATATCGCAGGTCTCGCCCTAATACGAAATCGCGTGGATCGCTCGACATTTCTCCGCCGTTTTCCGCCTTCTCCGCCATTTTTCATCATCTTCCACCCTAGGGAGGTGCTCCGGGAAAGCTTTCACCGCCAAATCCAAGCCAGAGCTTCCTCTCGGCCTCCTCCATCATCTCTTGGGTTCATTTCAAGCTTCAACACCATAGACATCAAGTAAAGGGAAGCTTGCAACTTTCGTCCGCTATCGTGACACGAAGAAGACGGGCCATTGGAAGGTGGTGACAACCCTTCTATACCCCGGACACAGTTGAGGACCGAGCTTGAACGCGGATTGACAACCCGACGATTCCAACCGTGAATCCTCAGCAAGACTTCTGATTCGGTCGATCTCTTGACTTGTTCTTCCTTTATTGTTGTATATGTGTGTTAAAACTTCATTTATATTGATGTTGTTGCACTTTAGATGTAAACTTTAGTAGATTCATGTCTATGTGATTCTGTATTGTTTTACGCTTTAGTTGTTTGAGGTGCGCCATATTTCATCCACCATCCATCCGCCCTTGCCGCACTAGCAATTGCTAGTGGCATGCATAGCAAAGAGGTGATCACGACCCTCATTCCGCCATTCTCATCACCTCATCCGCAAGCCTACTCGCCCATCCGCCTAGTGATTCGGTGCATAGCGGCCCGACTAGTCTTCCATCCCGCCTGGCGAAGCATCGCATAGCGGCGTTGCATAGGAGTAGTTGTTAGATTTTTACTTTCTTTTTCCGCAAATATCAAAACCCCCCTTAGTTAACTCTGACCTAAGGACTTCAATCTCAAGTCCTCCTCAAAATTAACTCCACCTTACTATGTTCCTTGAGATATCGATACTTGGGAAAACTCGCCCATTTTATATTACTTGTGCGACCGGTTCACTGCCGTGATCTTTAGAATCAAGTTTTTTGCGCCGTTGCCGGGGAACACAGTGGTGTGAGTTTCTGGAGAGGGAGACGTGAGATTACTTTCCTTTTCCTTTGTAAATCGCTTTTGTTTTGTTCTATTTCTATTTTGCCTGCCTTTTTCTTGTTTGTTTAGGCAATTGTAGTAATATATTGTTGGATTTAGAAATTTGCACAATTTATTTTGAATCTGCTGTTTCGACACCATGTGGGGATATTCGTATGCCCAATGTCGTTGGTGTGGAAAGCCTTCCCACGCTAGTCATGAATGCCCTACGAGAGATATTGAGCATAAGCCTCAGCGCACAATGCATGAGATGTTGTATTCGTACAACCCTTCAAACACTGTGCCCCGAGCTTATGGTCCATCGTCCTTGCCACATACACTGTTCTCTTATTGCTCTCTGGCTCCACAAGGACCGCAGAGTAATGGGAGAAAGTGTTTGTATTGTCGTAGAACAGATCATGTCCTGAAGGATTGTGCCGAGTACCTCCGTGTTATGGAAGAGGATGATGAGCCAGACATTCGGATCATCCCGACTCCTACCCTCGGTGGCACACCTTCATCAACTGGTTATGTGGCCATGTCACCTTCATTTGTTGAAGGGAATGATGTGGACACAACCACCAGATGTGTGGCTGATCTAGGCTTTGACATGGCTGAGCCCATCTCTCCTGTGCATACATCTCCAAGCGTGGAGCCGATTCTTTGTGAGGAACCTACGCTTGACTTTTATCCAAGCAAAGTTCTTCCGCCTTGTGTGCATTCTACTTCAGTCATCTCTGACGACATTTTCGACGATGCAACACACGTTGAGGCTTGTGATACATGGATTGTTTCCACTCCCATGGAGGAGGACAACCTTCCTGGTGTCGAGGTTTCTCCTTGATACCAAAGGAGGAAGTCCAAGTCTTGGTGGAAGCCTCTATGGATCCGGCCGAGCCTTGTAGCATTGTCGACATTGTTGACGATATTTTTCTACCTCAGCCTTTGGGGAGTGAAACCGGGATCACTCCCCCGATTATTTCTTTATGTTCTTCATCTCTTTTATTTCTTGACCCCCCTTCCTTATCTGAGCCTGGGCGGGTTGAGTCTCCGCAGGAGCTTCAGGAGGACTTGGAGCTTTCAGCTCGAGTCATCGATGGTAGCATCCTCTCTCGCGAGGAGGTTGATTCCTCCTCTATTGAGAAAGCTCCATTGATTGCTTTCTCCTCCTGCATTCTCCCTGTAGTAGACGATACCTTGCTGGGCAAGGATTCATTTTGTGGTGAGAAGAGTGAGGACCAGCGCTCCTTCTCTTCTTACATCCTATTTTATCTACCTGTGTTTGGCAGGTATTACTATTTAGGTAGAGGTGTAACTGTTCTATCGCCGTATCATTACCCGTTACCGAAACGGATATTGGGACAATTACCTGTGCATTTTTCTTTTCATAGGCCCATTAGCTACAACCTTTTCGTAGCCAAATAAGTCGTGTTGGGATGACAATAACCCCAGTACTTATCTTTTATTTTTTGTATTTGTTTTCCATATCTATTTAGTTGTAGTATTTCTTTATAGTTTGTATATTTTTTTTTGTTTTTGCGGAGCTCACCCCTGCAGGTATTCTTGACAACTTCGTGTTGGCGGGGTTGTTATTCTTCGTATGGCGGGCCTGCTTCATGTTTCCACGCGTCTTATGGTATGCTCACTGACTGAGTATTGGGTAACCTCTTCCCTTAGCTCTTTATGATTTTAATTTCTCTATCATATGCTGTGTAGTTTAGTTTAAGTGTAGGGGAGAGCCAGTTTTGTTATCTTTTGCACGCGCACATTTCATGTGCATACTAGAAGCTTTTATAGATTTATTATGATTGGTTCATTGCATCACACACCACTGTACCCACATGAGCACGTGCTTAGCTTTTTGCGTGATGCGAGTTAAACTCGTTTCTTTTGTATGATTTGGGAAAATTATGGTGATGACATAGAATTGTAAGATGGAGTAAAATGTTGACCTTGCTGTGCTCCTAGTCAAGCGCTTTCATCTTGTGTAGAAATTGGAGTAGATTTAATTTTTATATATGCTTATAATTTTATATTTTTTTATTTGTGTAAAGACTTTTTATTTTACTCAAAAATTGATGAATCCGGTGTGAATCCGACGGTAGCTTAGGGATGTGTGTAGACGACCGTTAGTTTTGTATTGCTCGAGTCAGGAGGATGGATAGTCTTTCTCATTGGCTAAGAACTTCCCCAAGCTATTCTTGAAGTATGGGTATAGGTTAGTTCACTCGCATGAGCGTGATGTAGGCCATCATTTTGGCCTGGTTGAGTTTTGTACCGTTCCTAACGTCTTGTCCTCGCTATCCCTGTTGTGCCTACCCAATCTTTTGATTCAGCTCCACCTTTATTTCACCAAAGCCTCAAAGCCGATCCTAGTCGCACTCCCAAGTTGAGATTTAGAGTTTTACATTTTTCATGTTGGGGTGTTGATGTGGTGCTTTTACATGTGAATATGTGGATGTGCTCCAAAGCTTATATTTGCTGAAATTGTTAAAAGAAAAGTAATTTGAAAATGAAAAAGAAAAGTTAAAAAAATGATGTAATTGTGAAAAAGTGAAAAGTAAAATTGAAAATCCTATTTGAGATGTGAGTATTTTTGGAGTAGGCGGTGCACACACCCATATGTTAAAAGTTTAGTCTGGGGGTGTGGTGTACCCACATATATTTTGGTTAGCTGATGGATTCTATCTTTGATAGCTCATTTGGGTTAGGTGCATAGCCTTCTTGTTTATCTTTGTTTACCTCACCGAAACCCAAGCCCCATCTCTTCACCTAAATTCCTACTGATTCGTGTGTGAACCCAACCAGTGCCGTGGAGAGAATGCGAAAGGGCAAGCATATGGTCACCGACATTGGTGGATTCCTTTGGAGGTTATCCCGAGCACCGATCTTTGGCAATGCTCCCCTAGCGATTAATCTACTTTCTCCCTACGCGTGACCGGATGATTCACCGTGATTCCATTTTTGAGCAATAATAAAATGTTGATACGCATTGTGAAAAGTATAAACTATTTTGTATACTTAGAAATTTCTTCTATTATATTTTTACGCGTGCGAGCATGCGACTTCGCATGGTACTCTGTATCTCAATTTCCTTGTTAGCTAAATCATTTTCCCTATTTGCTTAGATTTTGTTTGCTCGGGACTCACAAACAGTTAAGTCTGGGGGTGTGATGAGTCCATTTTTTATACCTATTTTCGGACTCATCTGGGCTAGTTTTCACGCGTTTGCACTTCACTTTTAGTTCTTTATCATTCATATTTCATCTTGTCTATATTTCCATAGGAAGTGCACACTTAGGCCCGTGGTTGTGTATTTTTGTACTTTCAATGTTTGTACTCCTTTTTGTGATTACCTGGAATGTCTGCACATATCAATGCTGGGTTTAGGGGTCGTGTGCGTGTTCCGGGGATGTTTTGAAGCAGGAATATTGCGCACGATCATCGAATATAGTGCACACGACCACCAGTCGTGCTCCGATGATCGTGCGCAATGTACCCTAATTTCCAAAATCTGCCTGGGGTAATCGTACGACCAGTGGACATAGTGCGCACGACCACCGGTCGTGCGCTACTGATCGTGTGCATTGATTCCTCTTTTCCTGGAGTCCTGTCTTGTATAATCGCACGACCATTGAACTTAGTGCGTACGACCAGTGGTCGTGCACCACTGCTCGTGCGCGTTATCCCAGTTCTTCTTCCTATTCTGCCATGCCAGTGCGCACGATCACTGGACAGAGTGCGCACGACCACTGGTCGTGTGCCCGTGCTCGTGCGCATTGTTCAATTCTGCTTTCCATAAATATCGCAGGTCTCGCCCTAATTCGAAATCGCGGGGATCGCTCGACATTTCTCCACCATTTTCTGCCTTCTCCGCCATTTTTCATCACCTTCCACCCTAGGGAGGTGCTCCGGGCAAGCTTTCACCGCCAAATCCAAGCCGGAGCTTCCTCTCGGCCTCCTCCATCATCTCTTGGGTTCATTTCAAGCTTCAACACCATAGCCATCAAGTAAAGGGAAGCTGTCAACTTTCGTCCGCTATTGTGACACGAAGAAGACGGGCCATTGGAAGGTGGTGATAGCCCTTCTCTACCCCGGAAACAGTTGAGGACCGAGCCTGGATGCGGATTGACAACCAGATGATTCCAACCGTGAATCCTCAGCAAGACTTCGGATTCAGTGGATCTCTTGACTTGTTCTTCCTTTATTGTTGTATATGTGTGTTAAAACTTCATTTATATTGATGTTGTTGCACTTTAGATGTAAACTTTATTAGATTCATGTGTATGTGATTCTGTATTGTTTTACGCTTTAGTTACTTGAGGTGCGCCATATTTCATCCACCATCCATTCGCCCTTGCCGCACTAGCAATTGCTAGTGGCATGCGTAGCGAAGAGGTGCTCACGACCCTCATTCCGCCATTCTCATCACCTCATTCGCAAGCCTACTCGCCCATCGGCCTAGTGATTCGGTGCATAGCGACCCAACTAGTCTTCCATCTCGCCTGGCGAAGCATCACATAGCGGCGTTGCATAGGAGTAGTTGTTTGATTTTTACTTTCTTTTTTCGCAAATATCAAAACCCCCCTTAGTTAACTCTACCTAAGGACTTCAATCTCAAGTCCTCCTCGAAATTAACTCCACCTTACTGTGTTCCTTGAGAGATCGATACTTGGGAAAACTCGCCAATTTTATATTACTTGTGCGACCGATTCACTTCCGTGATCTTTAGCATCAGCGACCACCTATCATAATCACCAAGACACCTGTGTAACCTTGTTCCAAGGAACATCCTGCACATGATGAGCTTATCCAACATCAAGTACAACTATGCTCTTAGTGTTAATGGTGCTGCCTGTTCAAATCAAATCAAGTGAACATTGAGGGCAATATTCCCAACAATATAAAATGCACTTCTGCCAAGAATAATTATCAAAATGAAGATGATACTGAGGGCTCAGAAGATGAAGTTCGAACAGAAGGACATATTAACCCAACAGTCTTAGAATAATTTAATGCTTAGGAAGTTGGACTACATCATGAAGAAAGAATAAGGGAACAAATTAACCATGATCTAATTGATAGAAAAAGAATTGATATAAATAGGTCAATCCTGAGGGATAATCCCTCTTCTCAAGTCATTGGCAATATAAATCAAGGCGTAAAGACTAAAAGACAACAATCAAATGGAGAAATGTTGTAGTACTTCTTATCTCAATTTGAACCCAAGAAATTTGAAAAAGATGATATTGCTCCACACTATATTATAGCTATGCAGGAAGAACTTGCAGATTTTAAAAGAAATAAAGTGTGAGAATTAGTGAAAAGACCAAAAAATTATCCAGTTATAGGAACTAAATGGGTTTTCAGGAATAAATTGAATACAAATGGAGTGATTGTGAAAAATAAAGCTATACTGGTTGCTCAAGGCTATAAATAAGAGGAAGGAATTGAATATAATCAGAACTTTGCACTAGTAGCTAGCCTAGAAGCAATCAGACTATTTCTAGCATATGCAGCTTATAAAAGGATTAAAGTTTACGAGATGGATGTCAAGAGTCACTTTCTTAATGGATTCCTACAAGAATAGGTTATGTAGAACAACCTCCAAGTTTTGTCAATCCAACTTTTCCCTCTTATGTTTATAAATTAAATAAAGCAATATATGGTCTAAAGCAAGCTCCAAGAGGCTGGTATTAGTCCTTAGCCACATTTCTCTAAGATCACGCATGTTGAAATTTGTGAAGTGGAAGTGAGTGATGGGCAGACCAGGCGGACTATGCGGCCTGAGTCCGTGGCCTGGGCGGACTGCTGGTTGCGGCCTGGGTACCATGGCTTGGCTGTTCTTGAGGAGCGGCCTGTGCGGCCTGGTGTGCGGCCTGAGCGGCCTGTTGCGCAGCCTGGTTGGCCTTTGGCCAAGGAAGGGCTTCAAGCGATGTGGCCTGAGCGGACTACGGTTCGCGGACTGGAGGCAGTGCTTAGTTTGATAAGCAGCCTTGTGGTTTTGCAAGCTTGCGTTAACCGGCGGATTGAGTGTTCTATCCGCGGGAGGCTTTGCGGACAGGCAAGTCCACGGTGTCTGCTCTTGCGGACTGGCCTTAGAGGTAGGCAGTGGCCTTTGCCAAGCTCTGGTGGTGCAGCAGGTGTTAGATGCTATGGAGGACTGCGTGAACTGGTGTTGAAGTCCGGTAGGTGGCCGATGTCTTGGCAGTTGTGCGAGTAGGGCTTGCGAGATATGCCTTCTGGTGGTGTGGTTGGCAATCTTCTTTGGGGCAGGCGGACTGAGCCTTGTCCGTCGAGCTCGCGCTTGCTCTTGGTGGTTTTTTGGACTTGGTCTCATTCAGTGACAATTTCAGTGTGTCCGCAGTATCCGTCGAGTCCGCTGTTGACCGAGCAGACTGCCTGTTGGTCGTGGACTTGAGGCGGATGGAGGCTTGGCTTTCGAGCTGTGCGGACTGCCTTCTTGTCCGCACATATAGTGTGCGAACTGTCGTAGTGGTTAAAAAATATGCTTAATCACATTTCTGAGGTACAAGTTTCTATAAAACAATATTCAAAATAAACTGGTCTCCACAGAAGTAACAAGATCTTTCTTAACCTCCTTAGCTTATGAGGTTCATAAGGGGGAGAAATCTGAGGAAGACCAGTACATGGAACCTTTATAAAAAGATGAGGCTCTCCCTAGAAAGACTTACACTGTTCTTTTATCCAGAGAAGCAGAAGACCAAATAGCTGAAACTCAAACTATTCAGATGGAAATGGAACAGCAAAAGGATCAAGTTATCCATTATTCTGATGCATGAGTTTAGGGGGAGTTAATGAAAGAAAATTTGGCTGATATTCTTGTAACATCCCTCAGACTTTTAGACCCTAGGATGGTTTTGTCATGACTTGTTCATGACAAAACCCTATGAAGCACAAAAGGGTTTGGGGGAACATGGGAATTAGGGTGTGTAACACCTTGGACTGCAAATAGTAAGCCTCAATTACCAAATATTTAGAAATCATAGAACCGGTCGAATTCGTCGAACTCAGCGAGTAATTCGTCGAACGGAGAATATCTTATGCTTCTTACTTACTACTGCTCACATATACTTGCTTTGTTTATGAACTCATGATATACTAGTTTTACCGCCACCCACTTACCTTTGTTACTTTCCACCTTCATTACCTTCCCTTTTCTCCTCCCCGTTCGATGCCTAGGAGCCATGGGGGAGGGGTGGGGGATGATAGGACTTAGTCTTTTAGACTAACGGTCATTGGCCAAATCATTTTAGGGGATCGTGGAGCCGAACCAGGAGATGCAACCCCAGAGGTTGGTGTGCATGGAGACGGGTCAGTCTAGCATGAAATCCAACCAGCAGGGACAATGAGTACCAACCATTAGTAGATATTATAGATTTGCTTCCGCGATTGAGTGATTTGTAGTGAGGATTTTAATGTATCGGGCAGGAGCCCTCTTTCGTACTTTACTTTATCATTACTGTGGACTCTCCCTTCGTGGAGAATTATACTATATTTCATGTGATTTTTGTGGACCAGTATTTGAGTTTTCATGTACTCTTATATTTATTCTACTCTTCTGCGATAGGTATGGCTTCCAGGATCGGTATTTTGTAGTGACGACCATCCCGGGTGTGTTGGTGTCATCGCAAAGCGGCGGTTCTGGGCATAAGACCCCGATAGTTTTGCAAAAAAAGAGGGTCTTACAAAATGGTATCAGAGCGAAACCTCGATCGAAAAAGTAGAAGTCCACTAACCCTGGGTCAACCCCATTTGAGTTTAGTTTGAGGACAAACTAAGCATCGGAAGCTGTGGTGTGCCCATATGGGGGATCACATATATTTGTACACTTTTAATTAGGTTTGGGTGAAATTTCTTACAATTGCCTTTGTTATGCAGCCCCGGGCACATCTTACACCGCAGGGTGGAGCCCAGCAAAATCCAAATGTTGCACCACCTCCACCGTCACACACACCATTTCTACAATAGGAGATGGGGCAGACTCTGACGGCCATTCTGGAGGCCTTCTGGGCCCAGCAGAACCGGCTCCGCAGTCGAACCCAGGGGCCAATTGGTTGAGCATCTTCCATGGACTCTCTCCTCCATCTTACATAGGGGCGGAGTCAGCAGTAAGGATGAAAGAGTGGCTTGATATCATGTTCGAGATGCTGATGGGGATACGGTGCTCGTGGTAGGAGAGGGTACCTCTGGTGGTCTCCTTCTTGGAGTCTCATGCCAAAAGATGGTGGAAGGCACTTCTGGAAATGACATTTGTAGATTGGTAGGTTGCTGACGTCACTTGGGAGGAGTTCAGGGCCGCACTGTTGGAGCACTTTGTCCCACAGTCGGCAAGAGACGAACTGGAAGACAGGTTCCTGCAGTTAAGGAAGGGCAACAAGATGGTGGTGGAGTTCCATCGGGAGTTCAACCACTTAGCCTGATTTGTGGACTCCTATCAGCTGGACGAAGTGTGGTATACCAAGAGGTTATATAAGGGCCTTCGAGAGGATCTGAGACAGGCTCTTCTGTTTGTATCCGACGGGCCTATACCTCGGATTCTGGAGATGGCAAAAAGGATGGAGGCTGGATTCGTTAGGCCAAGCTCCTCGCCTTGGGGAGCTTCTGTCTTGTTTGTTAAGAATAAGGATGGGACCCTCATGTTATGCATCGACTATCGTGCACTAAACCGATTGAAATTGCTAAACACCTACCCTCTGCCAAAGATCGACGAATTATTTGATTAGCTAGTGGGAGCACATTGGTTCTCGAAGCTGGATTTGAGGTCAGGGTACTATCAGTTACGAATTCAGGAAGAAGACATCCCAAAGACGGCGTTTAGCAGCAGATATAGCCTGTACGAGTTTATTGTGATGACCTTTGGGCTCTCGAATGCGCCATCAGCTTTCACAAGCTTCATGAACCGGGTGTTCGAGTCGCACCTCGATAGGTTTATCATTGTGTTCATAGATGACATCCTTATTTATTCGAGGATGAAGGAAGAGAATGCACAACATCTGTCCTTGACTCTGGAGAAGCTCAGGGAGTATCAGTTGTATGCCAAGTTCAGTAAATGCCAGTTTTGGCTGATGGAGGTGGCCTTTTTAGGCAACATCATCAGTGGAGCAGGATTGGCGGTGGATCCCTCGAAGATTCAGGCAGTGCGAGACTGGCCTCAGTTAAGATGACCACGGATGTCTGAAGTTTTCTGGGATTGGACGGGTACTACTAGAAGTTTGTGCAGGGATTCTCTCAGATAGCCCTTCCACTCACTTCTTTGACAAAGAAGGACACTTCGTTCGTCTGGATGCCGCGGTGTGTGGCGACCTTCCAGGAGTTGAAGGGTCGGCTTTCGTCGGCCCCTATTCTCACTCTCCCATCTGGAAAGGAGGGTTTCCAGGTGTACACTAATGCGTCGTTTCAGGGGATGGGCGCTGTACTGATGCAGCATGGACTTGTGATAGCATACACCTCCCGCTAGCTAAAGAAGCACGAGAAGAACTACCATGTGCATGACTTGGACATGGGAGCAGTGGTGTTCGCTCTGAAGATTTGCCGGCATTAACTTTATGGGGTGCACTGCGAAATATTTTCGGATCACAAGAATCTGAAATATGTCGATACGCAGAAGGAGTTGAACATCCGCCAAAGAAGATGGGTGGAGTTTCGATCTGATTATGAGTACATGATACACTATTACCCAGGTAGGGAGAATGTGGTGGCAGACGCACTGAGATGGAGGAATACAACTTCAGGAGGAGAGCCTCAGTTAATGGCTATGAGCTGGTATAGATGATGGAGGATATGTAGATTACCTTGGTGTCCTCAGATGACTCAGAGCTTTATGAGTAGTATCTGGCAGCGATAAGCACTACCAATGATATTCGAGATTGCATCAGGACTAAACAGAAGAGGGATGACAAGCTAGAGCCAGTATTCAGGGCCTAGGAGGCAGGCACGGCCGGGGAGTATAAAGAGAGGGATGGGTTGTTGTGTTTTAGAGGACGAGTGTACATACCAGCTGGGAGCAGGATTTGGGAGGACATTATGACCGAGGCTCACTACAATAGGTACTCAGTGCACCCAGACATCACTAAGATGACGGCTGACCTGAAGAGGACGATGTACTCGCCGAGCATGAAAAGGCATATCACATACTTCGTGATCCATTGCGAGGCTTGCCAGTTAGTGAAGGCAGAGTGTAAGAGTCCGACCGTATTGTTGCAGCCACTTCCGATGCCGGAGTGGAAGTTCGACGATATCGCCATAGATTTTGAAAGATATTGTACCTAAACACCTAGAGGGGGGGGGGTGAATAGGTGACTTGAATCTTTTTAACTTTTTATGGCAGCAATCAGTTTCTAACACAGATTTATATCTACTTTTGCACAGCAATCACAGCAAACCACAACACACAGTAGACACACAGTTTTATAGTGGTTCCCCAAGGTTTGGGTACATCCACTTTGCCCCTTCGCCTATCTAGCAGTGTACTAGATTCGGCCCAACTTCTCCACTATCTCAGAACCCCAAAAATAGGTTCCTACACCTCAGGCCCAAAGCCCTACAACTCAGCTTCTTCACAAAGCTTACACTCAGCCACAAAGGCCTACACTCAGCCACCAAGGCCTACACTCAGAGATTTAAATCTCCTACACTCAGCCTTTATAATTACAAGCTTACAAGACTCAGATCCAAAGGATCCTACAAGATAAAATGAATACAAAAATTATAACTCAACAACTCAGTGACAAGAGAGATGAGTTGTGAGATTCTTGATGAGTTCTTGGAAGAACTCAGCTGAAATCAATCTGACTTAGCTTTCTTCAAAGCTTCTTGAATGTAGAACTCAATAAGATTGACTCCTTCTGCAGTTGATCCTTGATCTCTGCTACTTAAGATTCAGAATAACTCTAAACCCTTCTTCTCAGTCTGGTTCCAATGACTGATTTCTTGGATGGAGCTCTCTCTCTCCAACTTCTTAGATCTTCACTTGACAACTAGATCTTCTTTGAATTACTTGAACAACAATCTGAACTTGAGTTCAATTGATCTCTTCAACCACATCTTCTGTAGACAGTGTAAGCCTATTTATAGGCCTTCTTCATGGTAACTGGCTGGTCCGGTCCATAACAGATTTCTGACAACTCTGACAGGTGCTGTAGACCGGCTGGAATGGCAGCTGTCAAGTCATCCAGTCAGTTCTTGAAAATTCTGTAACTGTCTAGAAGTGTCGAGACTATCTGTCTTTAAGTGTCGACACTTATAGACCAAGTGTCGACACATGTTGTCTAAGTGTCGACACTAGCCTACAAGGTGTCGACACAACTCCTTATGTTGTAGATTTTATATCTCGACACTACTTCTTCTTCATGTGTCGACACTGAAATTGAGTGTCGACACAAGTACTTGTACTTCAGTATTTTGCTGAATTCTTCTAAGTGTCGACACAACACCTTTGTGTCGACACATCTTCATGTGTTGAACTCGCTGAGTGTCGACACTTCTTCTTGGTGTCGACACATGTCTTCAGTGTTGATACTTGCTGAGTGTCGACACATTGCTCTGGGTGTCGACACATTCTTCTTCTGTCGAGACTCTGGCTGAGTGTCGACACATTCCCTTAGTGTCGACACTTGTACTTAGAATATTTTTGTTGAACTTTGCTGATCTTTACTAAGTGTCAACACAGCTCCTTGTGTCGACACTTTCTTCAAGTGTTGAGTCTTCAGCTGAGTGTCGACACATTCTTTCTTGTGTCGACACTTCCTTCAAGTGTTGACTCTTCTGTTGTGTGTTGACACATTGTTCTGAGTGTCGACACTTATACTTAGTCTCTGCTGACTTTTGCTGAGTGTCAACACAGCTCCTTGTGTCGACACTTTCTGATGTAGACACAGTTTCACTGGGTGTCGACACAACTGCTATGTGTCGACACAGCTTCACTGCACTCTTCTTCATTGAGTGTCGACATAGCTCCTTGTGTCGACACTTTCTGTCTGGTGTCGACTCAGCATCCCTGGTGTCGACACAATGACTCCAAGTGTCGACACTACTTGCCTGGGTGTCGACACAAGTCTTCTTAAGTGTCGACACTTTGCTCCTTGGTGTCGACACATGGACTTAGAAACTTTTTCTTCTTTCCTGCAAATACTTAGCCTGCACAAGTAAACTCAAAACACATCAAATACATTTTGATGTATATCATTGAGTTGGGTGAGGCTTCTTCAAATCAGGTACATTTGAACCAATGTACCCAACAATCTCCCCCTATTTGGAGAAGTCATAACCCTTAGTCAATGATATACACCATTCATAATAAAATTACAAAATGATGTAAAGCAGGATTATATATAGCAAGACAATCATAAACATGTATCAATCAAACATGTATACATAGACATCATCACAGAACAAATATGAAATAGATTTAACATATAACACATTGTTCTAATATATGTCATATTCATTTTCAAAAGTTTACAGAATGTTTTACATCAAAAAGATTACATAGTAAACTTTAAGAAAATTCTAATTCTATTTCTGTTCAGGCTCCTTGATCACTATTCCTTTTCCAGCTTGAACTTTGGCTTGAATAGGAGCTTCAGCAACTTCAGCATCAGCAGGATTCTTGCCTTTCATATCTTTCTTCTTAAGTTCTTCAACTTTGATCTTTTGTCTTTCAAAATAATGATAAGGCTTGGGAAAGTACTTGCTAGGCTCCTGGACAGTAGGAGGTAGCTTTCCCATCTTGGCCTTTCTTCTGTATTGGACTATAGCCTCCTGCTTTGTCTCATGCTTTCTCCATTCAGCCTCAGAAAACCACTTGTTCCTGTCATGCACATTATCTTTTGCAGCTTTCCAGGCAGTCAGAATAATGTTCCTAGAGGTGGGGCTCCACTGCTCAAAGTCAGGACTTTGTTCAGCTTGCTCTTTCAAGATAGCTTCCTGTAAAGCTTCAGAGACAGGCTGAACCACCTTTTCTAGAATGACATTGTCCTTTCCCCCAGGTGGGCTATACATGGACTGTATGTCAGCATGAACCATATCAAAATCTGGTGGAGGATAGATCACTTGAGCTACTTCTGGTTGCTCACCTCCAAGATATGCAGGGTTAATTCCAGATTCTGCTACATTATCATCATCACAAAGAGGAGGATAACCAAGAGTGGCTCTGATGGAATTAGAAACCCATTTTGCATGGTCAGAGCCAGCTTTGACTAAGACCCTCTCCCCCTTTATGACTTCTCTTTCTATGTGATCCCTTAAATCATCTTTTTGAAATCTGATTTGGGCATTTAGATAATTGACTCCATCCCTGTAGAAAGGTCTTAACCTTTGGAGTTTTTCAGAGATTAGCTTCTGAGAGTCTTGAATAGCAGTTGTAACTTCAGTTAAGCTCTCTTGCAGTGCTTTATCAAAAGCTGTCATAGCAGTAGCAGTAGAAGTTGTCAGGCCAGCAGCAATGTTCTTCATCTCTGTGACAATAACATTGTGAGATTGTGTCAAATTATCATTCATTCTGATTTGGTTCTCTAGAACATACCCCTGCTTCTGTGCTATGTCATCTACTTGAGCCTTTATCTTTTCTTGATGAGTTGCAAGATAGACTACTGCATTCCCACCCTTGTGGAAGCAGTCAGTCATCTCCTTCTTATTAAGATTCATTTCAAATCTTATTGACTTTATATCTTGGGCTAGATCAAATTGTAATGATTTTTGCCCTTCATCAACATACTTATCAATTGCCTGCCTGTGCTCATCAAGTTTAATTTGCATTGCCACCATTAAAGCACTATAATCAACAGTTGGAGCTGACTGTGATATAGGCTGTGGAGCAACAGTTTGGAGAGCCTTTTTGTAACTCTGGCTCCTTCTTCTGAATACTTGAAACTTTCTTTTCTTAGCCCTTGTTGCCTCCTCATCTTCAGAAGCAGATGTGCTGGCTATCTCTACCTTCTCCTTAGGTAGCTCTTCAACAGCTTGGGGCTTTTCAGGTTCTTCCCTTACAGGCTCTTCAAGAATTGGCACTTGCTCCCCCTCAACTGGAGCATTCTCCTCCTCAACAGCAGCATTGTCCTTGTCAAAGTCTTGTTGATCCAGATTTAGAAATAAATCTTCCATTGTAAATTCTTGTGAAGAATGAGCTGGAGAAATTCTTGGCTCATCTACCACTAGATCAGATATAGTTTGAGCTGCAGCAGATGTGTCCTCCATGACAACATCTGGGACTTGACTATCAGTCTGTGGTTGCTGACAAACATCATGCAAATCAGTATCCTCTAAAGGAAAATCTAAAGCATTAAGCTCAGTGATTACCTCAAGGATGATGTTTGTAGCTTGCTCACTCTCAAGAGGAGTGGGCTCTTCCACAACTAGTAGCTCCCCCTGGATTTCAGCAACATCTTGAGGAGCTGGAGACTTTACAGCAGTTCCTTCCTCATTCTCATCAAGTGTGACGACCACTTGCTCTTCACTATCAGAGCTGCTAGTGGAAACCTGTGCCACTGGAGAAGTTTTCCTCTTCTTTTGTAGAGTAACTTTCTCAGGAGTTATCTTCTCAGGGGTTGGCATTTCCTTAGACAACACCCTGTCCCATCTAGAGAAGATCCTCATGTCCATCTTTCTCATATGGTTGATTTTGCTTCCAGCAGCTTGACCCATAACTTCTGATATAATACCAGCTAGATATAGACTTAATATCCTGCCCAAGTTAGGCTTCTTTAGGCTTTCCTTAATCTTCTCAAAGATCACCACAGACCAGTTAGTTTTTAGATTGAAGATTATCCTGGTCATAATGCTGAACATATGGGCAGATACCCTATCATGCCCTCCAGGTTTGCTTAGGATTACTTTGCCTACAATTTCTGACAGGAATTTCCCCTGACTGTTCATTTCTTTTCTATTGAAAACTGAACCAATCTTTATCTTAGAATCCAGACCACACCATGCCAATGCATCTCTGGTCCTGGAAGCTATAATCTCTTCTTCTTCCTTGGTTCTTGGTAACTGAAAGATTTTCCTCAAACTTTTTGGTGACACCTTCACCTTTTCACCATGAACCCTGGATTTGATCTTGAATCCAGATTCGTCTACCTTAGCACCACTGAGGAATTCCAAGACTTCCTTCTTCCAAATCTTTGTTGGCTCTGAAACAAGATATTCTAACCCTGAGTCTGCTACTAGGGTTACTACAGTCTTGATTTCTTGGTCGGCATCATCAAAGGCATTGCGCACCAACTCGTAGCCTTCGTTGACGTTCTCCTCAAGCTTTGGCGCCATTAGGGTTTGAAGAATTTGAACTGAGAGAAGAGAGGTGTCGACACACAAGCTTTGGTCTCGAAATGGTTGAAAGCGTGTCGACAAACTAAGGCAAAATCCTATTTATACCTTTCTAGGTTTGAAGATGAAAAGCCGGGCAGCTAACTTAAATTGTGTCGACACTGGCGATAAGTGTTGACACTGACTTATAATGTCTCGACACATATGTGTCGACACAAGTTTAGTCAATAGATTATATGTGTCGACACTTGTTTATGTGTCGACACCACATAACTCGACATTTAGTCGAGACTTTACTTAGATAATTCTGAGTAAAACTTAAGTGTCGACACCACCTTGAATGTGTCGACACCTACTAGACATGTGTCGACACTAATTTCCTGAAGTGTCGACACCAATATCCTAGATATGTCGATACCTTTTTCCTTAAGTGTCGACACCACTATTCTGTGTCGACACAGTGATTTCTGTGTGTTGACACCTTTTTACTTAGCCATTTTCAATTCTATAAACTTACTCTAAGTTTATCATTCCTAGTTCAATTTTAAACCTATTGAACTTAGTTTCTTCTAGGGGCTTAGTATACATATCAGCTAGTTGATTATCAGTTTTAACATATTCTAGTAAAATATCTTCTTTCTCTACATGATCCCAAAGAAAATGATATTTTATCTCAATATGTTTAGTTCTACTATGGGAAATAGGATTATGTGCAATTGATATAACACTAGTAGAATCACAAAATAGTGGAGTTCTACTTACCTGAAATCCATAATCCTCAAGCTGATGTTGTATCCATAGAAGTTGAGCACAACAACTTCCTGCAGCCACATATTCTGATTCTGCAGTGGAGATAGCCACACTTGTTTGCTTTTTGCTACTCCATGAAATCAATCTTCCACCTAGGAATTGATAGGTTCCAGTTGTGCTTTTTCTGTCTTCTTTGCATCCTGCAAAGTCTGCATCTGAATAACCTATTAGTTCAAAATCTCCAGTCCTAGGGTACCAGAGGCCTAGATAAGGAGTGCCCTTAAGATATCTCAATATCCTTTTGACTGCTGTCAAATGAGACTCTTTAGGGAAGGCTTGATACCTTGCACAGACACATGTAGCATACATGATATCTGGTCTACTTGCAGTCAAATATAATAGGGAGCCAACTATCCCTCTATACAAGGTTTCATCCACAGGTTTCCCTGCATCATCCTTGCTAAGTGACATACTTGACCCCATAGGAGTCTTCATGGTACTAGATGAATCCATACCATACTTCCTTATGAGTTCTAGGGTGAACTTTGACTGGCATATGGATAAACCATTCTCAGTCTGTCTTACTTGGAGACCCAAGAAGAACTTTAGCTCTCCCATACTACTCATCTCAAATTGACCTTGCATTAGTTTTGCAAACTTTTTGCAAAGGCTACTTTCAGTAGACCCAAATATAATGTCATCTACATATATTTGGACTAGTATTACTTTGCCTCTAGATTCCCTAAGGAATAAAGTCTTGTCTATTTTCCCACTTGTGAACTTATTCTCAATGAGGAAACTAGACAGGGTTTCATACCAAGCCCTAGGGGCTTGCTTTAACCCATATAAAGCTTTCCTAAGTCTATAGACATGATTAGGTAGAGTTGAATCTACAAAACCTGATGGCTGTTCCACATAGACTTCCTCTTTAAGCTTACCATTCAGAAATGCTGACTTGACATCCATTTGATAAACATTGAATCCTTGAAAGGTTGCATAGGCCAGGAACATTCTTATGGCTTCCAGTCTGGCTACTGGAGCAAAGGTTTGATCAAAATCAATACCTTCTTCCTGCCTATATCCTTTAACAACCAATCTTGCTTTGTTCTTAATGATGACTCCTTGTTCATCCATCTTGTTCCTATAGATCTACTTGGTTCCAATTATATTGTGGTCTTTAGGTTTAGGAACAAGCTCCCAGACCTTGCACTTCTTGAACTGATTCAGCTCTTCTTGCATTGCCTCAATCCAAAGAGGGTCTTTGATGGCTTCTTCAAACTTCTTTGGTTCAACTTGGGATAGAAAGCTGGAGAAGATTGCTGCATTTAGATTTCTGCTCCTTGTTTGTACCCCTTGTCTTGGATCACCAATGATTTGTTCTGCTGGATGATCTCTAAGATGCCTACTGGCTGGAGGCATCCTTACTTCAGGTTGAACTTCTTCAACTTCATCATCTTGCTGAACTCCTTGTTCTTCATCTGCATTTGGTACATGTAGTACTCCCCCTGGACAACAGCCACTGACTTCTACTTGCTGTCTTGCAGTAGGTTCTTCTTCTATAGTGAGCTTGTCCATCTTCTTTGTTAAACCTGTGGGGCTGCATACACTACTAGACAACTCATTGTTAATAAGCCTAGTTTCATCAAATAGTACATGTACAGTCTCTTCTACAACTTGTGTAGTCAAGTTGTAGACTCTATAAGCCTTACTATTGTTGCTGTACCCAACAAAAATTCCCTCTTGGGACTTGGCAGCAAACTTAGTCAAATAAGACTTTCCATTGTTAAGTATAAAGCACTTACAACCAAAGATCCTGAAGTAGGATAGGTTTGGTTTCCTGCCTTTCACAACCTCATAGGGGGTCTTGTTGAGGCTTTTAGTTATGGTAGCCCTATTAATAACATGGCATGCAGTATTCACTGCCTCAGCCCAGAAGTATTCTGGTAGTGATGTATCACTTAATAGGGTCCTACCAGCCTCAATCAAGGTTCGATTCTTCCTCTCAGCAATGCCATTTTGCTGAGGTGTTCTAGGTGAAGAAAACTCTTGAAATATCCCAAAGTCTTCACATAGTTTTGCCATACTCTCAGACTGAAATTCAGTACCATGGTCACTTCTAATCTTGATCACTATACTGTCTAGTTCATTCTGAATTTGCTTGACAAAGCTATATAAGACATTAGGTGTTTCAGATTTTTGTCTTAAGAAGAACACCCAGGAAAACCTTGAGTAGGCATCTACAACTACAAAGGTATAGACCTTCCTACCTAGGCTGTGAACTGGCATTGGACCAAAGAGATCCATATGCAAGAGGTATAAGCACCTCACAGCATCTTTGTTTTCAATGCTTCTAAAGGTGGATCTAATCTGCTTGCCCTTTTGACAAGCAGAGCAAATACCATCTTTAATACACTTAACTTGAGGACCATTCCTCACTAACTCTTTACTAAAGAGTTTGCCAATTGTCTTGTAGTTAAGATGGGCTAGCCTCTTGTGCCATTTGACACAATGAGAGACTTTCTCATCAGCTACAAGACACACTTGAGAACCATTGGTCTCACTCATAATGTCTAGGCAGTAGACATTCCTCTTTCTATAACCTGTCAAAATGATCTCTTGATCATTTGACCTCCTGATATGACAACCATCTTTGACAAATGAGATGTCATATCCTACATCACTTAATTGACTTATACTAATTAGGTTGTGTTTCAAACCTTTAACATAAGCCACTTGAGTAATGGTAACTAAGTTACTAGAAATGTTACCAAACCCTTTGATGATTCCTTTTTCAGAACCACCAAAGGTAACTTTAGGACCATCTTTGATTGGAGTGTAGTCCTTTAACAATTCCCTTGTTCCAGTCATATGTCTGGAACATCCACTGTCCAAGTACCATATTGGGGCATGGCCACTTGGACTCACCTGCAAAACAGATTAGTGAACCTTAGAACCCAAAGAATTCTTGGGTCCTTGGTACTTGTTAGTTTGCATCCTGATAAGGCTACCTGCTGGTTTTCCAACAGGCAGTTTGCTACTCACTTTGGCACTAGCATTGTGCCAAAAGTCCATTGCAAAGTGGCCTACCTTGCCACAACACCAACACTCAAACTTATTGTACCTTTGCTTAGGTACTGTCTTTGCTGTTTTATCTACAGCTGACTTGTTGAGAGTTGGGGCTTTGCCCTTGGACTTGGACTTGGACTGAACAGTCCTTGCAGATCTAGTAAATCCCATTCCAGATTTACCTTTATGATGAACAAATTCATCAATTAAGGGTAGAACTGACTTAGGTTTAGAAAACTTAGCAACTAAGTCCTTCTCCTTCTGAAGATTAATCTCAAGACTCTTGATTTGATCATTCTTAAATGATATAGTTCCCATCTGAATCACAGTTATGTGCTTCAGTCTGGCTATCTCATTAAGCTTTTGATCAAATAACTTCTCAAACTCAGTTGCAGCAGCTTTGAGATTAGCAATTTCCTTTGCCTGACTTTTGGCTAGGGACTTGCTCTTCTTATAAGCTTGCAACAGAACTTTATATTCGTCTATCAACTGATGAATATCTTCTTCAGACTCAGATGCACTCTCATCATTTGATGATGATGAATCTGATTCTGAACTGGCACAAGAAACTGAACTTAAAGTTGAACTTTGTACCTTACTAGGTCCTGGCTGCTCCAGGATTTTGTCACTTTCTGTCAATGCCATTAGTCCTTGGCACTGACAGTCTTCTTGTTCATATATAGAATTCATAATCTGCATGAACTCTTCTTCTTCTTCCTCAGCAAACAGTCCTATATATGCCTCAGCATCTGACTCAGTTTCTGATGAAGAGATATCTGACAGGCTCTTGTCCTTTTTGGCAACAAAAGACTTTTCCTTCTTGCCCTTGTATTGAGTCCTTTTCTTGTCACTAGACTCCTTCCTTTTTTCTGGACAATCTGCAACAACATGACCTTGTCTATTACAACAATAGCAAACTATTTTTGAAAGAGTTGCCTTGCTAGACTTAGTCTTTTTCCTGTCTTTCTTTGAAGACTTTTTATTCTGATAATAGTCTTCTTTTCCCTGTGAAGTAGATAGCCTTGTCCTCCACTGTTTCTTCTTTAAGAACTTCTGGAAATGTCTTGTGAAGGCAGCAAAGTCCTCATCACTTTCACTGCTTTCAGACTTTCTACTTGCTGACTCATCTGATTCAGTTTCAGCAACCTTTGGAGGTGGAGTTGGTGACTTACTCCTGTACTTTCTAGGGACTTCTGTTTTGAAGGCCACTGTCCTTTCCTTGTGTTCACTTCTTGTTGATTTCTCCTCTTCTTTCCTTACCATTAACTGCATTTCATAGGACAACAGTTTGCCAAACAGTGTTGGTGGAGGAATTTCTCCCAGCTTTGCCATTTCCCTGATGGCACAGATCTTGGTGTCCCAATCTTTTGTTAGGGACCTTAGAAACTTATCATTGAGTTCATAATTACTGAACTCTCTGCCATAGGACATGAGCTCATTCACAATCCTGTAGAACTTCTTATAGCACTCAGTTATGCTATCAGCTTTACCTTGTCTAAAACTTTCATATTCTTGATTTAGCAAGGATTTTCTGTCTTGCCTAACTTCTTCAGAACCCTCCATATACACAATAAGAGTATCCCACATCTCTTTAGCTGTCTTACAGTGTATCAGATTCTGAAAAGTTGCATCATCTATGACACTCACTATTATGTTCTGAGCCCTCTTATCCATAGTGGCTAGAACAATTTCATCCTTTGTCATTTCAGAGAAATCCTTAGGTGTTCTCTGATTTGCATCTAAGACTGACACCTTCATGGGCACATATGGCCCTTCCTTTACTGTGATATAAATCCTAGGGTCTGAGGCTTCCATAAAAAGTCTCACCCTTTCCTTCTAGATCCCAAAGATCTCTTTCCTACATATGGGTAACTTCATGGATCCCAATTCCTTGTGATTCTCAGTGGAACCCATGGTTCTTGATTTTCTTGATTCTGTACTTGACTTAGACTAAATCTGCCAACAGGATCTACTCAGACAGTTATGTCCCTTTTTGAGTAACCTGGCTCTGATACCACTTGAAAGATATTGTACCTAAACACCTAGAGGGGGGGGGGGGTGAATAGGTTACTTGAATCTTTTTAACTTGTTATGGCAGCAATCAGTTTCTAACACGGATTTATATCTACTTTTGCACAACAATCACACAACAATCACAGCAAACCATAACACACAGTAGACACATAGTTTTATAGTGGTTCCCCAAGGTTTGGGTACATCCACTTTCCCCCTTCGCCTATCTAGCAGTGTACTAGATTCGGCCCAACTTCTCCACTATCTCAGAACCCCAAAAATAGGTTCCTACACCTCAAGCCCAAAGCCCTACAACTCAGCTTCTTCACAAAGCTTACACTCAGCCACAAAGGCCTACACTCAGCCACCAAGGCCTACACTCAGAGATTTAAATCTCCTACACTCATCCTTTATAATTACAGGCTTACAAGACTCAGATCCAAAGGATCCTACAAGATAAAATGAATACAAAAATTATAACTCAACAACTCAGTGACAAGAGAGAAGAGTTGTGAGATTCTTGATGAGTTCTTGGAAGAACTCAGCTGAAATCAATCTGACTTAGCTTTCTTCAAAGCTTCTTGAATGTAGAACTCAATAAGATTGACTCCTTCTACAGTTGATCCTTGATCTCTGCTACTTAAGATTCAGAATAACTCTGAACCCTTCTTCTCAGTCTCGTTCCAATGACTGATTTCTTGGATGGAGCTCTCTCTCTCCAACTTCTTAGATCTTCACTTGACAGCTAGATCTTCTTTGAATTACTTGAACAACAATCTAAACTTGAGTTCAATTGATCTCTTCAACTACATCTTCTGTAGACAGTGTAAGCCTATTTATAGGCCTTCTTCATAGTAACCGGCTGGTCCGGTCCATAACTGATTTCTGACAACTTTGACAGGTGCTGTAGACCGGCTGGAATGACAGCTGTCAAGTCATCCAGTCAGTTCTTGAAAATTCTGTAACTGTCTAGAAGTGTCGAGACTATCTATCTTTAAGTGTCGACACTTATAGACCAAGTGTCGACACATGTTGTCTAAGTGTCGACACTAGCCTACAAGGTGTCGACACAACTCCTTATGTTGTAGATTTTATATCTCGACACTACTTCTTCTTCATGTGTCGACACTGAAATTGAGTGTCGACACAAGTACTTGTACTTCAGTATTTTGCTGAATTCTTCTAAGTGTCGACACAACACCTTTGTGTCGATACATCTTCATGTGTTGAACTCGCTGAGTGTCGACACTTCTTCTTGGTGTCGACACATGTCTTCAGTGTTGATACTTGCTGAGTGTCGACACATTGCTCTGGGTGTCGACACATTCTTCTTCTGTCGAGACTCTGGCTGAGTGTCGACACATTCCCTTAGTGTCGACACTTGTACTTAGAATATTTTTGTTGAACTTTGCTGATCTTTACTAAGTGTCGACACAGCTCCTTGTGTCGACACTTTCTTCAAGTGTTGAGTCTTCAGCTGAGTGTCGACACATTCTTTCTTGTGTCGACACTTCCTTCAAGTGTTGACTCTTCTGTTGTGTGTCGACACATTGTTCTGAGTGTCGACACTTATACTTAGTCTCTGCTGACTTTTGTTGAGTGTCAACACAGCTACTTGTGTCGACACTTTCTGATGTAGACACAGTTTCACTGGGTGTCGACATAACTGCTATGTGTCGACACAGCTTCACTGCACTCTTCTTCATTGAGTGTCGACACAGCTCCTTGTGTCGACACTTTCTGTCTGGTGTCGACTCAGCATCCCTAGTGTCGACACAATGACTCCAAGTGTCGACACTGCTTGCCTGGGTGTCGACACAAGTCTTCTTAAGTGTCGACACTTTGCTCCTTGGTGTCGACACATGGACTTAGAAACTTTTTCTTCTTTCCTGCAAATACTTAGCCTGCACAAGTAAACTCAAAACACATCAAATACATTTTGATGTATATCATTGAGTTGGGTGAGGCTTCTTCAAATCAGGTACATTTGAACCAATGTACCCATCAGATTTCATACATGGTCTTCTTCGGTCGTATGCGGGGAATGACTCGATATGGGTGATTGTCGATCGATTGAAAAAGGTGGCCAGATTTCTACAGATTAAGAAGGACGCTTCACTGAGTGACTTGGTGCAGAGGTTTGTGGAGCAGTCGTCTGATACCATGGATTGCTGAGGATGATAGTGTCCGATCATGATGGACGATTTATGTCTAAGGAGTGGAGGTCGGTCCAGGCTTATTTGGGGACCCAGTTGACATTTAGTACCGCCTTCCACCCTCAGACGGATAGGCAGACAGAGCGCACCAATCAGACACTGGATGATTTCTTGCGTCTTTGCATACTAGACCGCAGAGAGCTATGGGAGAGGCAGCTACTGTTGATCAAATTCTCGTACAACAACAACCACCAGTCCAGCATCGGCATGGCCCCTTATGAGGCTTTATATGGGCGGAGATGTAGGACTCCATTGACTTGGATCCAGGATGAGGATCTGAAGGCACTTGGCTCGGAGTTCGTGGAGGATACGGATGCTCAGGTGTGGTAGATTCGAGATAGGATGTTGGAGTCCCAGAGTAGGCAGGCCAAGTATTACGATGCTCGGTATAGTCAGGTAGAGTTTTAGGAAGGAGACCGGGTGTTTCTGAAGATATGACCGATGCATGGAGTCTCGCGGGTGCGTGGTCGGAAGAAGCTCGGTCCGAGATACATGGGGCCTTACAGGATCCTGGAGCGGATCAGTGCCTTGGAATATATACAAGATCTGCAGCCAGAGCTAGCAGGTTTGCATGACATTTTCCACATCTCCTCCCTCAGGAGAGCTCTAATTCGGTCGGAATAGCAGATTACAACTACAGATCGGCCTATAGCTTCTCATCGAACGGTGCACCTGGAGCCGATCCGGATAGATAATACTGGGATACGGGTCTTGTGACGTAAGAAAGTTCTGCTAATGAAGGTCTTTTGGAGGAATCATGGACAAGAGGAGCACTTGTGGGAGCCATAGGACTTGATGCAGAAAAGGTACCCAGAGCTTTTCACGTCAGGTATTTTCGTTAACGTCTCGAGATGTTACATTTTATTTTTCATACTTGAAACCCCATAGGCCTAACTAGAATTTCGAGGACGAAATTTTTATTTTATGTATTGGGATTTGTAACATCCCTCAGACTTCTACACCACTAGGATGGTTTTGTCATGACTGGGTCATGACAAAACCCTGGGAAGCACTAAAGGGTTTGGGGGAACATGGGAATTAGGATGTGAAACACCTTGGGCTGCAAATAATAAGTGTTAATTACCAAATATTTAGAAATCATAGAACAAGTCGGATTCATCGAACTCAGCGAGTAGTTCGTCGAACGGAGCATATTCGTCTAATTGAGCCTCTTTGGAATTAGGATCTTATTCGTCGAACGGAGTTCGACGAACGGAGCAAGTTTGCTAAACTAGGTTCAGCATTCGTCGAATGGAGTTTGACGAACTGAGTAAGTGCTGAACTGGGTTCAGAGTTCATCGATCTCCGTTCAGAGCTCGACGAACGGAACAAGTTTGCTAAGCAGAGGAAGTTGCTGAACTGGGTTCAGTGTTCGTCGAACGGAGTTTGTCGAATAGAGTTTGTCAAACGGAGTTCATCAGACGTAGTTCGTCAAATAGAGCAAGTTGCTGAACAAGGTTCAGCCTTCGTTGAACTGGGCATATTCGTCGAACTGAGATAAATAAATAGAGTTGATTCGTCGAGCTAATTTCGACGAATGGAATAAATTTCATCGGACTAAGCTTCTGGAATTGGTGATTTGGAGGAGAGTGAAAAGCTTGAGATTAATGGCCAACATGGCCATGGAGGTTCCATAACTCCCACCTTTATGGGGATTTTATTCCTCTGAGGGAGAGGAGGATTTTCTGGAGGCGGTCGGCCATTAATTTGGTTCAGCCCCTTAATTTGATTGAAACCAAAGGGGTGGAGTTAATGGACATTAATGGAGTTTAATGACATTTGGGAGTTACAAGTCTCCTCTCCCAAATTCCCTCTTTAAGGACCTTCACCAAGGCAAGGGCAATCGTTTCCCCTGATTCCTTTTCATTTCCATTGAGTTTGGTGCAGAAGTTGCAGAGGAGCCAGAAGCTCAGTGGCCGAAATGGTGAGGAGGCAAATGGCACGTCTTCAGGCTGCAAATCAAGTCCTCCACTACTCCTTCTTCATGGGTTAGATCTTAGGAATCTATAGAGATAAGAATCGAGTTCAGTTGAACCGATTCCAAGCTTCAAATTCCATGTATTTTCAAATTTGGGTTTCCTTTCGGGTTCGCCGGAAATCGCCCCTCTGGCGGCCGTGCCGCTGCATCGTGATAGCTCCCACCTCAACGGAGGTGGTGGCGGTGGTGTCCGACTAGGGAGGTGGCTGGATGGTCTATAAATGGGCTTGGAATATGCTCCAAGTCGGGTTAATCATGGCCATTGGCTGGAGGAAGAAGAAACCCAGCAGCCGTTGGATCTGTTTTAAGATCTGTGCTAGATCTAGTGTATTAAATTTTGATTATCTATTTTCTGTCACAGTTTTTGGGCTGTTTTGAATTAATTATTACAAATACTTAGGTTACCCTACATTAAATGTGATTCTACATGAACGTTGTATCCCTAAGAGTCTATTTTAATTTAAAATTGGTTTGAACCAATTTGGAGTTCAGGTCAGACCACAACACTCATTTTGGTGATGTCTATACATAGGCTAGGTCAGAGATTGTTTTAAGTACCTCCATCAATCCAGCAATCCAAATGAATTGAAATTTTGTAAGGTGGTCACTCTTGGCTATACCTAAATCATATCCAAAAATGGGAATTTTTGGAAAACATTTTGCTAAAGTTTTTGTAGAAATTTAATAATCCATGTATGAATTAATTAAAGGGTCTACTGACCTCAAAACCCTCCCAAATTTTGGTAAGTCGTTCTTTGGGTCAATATAGGACTCTGTATAAAATTTCATCCCATTTGGAGATGATTTTGTTCGGAATTTGGTAAGCCCTAGCCTAGCCCAAAAAGGGGTAATTAGCTTAAATTGTCCCTTGTGGTGTTGAGTGACCAAATCACCTCAACAGAGGTTGAAACTTGGGCCACTGATTTATTATGATCTTAAACACCCACACATTGAGTTTGGGTGGATTAGGGTGGATTTTCCCTAGAAACCTAGTTCAAACCCTAAGGATGAACTTTGGGGGTTTGTGAAGGACATGGGGTGATATATCCTTGTATGGACTTGGTGTTTATTCCATGTGATCTTAGAGTAGTGAAATGCCCTAGGAAGGAATTTGGTGACATTTAGACTTAGGCACACAACTTAAATAAATTAGGGAAAGTGTAGCCGTATACCTTTTACTAAAATATTGAAGGGGGCATATTACTTTGGATCCCTATGAAATTTTGGTAGAAGAGTTTTTATAACAATATGAGTCTCTGAAAATTATTGTAGGATGTTTGGAAGATATTAGTTCATACTTGTAGTTATAATCTTTATGTTGCCCCTAAGGATGATTTTGATAAAATCATAGTAAACTAACTTGGAATTGCATTAAACTTAGTCAGTGATGATTTTTTGATCATAAAAAAGCCCTGGTAATTTTTATGTAATTTTTGGACTAAGATTTATGGTAATCCTTTCTTTAACTCCAATTATTTGAATTACTTTGAATTAATTATTTAGAGGTTATTACATTTATAAAAATCTGTGAAATTTGGTATTCACTGAGATTTTGATATTATATGTTATTCATAATCTTTGGGTGGCTATAACTTAAAGAAATCTAGTACTTCATGTTCAAGATTACCCATGGCCTAATTTTTGGAAAAAATTATTAAATGCTAAATTAATTAGGAAAATTACAAGTTTCTGGATTTGGGCTAAATGTGTCATGATAGACCCTCATCAATTATCTTGGGGATTTTGGATGAAAATTTGGAGTACCTCCTATTATGTAAATCATATAGCTTAGGTTGGTCTGCATTTAGTAAAACTACGAAATTTGTGATAATATGTGGAATAGACATAGGGAGATGGGGTTATTGGTTTACTGATCTTGGTATAGTGAAAAAGAAAAAGAGCGCTTCATTAGGAGTCGTGATGAGCAGAGGGTTGGGTTACTAGTGTTAAGAGGTGCTCGAGATCGACGAAAGATCGTCTATTCTGTGGAGAGAGAGAGTCAAAATACACTAGGGATAGATTCAGAATAATGTTAAAAGAAATCAGGAATTGGGTAATAACCAATAATAGTAAGTGACTTGCGAAAGGGAGATTTGGTCTTCAGCCCATCGTAGTTCCTAGTGCTTCTGAGAGCCCTTCACAAGGAATGCCCTGGGCAGTCCAAGGTTAATGTAAACCGTAAGTCTAAATGGATTACAAGAGTAATTAGAAATAATCTAGGGTAACATTTACACTCACACTCCCCAGGGTGGTGGGAGTTAGGTTGGCTCACACGGGCAGTAGGCTCGGTGGTTTTGGTGATGGGCAGGTTAGCCCGACGAGTCGATGGCTTGGTAGATAATTGTGACAGACAGGTTTGTTCGGGGAGCTCTTGGCTCGGTAGATAGTTGTGACTGATGGAATAGTCCGGGGGCTTTGGCTCGATGGGAAATACATTAATATTACATGAGCATAAGTTATAAGGTGGTGGGATTTTGTTATTGGAAGTCGTCACACCGACCCCAATACGTTGACTTGGCAAGTGTGGTTTAGCACTTGGCTAAATAAAGTTCGGTGCGCAACCGACAAGAGTACGTAGGAGATACACTTAGTGAACCAGTATTAAGGCATACGAAATGTCCGACTGGTAGTGTTGATACCGGTTTAGAGGTGGGCGAGGCCCAACCCACGACTTCCGTTTGCCACTATGGAGGTATCCTGAGAGGTTAGGCTCCAGAAAGGGGGAACTAAAGGTCTATGTGCACAGAGTCGAGTGTGTGTGTGTTGCACTTGCATGTTAACATCATGGCATACTTGCATGACATAGCATCATCATTGCATATAACCCTTAACATCTATCGTATAAATTGGTATGGGACACTTTATACAATAGGCCTTGCAAAATGACCCCTTGGTCTACAGGTTTGTATGCGCATTCCTATAGGTCATGGTTACATACTTAGTTTACCGTCTCATACTATACTTGCTTACTTGTTTTTGTGTATACTTATGCTACTTACTTACTCTGCTCACATATACTTGCTCTATTTATGAACTCATGATAGACTAGTTCCGCCGCCACCTTCTTACCTTTATTACACTCCACCTTCATTACTTTCCATTTCCTCCTCCCCGCTCGGTGCCTAGGAGCCATGGGAGAGGGGTGGAGGCTGATAGAATTTAGTCTTTTAGACTAACGATCGTTAACCAAATCATTTTAGGGGATCATGGAGCCAAAATAGGAGATGCAGCCCCAAAAGTCAGTGTGTATGGTGACGGGGCAGTCTAGCACAGGAGTCCAGCTAGCAGAGACAGTGAGTCCTGACCATTAGTAGATATTATAGATTTGCTTCCGCTATTGAGTGATTTGTAGTGAGGATTTTGATGTATCGGGAAGGAGCTCTCTTTAGTACTTTGCTTTATCATTACTATGGACTCTCTCTTCGTGGAGAATTATACTATATTTCATGTGATGTCTGTGGACCAGTATTTGAGTTTTCATGTACTCTTATATTTATTCTACTCTTCTGCGATCGGTATGATCGGCAGGATCGACATTTTGTAGTGACGACCATCCCAGATGTGTTGGTGTCACCGCAAAGCGGCGGTTCTGGGCATAAGACCCCAGTAGTTTTGAAAAAAAAGAGGGTCTTACAATTCTTCTGATTGCTAGAGAAGTTGTGGATGTTGCTCTAATAGATCAAGAGGAATGTCAAGATTCTGCTGCTGAAATATTATGTAAAGATGTACATATTTCCCCAGAAAAAGGAAAAATCCTTCTTAGGACAAATATATTCTGAAGGTACAAATTTTATGGACTATGCTGGTATTTTTAAGAAATTTTATGGAGATCTCATACATTCAGTTTTCTGACAGCATGTTCTTTATAATTTTTATCTATTATTAGTACATGCTCCGTCAAAATTTTATATAATTAATTGTTGTACATTTGTAAAACCACTTTTAAAATTTTGTAAAATTTATTAAATTTAATAGGGGAGATTGTTGGGGAACACTCTTATGATTTAGCTTAACCAATTATGTTTAGTGGTTTTACATCCTAGGTTTATTACCCGTGATGTATAGTGAGGGTAAATTTGGTATTAGAAGTCCTAGGATATAATTGATATAAAGGACATAAGAAAGGAATACTTAATATAAGAGAAAAGTCAAGAATTGTTAACATGCGTCGAGTAGAAGTCGACGCAACTTAGACTAGAAGTCGACGCAATTTAGACTAGAAGTCGGCACAACTTTGACTGGAATTTTACGTCACTTTCAAATAGAAGTAAGACCAACTAAATTTGATAAGTCGGCAACACTCAATAGATATATCGATGCATACTTCGAGATGATATTGATGGAATGTCAACTACAGAGTGAATTTTAAAGATAGTCAAAATTCGATGCTACTTTAACAAGAACTCAACATTACGTCCACTGCATTTCTTAACAGAATTTGTTTTATGGCTTCAATCTAAATAAAATCAAGAAGGGGTTTACATAACAGATTCTTAGAGATGTTAGAGGATATTGATATATATATATATATATATTTATTATATAAAACAATATGCATATTTGAAGCACACCAAATATCTCATCTAGACCGTCAGATCAAATAACTTAAACAAGAAGTTAATTTTTGTCATCAGATCTATACAAATATGTCTGCCATTAACGATATCTCCCAAAAATAGCATCTCCCAACTCTAGAAAATCCTGATATTCAGAGATTCATCAGAAGTTCTAGAGATCATCATCAATTGTCCTTAAAGTCTTAAGAGAGGACACTAAGAGAAAATCATCTTAACTCAAATCTTCTCTTATTTTTCTTTTTTCATTTGAGAAAAAGAGTTTTAATAATTCCTCTATAAAGGATTCAGTGAGAGGTTCCAAGAGTATCCTTGAGAAAAGACTCAGTTTATAATTAGTTCAAGATCTCCTTATCAAAAGATTTGGTGTGTTTCTAAGAGTATTCTAATCAAAAGACACGGACACTGCCATAGTGAATTCCTACAAAGGGGGTAGAAGAGTGGATGTATCGAAATTTAGGGGGAACCACTATAATCCTTGTGTCTTCCGTATTTTTGCTTTTATTTCTTTATTTTGTGTTTTTGTGCTGTGATTTTAAATTAAATGTGTACAACCCCATATTCGCTGGGTGGGACCAAGATCTCCCAAGGACTAGGATTGCGCTAGCTTTGAGCTTATAGTTGGATCAAATAAGAAAGCGGGCGGGAGGGCTCTCGCCATTGGTATGCTTGAAGGCTCTCGCCTAGGGGTTGAGTTACGACATTTCGTCGAACGCCAGTTCATCGAGCTCAATTTGTCGATCTGGGAACGTAATTCGTAGAACGCATACTTATCGTGCTGAGCCTTTGACTTAGGGTTATTTTTTCGAACGCAGATTTCAAGTTTAGGCCATGGTATAACCAGGGCAGGCGGGAAGGATCCAGCCTTGGGCAGAAGCAGGGGCTCGTGCCTCAGAATGGCGGAAGCCCATGGGCCCTCGACGTTGAGTGATGTATCTCCACTCAACGCCCCTTTAGTGTTTTGGCTCCCACCTGGGGTAGGCGGGAAGGCTCGCGCTCAGAGCAAGTAGGGTTGCCGCAGAGCTCAGCAGGAAGAGCTTCTGCTAGAAGGGACCCAGACCCGAAATTACCTAAATACCACTGGTCTTCATTTAGCTCCTCAGAACAGCAGAGATTGGCTATTGGAAGACCATTCCAGGGGCATTTTAGTAATTTTAGGGCAGCAAAAGTACAATTTTTGCAGACTATGTAATGAAAATCTATAAATAGACCTACATGATACCTCAGAAGGAAGATTTTCCTCATACTCTCAGTTTGCCTTCTAGAGCTTTCTGAGGTACTCCTAGCCCAGCAATTGGCTTTGGAGGGGAAGCGCTCAGAGACTTCCGGGTTAGTGGAGGGACCTACAAAATGAGGCTTAGGGTAAGTTTCCAGTTCCTTGTGGCCAGTCTTGGGTCGAGGTTTGGGAGAAATAGGTGTCGGCTACACCCCAAGGTCCGAAATCTCATTGCGGCATGTTTTTGGCTTCAACATTTCTGGTGCAGTGAGCGTGGACTGTGGCTAATACAAGAAAATCTCAAGTCAAGTATCATGGCTGGAGGTGAAGGAGAAGGAGCTGGCTTGGGAGGTTCTCCCTCTTGGGGAAGTGGGGTGACGTTGGGGATGTTGGAGTACTTGAGGCGAGAATTCTTGCAGACTATCCACTTAGCCTTCTCGGCAAGAGGCGAGTGGGAGACCCATCAGGTCCTGGTGGCTGCTCTGTCATTGTCCGAGAATGCTCCTGGACAGCGCCCCGGGAAGGTGGTTCCAACAGAGGTGGCGGAAAGGGATGTCCCCAGGCGGGAGCTATTCCCAGGATAGACCAGTGTGGACTAGGAAAGCGAGCCGAGGTCGCCCGATGAACCCTCTCTGCAGCTAGGGGGTGGGAGCCCCTTCAGTGAGCTCATCATCTCAGCTTTGGTTGCGGAGGGGTTCCGGGAGCCATACATGACCTACTATACGAGGAAGAACGACCCCACGCAGTATGTGTAGTGGTTTGAAGATGCCGTCTCCATAAGGAAAATATCAGATGCCTTCAAGTGTAGGCTCTTCACCATCACCCTGAAGGAGAAGGCCAGGGACTGGTTCCACCAGTTACCTGCAAGTTCGATTTACTACTTCGAAGATCTGCGACACGGATTTTTGCTGAGGTTCTCAACATCCAAGAAGAGGAAGAAGGGGGGGGGGGGGGGGGGCAGAGTGTTTATTTGCCATCAAGCAGAAGCCGGAGGAGATGCTTGGATGCTATGTTGATAGGTTCCAGGAGGAGATTCTGCAGGTTCAGGAGATGCCTGGGTTCATGGTGATGCTTGCCTTCACCCTTGGGTTGAGGTCCAGCTTCTTTAGGATGGAGCTGAAGAGAGTTCCCCCTCTCTCCTTCAAGTAGCTGAGGGAGAGGGCGAAGAAGGAAATTGAGATCGAGGCGGCAAATCCGACATTTGTTAGGAGGTTGGCCAGGTTGGCGGAGGATGATGGGAAGGAATCAGGAGTAGGTAGGCAAAGAGAGCAGAAAGAGGAAATAAGGAGAGAGGAACCCCAAGGGTAGGGGCAACAACAATGTTGGGGGCCGCGAGAGCCGAACAACAGGTTGGGATAGAGGCCCAAGGAAGGTCACCCTCAGGGACAGGGTGGTGGTTTCCAAGGTATGGACAACCACCGTGAGCAAAGGAGGCTCAACCGGCCAGGCTTGGAGGCAGGGACAGAGGGTCCCCCTCCTACCGCAATAGGAAGTGATGGAGATAGTGAGGGGAAGAGGAGGAAGGAGAGGTGCTCGGGGAGGAGCGAGGACGAGAGAAGGCAGGGTGGTGTTGCCATTCTGTGACTTTTACCAGGATGTTGGTCATGCAACGGCCACCTGCCCAGAATTTCTAGAGATGATGGAGGCAAGGGGGCAGGCCCAACAGCAACCCCCATGAGGATTGAGGAAGTGCTGCAAGGAGGAGGAGAGGATAGATATGAAGACCTCATGGACATGGGGCCCGGGGAGGGATCAGGGTGATCCATGGGGGTATGGGGATTGAAGCCACATGTAAGGGGAACTTCCAGACCATGTATCGAAGGAGTGTCGCCTTGACCTCCTAGAACCCCCGACCGGAGGAAAAATCACTTTCTAGGTAAAAGACATGCCAGACTACGAAGACCTATTCTACGATGCCATAGTGATCCATACGGCGGTAGAGAATTTCATGGTCTCCTGGATTTAGGTGGACAACGGGAGCTCCGTGAATGTAATCTTCAAGAAAGCCTTTGACGAGATGAAGGTGGAAGCTCGGAGGGTCCTAGCCTCAGATGGACACTTTTTTTGGGTTCTCGGGGGAGTGGAAGGAAGTTGATGGAGGGGTAGGGCTGTATGTGACACTGGGGGAGGGGGGTATCGAGGAAATGTTGGTTCGTCATCGTTGATGATCCGAGCAGCAATAACACAACATTTGGGTGGCCTCTCATCTGTACCTTTCATTGAGTCCCCTCCTCGTTCCATCAGTACCTAAAGTTCAGCAGCGGAGGAGTGCAGGTCAAGATCAGGGGGGATACGAAGGTGGAGAGGCAGTTCTACGTGACTGTCGTCAATACCATATCTTGTATGGTGGAGGCGGAGGAGCTAGAAAAGGAGATGGCTAGGGAGAGGGAAGCTGCGTGGGAAGGAGTGATGAGCTGTAACACCCCAAATCCCAATTTGGCTTCAGGTTGGGCGACACGCCCTGGGACACGGGCGTGTCCCAGGGCGTGTCCTGCTCGGGTTGAGCATCTTGTCGAGTGCTCGACGAAATTTACTCGAAAAGTTCTCGAGAGGGAACACGCCCGGCGACACGGGTATGTCAGAGGGCGTGTCCTCCTCTGGTCGACGAACTACGCTCGATGATTGTTGAGCGACAAGTCAAGTTGAGTACACGGCCTGTGACACGGGCGTGCCCGTGTCACTGGGCCGTGTCCTTCTCTAAATCAGCCAGGGATGTGTGCTGGTGGACACGGGTGTGTCTTGGGGTACATGGCCTGGGACACGGGCGTGTCCCATGGCTGTGTCCTGCTCAGATTGAGTTATTGTTGTGCTGCCTGAGGGACACGCCATGCCACACGGGCGTGTACTGTATGACACGGTCATGTCAGCCATGTGACACGGGCATGTCACATGGCCGTGTCCTGTTCTGGATAAGGCGGTTCGTACGACGCTTAAGGGACACGGTCTGTGACATGGGCATGTCACAGGGCGTGTCAGCCCAAAAATAGATATATCTGGGCAAATCGTGGCCGGTCATTTCCACATCTTGGATCCAAAAGGCGAGGCCCTTCCCTGCTATTATAAGGCTGAGAGTGGATGGATAATCTCATTCATCTTTAGACATTTCTCCTTCTCAAAGAAGTGGGGAGAAGAGAGATCAAGGAAGGAAAGGGGAGAAGGAAGCTGACTGTCGGAGGAACTACGAAATTCCAAATCAAGATCCGAGTTCAGATTCGTGGAGGCAAGGCCGTGGCGGTGATTGCCACCCAGCTAGATTTTCATGGCGTCAAAGCGATCATCAATGGTAACGATCGCTTTATGCATAAGCATGGGATCCTCCACCAAGATGTGGAAAGCGTAAGTGATTCCAGGTTGAGTTTGCATTTAGAGCAGGAAATAGGTAGTACGACATAGACATGCTGTGTGAAGCCAATCCGGACCATTAGTTTGGATTGGTGTGGTTACGTTGTGAACCGGAGAAGACTCCGTGGATTGTATGGATGCTTGTGAATTGTGAATCCTTGAAAAGCCGTGTATGAGCCCTTGTATTGGGTGTGGTGATGAACTGGAATGGATTGGAAAGTGGCTCTACGAGAGCTGTGTGTGGAGCAGGAAAGGGAAGGCCGACCCACATCAAGATCTGCGCCATTGACGAATTGCGCAACGGGAAATGGCTGACCTGTAACTGTGTTGTTGGAGATCGATTGGTGGAAATGCTTGGGCAGATGCGGCCCCAACCCGGCTTGCTGAACCACAATGGTGGGTCGATTTAAATGCTCAAGTTTGCCGTAAGGTTAGCACCTCTGAGTGGGATGGGCGGAATATCACCAGCATGTGTGTTGGTGGACTAGGACCGGCCAACCAACATGTTAAAAACCTCTGCTCGGTGGTGGGCAACTGGTATATCCAGTATACCAATAATGTGCTCTGAGTGCACGGAGCGTCTGGCGGAGGCCGGCATTTGTGATACTGTTGGGACACGGCCCGTGACATGGGCGTGTCATAGGGCGTGTCAGCCCAAAAATAGATATCTCTGGGCAAATCGTGGCCGGTCATTTCCTCATCTTGGATCCAAGGGTCCAGGCCCTTCCCTGCTGTTATAAGGCTGATAGTGGATTGATAATCTCATTCATCTTTATCCATTTCTCCTTCTCAAAGAATTGGGGAGAAGAGAGAGCAAGGAAGGAAGGGGAGAAGGAAGCCGGCTGCCGGAGGAGCTACGGAGTTCCGAATCGAGATCCGAGTTCAGATTCGTGGAGGCAAGGTCGTGGCAGTGATTTCCATCTGGCTAGATTTTCATGGCGCCAAAGAGATCGTCAAGGGTAACGATCTCCTTCTTGGACAAACGAAGTCCTACTTTATGCATAAGCATAGTATCCTCCACCAAGAGGTGGAAAGCGTAAGTGATTCCAGGTTGAGTCTGCATTTAGAGTCGAAAATAGGTAGTACAACATATGCATACTGTGTGAAGCCCATCCAGACCATTAATTTGGATTGGTGATGGTTATGTTGTGAACCGGAGAAGACTCCGTGGATTGTATGGATGCTTGTGAATTGTGAAAACTTGAAAAGCTATGTATGAGCCCTTGTATTGGGTGTGGTGATGAACTGGAATGGATTGGAAAGCAGCTCTGCGAGAACTGTGTGTGGATCAGGAAAGGGAAGGCCGACCCGCATCAAGATCTGCGCTATTGACGAATTGAGCAATGGGAAATGGCTGACCTGTACCTGTATTGTGGGAGATTAATTTGTTGCAAGGCTTGGGAGGATGCGGCACTGACCTGGCTTGCTGCACCACAATGGTGGGTCGATCTAAATGCTCAAGTTTGCCGTGAGGTTAGCACCTCTGAGTGGGATTGACAGAATGTCGCCAGCATGCGTGTTGGTGGACTAGGACCGGCCAACCAACATGTTAAAAACCTCTGCTCGGTGGTGGGCAACTGGTATATCCGGTACACCAATAATGTGCCCTGCGTGCACAGAGCGTCTGGCGGAGGCCGGTGTTTGTGATACTGTTATGAAACTTGTTGTGATAGATAGATGTTCTGATTGCAATGCATACAGGGAAGGAACCACTACCCCGGGTAAGGGGTAGGGTTGTTATAATTGGTCAGCTAATGCTGACCGTTGCTTTGTTTACCACTCTTGGGGTGGATGTCTAACTGCAGGTGCTGACGAGTTAAGTTGGATTTAGCGGATTGAAGCCCTTGCTACTGAAAGGCCCTTGAAGGCCGTGCGAAGAATTCTTGGATTTCATGTGTGGCCAGCCTGCGTGCCGATGTATGAAGCTATATGTATTTGTAAAGAGAAACTTGCAAGGCCATAAGACAATGAGAGTTGTGTATTTGTATACATTCCTGGTGATATATATAAATATGTGGTTTATATATTTAGTGGACATTCATGAGGTTGAGTTCTTACAACTTAAAATGCTTTCGCTAGAATGCTCAGAGCTAGGATGTGAGTAGAACATGATTTTGATATTCATACGTAATTCTGCCATTTATTTGTGAAATATGGTGTGGGGCCCCGGCCGGAGCCACCATTATATTCCATATGACGAATGGAGGCGTTACATGAGCCTAGATGAGGTCGTGGAGAAGTTTGAAGAGGAGGCTGCGGGGAAGGAAGTAGTGAGCCCAGGTGAGGCTGGGGATGAGATTGAGGAGGAGGTTGTGGAGAAAGAAGGGGCGAGCCTTAGTGAGGCTGTAGACAAGGCAACGTGGGAGTAAGTGGTAGAGGGAGAAGCAGAGGGGGAGACCCAGTGGGGCGAAGAAGTAGAGTTACTGGGGAAGGACTGTTGGAGGCGATGGAGGTCGAGAAAGTAGAAGGTGAGGAGGAGTTGGGAGGAGAGGAGGAAAGGGCTGGCAGGGAGCAGTATCGGCTGGAGCCGGTGAAGGAAGTCATGGAGATGGAGGTCATCAGTAGGGCAGGGAAGGTAGAGAAGGTTAGGGTCAGTGGGGGCTTGTGCCCCGAAGACCAGGAAAGGATGCGGGAGTGCATCCAAAAGAATGCTGACATCTTTGCCTAAAGAGCGGAAGACATGGCGGGCATTAACACTGATGTGGCTTGCCACTGCCTGAACCTGGACCCCAAGATGTAGCCATTCGCTAGAAGATGAGGACCATCGCCACCAAGCTGGAGGATCCCATCCGTGAGGAGGTGAAGAAGCTTCTCGATGCAGGTTTCATCTCGGAGATCCAGTACTAAGGCTGGGTCTCCAATGTTGTAATGGTAAAGAAAGGTGATTGGAAGTGGTGCATGTGTGTAGATTTTTCTTTATTGAATAAATCATGCACTAAGGATTGCTACCCCCTGCCTCGGATCGACGCGCTGGTTGATTTAGCCGTCGATTTTTCTATTATGAGTTTTTGGATGCTTTTTCACATTATCACCAGATCCACATGTATCCCCCAACGTCAAGGATGCCTCCTTCATCACAAGAGAGGGATGCTTCAGCTATAAAATGATGCCCTTCGGGCTAAAGAACGTAGGGGCTACATACCAGCGAATGATGGACCTAGTGTATAAAAACTAGAGGGGAAGGAACCTGGAGGTCTACGTCGATGACCTCATGGTAAAGAGCAAGGATGTGGGTTCACACCTGCTTGACTTGGAAGAGACGTTCGTGACCCTGCGAGCCCAAAAGTGTGTCTTTGGGGCACGCAATGTAGGCTAGCGGGGCGCAATGTCCGGCACTTTCTAGCGACTAAATCTACCCCCACACGATCTAATTTGGAAACACCACACGCGAGCACAGCCACAATTTAATTTAACGTTTATCGTCACACAACGACGTGAGGATCGCGAACCCTCTTAGGATCAAATAGTGACTAGAGGCCACTATCATTTCCGGCGAAATGAACCCACACGGCTCGGTCGAGTGAAGTCGCACCAAGGAGATCCACCCAAAGAAAATGATTCGGAAAGTGGTTGATCTCCCCCGACTAAAGAAAACCAAAGGTCACCACCCTTCTTCGGTTGCGAGAAACTCGGAAAATCAAATGCGAAAATCAAGCGGAAGTACTTCGATGAATAAAATTTCAGATCTCACACCAAAACTTTCTCACAAGAAATATGCGGAGGTTGTAGAAGAAGCACACAAGATAGAGAAGAGGAATCGTTACCCCAACTCGTAGATAGTTGCACGTGGAGAATCGCTCAACCACGGTTCCGCCGGAGTCACACCGGATGGAGCTTGCACGTCCACCTTCAACGGAGTCACACCGCGAAGCTCCCACGCCGGAAGAGGGAGAGGCGGCCTGCACTTGGCCGAAACCCTCAATGGGGCGGGCAAAGGGGGCGGCGGAAATGAGAGGCGCTCTCAAAGCTGAAATCCTTTTTTTTTTAGGTTATAATCTTCATACCAAACCAAGGGAGTGGATGCCTTATATATATGGCCCACTCTAAATAAGAGTTTACATAAAATATTGCAGAAATTAAAAGCATTTTGGAGGCTAAATGCAGGCCACCAAATAACAAAACATAGCATAAACTTGTTAACCGCAGCCCGGCAGTTTTTATGACAACAACGTCATTTAATGATGATATCTCGCGAGCGAAGATGGTAGTGGGAAGGGGTGCGGCGCCGCGCTCCCACGCCTTTATGTCGCCGCAGATCTTTGCTTTGTAATGGCGGCGTGTCATCCGTAAGCGCTTCAATGCTTTGTAATGGCGGCGTGTCATCCGTAAGCGCTTCAACATCAACGGCCGCGGGTTGGAGAGGGTCGGCTCCGTCAATCCTCCCCGTCTCAAAAGGACTCATCACCGAGGAGTTGGCGTCTTTGTAGCGGCGAAGGAGAGCATCATCCAGGCGAGCCACTTCAACTTCGGGAACCCATGAATCATCGGAGGATGGGCGATCACGCCAGTGAACCAAATAGCGGCGAGTGGTACCAAGTGGAGATGGGAGAACTTCATCGGCAAGGATCCTGTCTGGTAAGAAAGAGGTCTTGGGAAAACTAGGAAAAGCATTAGTCGAAAAAGGTAAGACTGAAGCAAAAGCACCCACCAACGTACCTCCAACGGAATCCGAAGGAAGAGGCGATTCATGAGACCTTTCCCCCCCAAACCCAAGAGAAGAGCGAGAGGAAGAAGAGAAAGGGGAGTTGCATATTTCAAGTGGCGGAGAAGTATAAGGTGTTAAATCGGAAACATTAAAAATAGGGGATATACCCCAATCGGATGGTAAATCCAAAAGATACGCATTGTCACCTAATTTCTTCGCAACTCGAAAGGGGCCGGCTCGCCGATTGGCCAACTTTTTGACGGTACCCGAAGGCATCCGCTTGGGAATGAGACGAACCAAAACCAAATCATCAACATTAAAATGGACGGCTCGGCGGTGCAAATTCGCGTGTAACTGATCGGACGTATATTGCGTGGCTAACACCTCCTGTATGTGTTTATGCAAATTTTGAATGTGTTGGGCAAATTCCTGTGCGAAGTGAGTTGATTTATAAGTGGGCGGGAGGGGAATCAAGTCAAGTGGCACGTGCGCCTTATAACCGTGCACAATCTCATTTGGCGACAACCCGGTAGACCTATTCTTAGAATTGTTGTAAGCGAGTTGTGCGTGCGGGAGAATGAGATCCCAAGTGCCTTTGTGCTCCCCAACAAGACAACGTAAAAGATTGCCCACGCTTCGATTTACGACTTCCGTTTGGCCATCCGATTGCGGATGATAGGCGGACGAAAACAAAAGTTTGGTTCCCATAAGTTTCCAAAGCGTCTTCCAAAAGTAACTAGTAAATTTGACATCCCGATCACTAACGATAGTTTTCGGAACGCCGCGGTGCCCGACAACTTCCTTAAAATAAATTTTAGCCATGTGCGAGGCGTCACTAGTTTTGCTACACGGAATAAAGTACGCCATCTTTGAAAATCGGTCTACGACTACCAAAATAGAGTCATGTCGGCGGAAGGTGGGCGGGAGGCCTAAGATGAAGTCCATACTCACATCCTCCCAAGGGATAGAAGGGATGGGTAGAGGGGTGTAGAGACCGGCGTTTGTTTTACTACCCTTAGCTAGTTGACAAGTACGACAACTACTAACGATTTTACCAACGAAAGACTTCAAGCCCAGCCAATAAAATTTTTCCTCCACCAAAGCTAGCGTCTTATCCCGGCCAAAATGGCCACCAAGGCCCCCACCATGAAGTTCCCAAATGATATGATGGCGGAGGGAAGTTTGCGGGATGCACAACTTCGTGTGCTTAAATAAGTAACCATCCCGGATGTAGAATGCCGAAATAGTGGAGGGGGACTCCTCTTGGGTGGCAAAATAGATGTCCTTAAAGTCCGGACATGTCGCGTACTCGTCCTTAATGCGTTCAAAACCAATCACCTTAACGTGCATGATGGACAATAGTAACGAGAGTCGGCTAAGGGCGTAGGCCACACGGTTGTTGGACCCCTTAAGATGCTTAAGAGTGAACGTGTACTCTTGGAGGAACGACACCCACTTAGCATGTCGGGGGCTGATTTTATGTTGGGAGTTAATAAAACGCAAAGCTTCATGATCCGAAAGTAGCACGAATTCTTTGGAAAGGAGATAGTGCCTCCAATAGTGTAAACTTCGGACCACCGCATAAAATTCCCGATCGTAATTGGAGTAGTTTAATTTAGCCCCGGACAACTTCTCACTAAAATAGCAAATGGGGTGACCCTCTTGGCTTAATACTCCTCCAATCCCAACCCCGGACGCATCGCATGCTAGTTCAAACACCTTAGAGAAATCCGGTAAGCGTAGGAGGGGTGCTTCCGTCATGAGAGTTTTGATCGTTTGGAAGGCATGAGTGGCGGTCTTAGTCCATTGGAAATCCCCCTTCTTCATGCACTCCGTCAAAGGAGCCATGATGCTACTAAAATTTTTAATAAAACGCCGATAAAAAGTAGCGAGTCCATGGAAACTTCTAACGTCACGGATGACTTGGGCTCCGGCCACTCGTTAATAACTTGCACCTTTTTTGGGTCTACTCTAATGCCGTCCGCTCCCACAAGATATCCTAAGAACTCAACCTCACGGACAAGGAAGGTGCATTTCTTCAGATTTAAGAATAGTTTCTCCTTCCTCAAAGTAGTTAAGACTGCCCTCAAGTGATTGGTATGTTCAGTGGGCGTCAAGCTAAATACCAAGATGTCGTCAAAATACACTACGACGAATTTTCCCATGAGGGGTTGGAATATTTGAGTCATCATCCGAGAAAATGTGCTTGGGGCATTAGAAAGTCCGAAGGGCATGACAAGCCACTCATATAAACCATCCTTAGTCTTGAACGCCGTTTTCCATTCATCCCCCTCTCGAATTCTAATTTGATGGTAGCCACTTTTGAGATCCAGCTTGGAAAAGATCGTGGCTCCGGCAAGCATATCCAAGAGATCATCCAATCGGGGAATAGGGAACCTATATTTAATAGTGATCTTATTAATCGCCCGACTATCGACACACATCCTCCAAGTACCGTCCTTTTTGGGGGCTAACAGGGCCGGCACGGCACATGGGCTCAGGCTATGGCGGATGAACCCTTTAGTTAAGAGTTCCGATATTTGAGTTTGAAGCTCCTGATGCGCTGCCGGGTGGAGCCTATAATGGGGCTGATTCGGGAGTGAGGAACCTGGGACGAGATCTATGGCGTGTTGGATGTCGCGTAGTGGTGGTAAGATGGGGGGTAACTCGGCCGGATACACATCTTTATATTCCTCCAACAAGTGTTTTAAATCTTCCGGAAGCTCATCTAATTTATCACAATCTTCCTTACTACTCAAGAGCATAAGCGCATAGAGCACGCCATCTAGAAATGGGACGCGGGTGAACTCCTTTCGTCCTATTAAGTGCAAGGCTTTCTTCTCCACGGGTACGATGGTATCCTTGGACGGAATAGTCGGGTCCTTCGGTGGCGTTGGTTTAAAGGTAATAATCTTCCCCTTAAACTTAAATTCATAAGTATTAGCCCTACCGAAGTGAGTCACGTCGTGGTCATATAGCCAAGGCCGGCCAAGAAGGACGTGACATGCATCCATGGGGATGACATCACACCACACTGGCTCGGAATAAGATTTGACGTTAAGGGGAACTAGACAACGCTTCGTGACAGGAAGAGAGGTCTTATTCACCCAAGCTACATGATAAGGTTGGGGGTGGGGTTCGGCAACTAAAGACATCCTAGCAACCGCGCTCTCCGAAACGACGTTCATACAACTCCCACTATCGATGATAAGCTTACACAACTTCTCTCTGCTCTTAAATATCATCGAAAAGAGGGTCGTCCTATTCCAATCGTTTGGCGTCAGGGGAACCGTCAGGATACAACGCATAACCATGAGGTTATGTTCATCCTCCAAATCACTCGGGACTCCCTCAACATCGTACCCCTCGTCAGCTTCATAAATTATTTCGGCCGGGTCGTTAGGAGCCTCCAATAAAGCTAAGGCCTTAGGCTTGGTGGGGCATTCGCTCGCATAATGCCCTTGTACTCCACAAGCGTAGCATGTGGCATTTGTTTTATTAACTCTCCCAATTGGCACTCGCTCCCCGGTTGGATTCTTAGAATTTCTAGCGGTGATGACTATCGAACTTGTGTCGGTAGCCTTAAACTTGCCTTTGTCTTTATACGTGGACTTCCCCTTTTGGAAATACCTTGCTTTAGACTTGAGAGTTATATTTTTCTCAATGTCCAAGGCCGCGTTGTACATGGTGTTTATATCCGTATGCCCATATCGCAAAAGCTTGCGCTGAATATCCGGATCCAGCCCCTTCCGAAACCTCGAGAGAGTCACTTCGGGCATCTCCTTAACATCGCAACGTACTAACAGATCCTTAAGCGTAACCATGTAATCAGACACCGATTGGCTCCCTTGCTTAAGAGAGGCTAAGTCGTCAAACAGTTGTGTGCGGTAATACGTGGGGACGTATTGATCCGACAACATAGCTTTCATAACCTGCCAACCAATTGGTGGCATACCATCAAGCGCTCCCATGCGTCTCTCCTCGTTGAGCCAATATACCTTGGCCCGGTCTAGAAGTTTCAGCCTAGCGACTTGGACCTTTTGCCTGTCGGTTAAGTTATGCCACTCGAAGTAGCACTCGATATCCATAATCCAATTCAGAAAGATTTGGGGCTGCCCCATGCCGTCGTAAGAAGGGGCTTCTATACGGATGGCTTTCGTGATGTTGAACTCTTGTGGAGCTCGGTTATAATAGGGTGGACCACGTGGTGCAAGGTCATCGTAGTCCTCGTCAAATCGAGGAGGGTAACGGGGCTGTTGGTGGTTCGGGGGGTGAGGGTTAATTGGTAGAGGGTTAGGGGGGGCGGGTGGAGTCGCTCTAGCAGTCGTAAGTTGAGCGATCATGTCTCTTAACTCATCCATGCGACGCTCTTGATTCACGATGTGCGCATTAAACTCTTGTCGAAGAGCCTCGACGGGAGTCGGATCTTGGCCCCCATGCCGCTCGTCCGCCATATTGGAGGAAGAGGGAGCGTACTCGGTGCCGTGCCTTGTGCGCATGCAGAGTTTTTTTTTTCTTTATGTGTTGACTCTAAATTAGTCCTAAACACCCTAAAATTTTATGAGAAATAATTTCTTGCCGCCTAACCGCTGGACGAAACTGAATTTTTTTTTAAATTTAATTCTACCTAAGGTGATGAGAGACTACCAGAAAATTTTTTTTTGATTTTGAAGAAAAATTCAGATTTTAACCCGCTGTTGGCACACCACAAATAGAGACTTTGCTGAAAAGTGAAATTACGAGAACTAAGCCTACCAAACAGAGAAGGATTGTGCCGATTTAGGAACCGGCACGAACCTGGCTCTGATACCAAATTGATGTAGGCTAGCGGGGCGCAATGTCCGGCACTTTCTAGCGACTAAATCTACCCCCACACGATCTAATTTGGAAACACCACACGCGAGCGCAGCCACAATTTAATTTAACGTTTATCGTCACACAACGACGTGAGGATCGCGAACCCTCTTAGGATCAAATAGTGACTAGAGGCCACTATCCTTTCCGGCGAAATGAACCCACACGGCTCGGTCGAGTGAAGTCGCACCAAGGAGATCCACCCAAAGAAAATGATTCGGAAAGTGGTTGATCTCCCCCGACTAAAGAAAACCAAAGGTCACCACCCTTCTTCGGTTGCGAGAAACTCGGAAAATCAAATGCGAAAATCAAGCGGAAGTACTTCGATGAATAAAATTTCAGATCTCACACCAAAACTTTCTCACAAGAAATATGCGGAGGTTGTAGAAGAAGCATACAAGATAGAGAAGAGGAATCGTTACCCCAACTCGTAGATAGTTGCACGTGGAGAATCGCTCAACCACGGTTCCGCCGGAGTCACACCGGATGGAGCTTGCACGTCCACCTTCAACGGAGTCACACCGCGAAGCTCCCACGCCGGAAGAGGGAGAGGCGGCCTGCACTTGGCCGAAACCCTCAATGGGGCAGGCAAAGGGGGCGGCGGAAATGAGAGGGGCTCTCAAAGCTGAAATCCTTTTTTTTTAGGTTATAATCTTCATACCAAACCAAGGGAGTGGATGCCTTATATATATGGCCCACTCTAAATAAGAGTTTACATAAAATATTGCAGAAATTAAAAGCATTTTGGAGGCTAAATGCAGGCCACCAAATAACAAAACATAGCATAAACTTGTTAACCGCAGCCCGGCAGTTTTTATGACAACAACGTCATTTAATGATGATATCTCGCGAGCGAAGATGGTAGTGGGAAGGGGTGCGGCGCCGCGCTCCCACGCCTTTATGTCACCGCAGATCTTTGCTTTGTAATGGCGGCGTGTCATCCGTAAGCGCTTCAATGCTTTGTAATGGCGGCGTGTCATCCGTAAGCGCTTCAACATCAACGGCCGCGGGTTGGAGAGGGTCGGCTTCGTCAGTTCGTGACCCTGCGAGCCCAAAAGTGTGTCTTTGGGGCAAGCAGGGGCAACTTCCTCGGACACCTTTTAAACCCGGCGGGGGTCGAGCCTAACCCGGATAAGGTGAAGGCCATCGTGGAATTGGAATCGCCTCGCAATGCCAAGGAGGTTCAGTGCTTGATGGGTAAGCTAGACGAGCTGAGTCAGTTTCTCTCTCGTGCCGGGGAGAAATGCTCACCTTTCTTCAAAATGCTTCGAGGGAATAAATAATTTTAGTGGACGGAGGAATGTGAGGAGGCTTTCCGGGCATTGAAGGCTCAACTTTCGCAAGCTCCACTCCTGCAGGTCCCGAAGGAGGGGGAGGACTTAGCCTTGTACCTTGGGGTAGGGGCCGAGGCTGTGAGTTTTGTGTTGGTGAGAGAAGAAGGGAAGTGACAGTTACACATCTACAATGTCAGTAGGATCTTAAAGAAGGCTGAGCTATGCTACCCCATCCTAGAGAAGTTGTCTTTCTCTCTGATCATCTTGGATAGGAAGCTCATTCCATACTGCAAGCCCACTCAATCAAGGTGGTTACTGACCACCCATTGCACAAGATCTTTGAAGGGGTGGAACACTCAGGGCGGTTGGCCAAGTGGTCCATTGAGCTCATCGAGTTCGACGTCTATTTTGTACCAAGGCCCTCCATCAAAACGCAGGCAGTGGCTGACTTCTTAGCCGATGACATCATAGAGCTGGAAGGGGAGGAAGCGAATCCAAGGAAAGCATGGAAGACATACGTTGATAGAGCCACGGGGAAGCATTCTCTTGGGGGAGGGGTAGTGTTGGTGAGCCCCCAGGGGTTCACCAAAGAGCAAGTAGTGGCGCTGCACTTCCCGATCACCAACACTAGGCGGAGTATGAGGCTGTCATAGCCGGGTTGCGGTTGGCTAAGGAGCTCGGGATTCACGATGTGGAAGTGCTCATAGATTCACTGGTGGTGGCATCCCAGATCAGGGGAGAATATGAAGCTCGGGAGCCCACCCTCCAGAGGTACTTGCCTAAGGAGACGGTGATCATTGGTGGGTTCCGAGCATTCTCAATTCAGCATGTCCCTAGGGAAGAGAATGAAGGAGCGGACCGATTGGACAAGTTTGGACCTCGAGAGGGGGGGAATTTGACCGAGCTATTTCATCCAGCAATCGTTTAGGGGAAGTTGATGGAAGTGGATGGCGACCCTCGTGGGTGGATCACTTCGTGTCCTTCTTTACTACGGGCAACCTCCCCGAAGGGGTCAAGGAGGCTAAGAGCTTCCAGCATAAAGTCGCTCACTATCTTATGCATAAAGGGAGCTTACATCGGAAGATGCTATCAAGCCTTTTGGTGCGATGTGTGGCGGAGGAAGAGATCCCAAGGATTTTGGAAGAGATGCACTATGGGGAATGTGGTAGCCATTCTGGAGGTAGAACGTTGGAGGCAAGGGTGGTCAGATAGGGATACTTTTGGCCCACCCTGAGGAAGGATGCGACAGAGTTTGCGAGGAAGTGCCAAAAGTGCCAACTCTACACTACTTCCAACTCTTGCCCGCTCAATGGCTTCGAAGCATCACGACGCCTTAGCCTTTCGCCATTTGGGGAATGGACCTAGTCGGACCATTTCCTCCGTTGAGTGGGCAGAGAAGATTCTTCTTGGTTATGATCGACTACTTCTCAAAGTGACTGGAGGTCAAGGCATTGGCCAAGGTAACCTCCCAGGTTATCAGAAACTTCATTTTGGGAGAAATCATCTATATGCACGGTTACCTCAGGTCATTGTCACAGATAATAAACCACAGTTCGCAAGTGAGGAGTTCATAAGCTTCGATACTCAGCTGGGTATCGACCTCAGGTTTGCCTCCGTTCACCACCCCTGGAGCAACGACCAGGTGGAGGCGGCAAACAAAATTATAGTGAACCTGGTTCATTGGACGGCAAGTGTACCAGTCGCAAAAGTAATATAAAAGGGTGAATTTCCCCAAGTATCAATCTCTTCAAGGAACACAGTAAGGTGGAGTTAATTTCGAGGAGGACTTGAGATTGAAGTCCTTTAGTCGGAGTTAACTAAGGGGGATTTGATGGTTGCGGAAACAAAAAATAAAACACTAAAAACTACTCCTATGCAACGCCGCTATGCGATGCTTCGCCAGGCGAGATGGAAGACTACACGGGCTGCTATGCACCAAATCTCTGGGCGGATGGACGAGTAGGCTTGCGGATGAGGTGATTAGAATGGAGGAATGAGGGTCATGAGCACCTCTTTGCTATGCATGCCTCTAGCAATAGCTAGTGCGTCAACATCGGATGTGGTGGTGGATAGAACTGCGGGCGCAACTCAAATAACTAAAGCGTAAAACAATACAAGATCACATATACATGAATCAAATAAAGTTTACAACTAAAGTGCACATCAACAAAATAAATAGATTTAAACACCAATATTCAGCAAGAAAACAAGAACAAGTCAAGAGATCAACCGAATCTGAAGGCTCGTCGAGGGGTCGTGGAAGGAATCGTCGGGTTGTCAATCCGCGTCCAAGCTCGGTCCTCAACTACGTCTGGGATAGAGGAGGCTGTCACTAACTCCCAATGAACCCGTCTTCTTCATATCACGACCTGGAAGAAAGTTGCAAGCTTCCCTTTGCCTGTTGGCTATGGCATCAAACCATGAAATGGAACTCAAGATATGATGGAGAAGGCCGAGAGTAAGCAACTGTAAGATGTAGGCTTCGCGAGCATGGCCAGAGCATCTCTCCTTTGTGGAAGATGGAGGATGGAGGTAAAAGGCGGGGCTTTGCTCTAAAAGGCGGCTGGAATGGCCGGAATGCGGATCTCCTCAAATGGTGAGAAATCTACGCTTTAAATAGAATTAGGTCAGAAAATTAGGCACGCGCAGTTCTGCGCACGACCGTGTGCTAACCGTGAATTATTAACTTGCAGGCGAAGCCTGCAGAAGATGAAGCGTTGACCCATGCATTTTACTTCGCACACGGGTGATTCCACCCGTGCGTGAAGGCAATCGCACGGGTACCGACAGAAAGCAGGAAAGCAGGGAAAATGGTGGAACTGTGCGTTTTACTTGCGCACGGGCGCTGCCGCCCGTACGTGAACACAACACACGATTAGCCACAAAAAGAAACAACCAAGAAGCTGCAGGAAAACCATGTGTTTCCTTCGCGCACAGTTCCAAAGAAACCGTGCGTCCACCATGCGTTAAGAAATTCATCGAGCTCAGTTCGATGATTCTCCTGCATAAATACAACGTGCGATCAAAAAGAACCGTGTGCTAAGAAAATGCAGGGCCGTGCGTTTTCCTCAAACCTGCATTCCAGACTTGGGGAAAATGCACCACCTGCATACAAACCAATAAAACTAAAGAGAGCCCTCCGGCATCACAGAAATGCAATGAAAAATATCTGGAAAGAGCCCTTGGGGGGCACCATGTGCTTACCCCCAATAACAGAATGCGCAACTGCACACCCTTGGGCCAAAATTGTGCACAATATGGTCAATGACCGAACGATGCAAATATAACCAATAACCGGATTAAATGCTGTGCACGAGTGAGAAAACAGGCCCAGGTGAGTCCGAAAAACTCTATATAAATTGGACTCATCCGAACCTGCTCAAGAAGAAGGTGGAGAACCTATGGTGAGTTGGGTGGAGCAGATCCCCTTACTGTTATGGGCTTTGCGAACAACACCAAACACGGCCACTGGAAAAACCCCCTTCAAACTCTCGTACGGGTCTGAGGCGGTAATACCCGTGGAATTTGAGGTTCAATCCCCATGGGTTATGGCCGCAGACAAAGGAGGCGAGGAATGGAGGGAAGGAAATGAAGCGGAGCTACGACTCTCATTGGACATGGTGGAGGAACTTCACAATATGGCCGCCGTCAGGCAGGGGGAGATCAAATGAAGGATGGCCAAGTACTTGGACAAGCATGTCAGGATATAGCAGTTCAAGGAAGTGGACCTGATCTTGATGAAGGTAGACGCTGCAGGTAGGTCGGCGGACATTGGTATGCTCAACCCAAACTGGGAAGGACCCTACATTGTAGAAAGGCACCTGGGGTCAAGGGGATACCACCTACAGAATGTGGAAGGGGAATCCATGAGTCATGCTTGGAGCAGTGACAACCTGAAGCGCTTCTACCCTTAGTGGGGGACAAGATTGTAAATCTTATTTTTAATAAATTCATTGAATTATCTCATGATTAATTTCTTTTGAAAATTGAAAAAAGAGGTTAGTAGTTTACAGGACCCCGAGAGAATCCCGCTGCTAAGGCTCTCATTAGCTGGCAGGTCTGGAAGGCGCACTCGGCCCCGGGTAGACTAGCTGTCCGACTCTCACTAGCTAGCAGGGCTGTAGGCTCGCTTGTCGGGTAAGGGAACACCACGATTGGTGATTCCGCTGCTCAGGCTCCCATTAGCTGGCATGGATGGAAGGCACGCTCGGCTTTGGGTAGACTCGCTATCCAGGGTCATATTAGCTGGGCAGGACAGTAGGCACACATGGGGGGAAATGAAGTGAGTTTGAAGAAAGAATTGAGAAACTAAGCAAGACCCTGAGAGGATCCTGCTGTACAAGTTCCCATTAGCTAGTAGGTCTGGAAGGAGTAGTCGCCCTCGGGTAGACCCGCTTCTCGGCTCACACTAGCTGGCAGGGCCATAGGCTCGCCTGGGTATAAGGGAACACCTCAAGTGGTGATTCCGCTACTCAGGCTCCCATTAGATGGCAGGGCTGGACGGAACGCTCGGCCCCAGGTAGACTCACTGTCCATGCTCTCATTAGTTGGGCAGGGCAGTAGGCACACCTTGGGGGAAAGGAAGGGAGTTTGAAGAAAGAATTTAGAAACTAAGCATGACCCCGAGAGGATCCTGCTGCTCAGGCTCCCATTAGCTGGCAGGTTTGGAAGGCGCACTCGGCCCCGGGTAGACCCGCTGCCAGGCTCTCACTAGATGGCAGGGCCGTAGGCTCGCCTCGGGGGTAAGGGAACACCTCGAGTGGTGATTCCGCTGCTCAAGCTCCCTCTAGCTGGCAGGGCTGGAAGGCACGCTCGGCCCCGGGTAGACTCGCTGTCCAGGCTCTCATTAGCTGTGCACGATAGTAGGCACACCTGGGGGGAAAGGAAGGGAGTTTGAAGAAAGAATTGAAAAACTAAGCAAGACCCCGAGAGCATCCTACTGCTCAGGCTCTCATGTAAGCCCGGATCCCAAAACACGACACGAGGGGGGGGGGGGGGGGGGGGGGTCTTATGCCCGGAACAGCCGCCTTGCGGTAGCATTAGCACACGGGCTAACCTGTACCACAAGACGCCTACTCCGCCGACTACAACCAATATCAATAGAACATGCCAACCCAACCAAAACAATGCAAAAGAAGCCAAATCCACACTAAGTAATAGTGTCGAAATAGTACATCGAAATATAGAAGCCAAAACATGTTTCTACAAATCAGAGTACAGTTATAGAAATTTCCCAAAAAGAAAGGGGCTACAACAAAATCTCGCAACACCCACATCTGTAACCGACGGTAGCGACGACACCGTCACTTCAGGCCCTGTCATCCTGGCCTAGCTGTCTTGCTGCATAGTCTGTGGCTGCTCTACCTACGTCGTGACCTCCTAAAAAGGAAGACGTAGCAACCATTAGTCGAAACGACTAAGTGGCTTCACATCCGCTCCCCCGACGATTCCTCGGCACCGGGCGGGGAGAAGGAACAAGGATAATATATATATGCAAGTAACAAAAGACGTACAAGCAGGTGGCAATTGTGTAAGAGTAACAGTATCATAATCTAGCAGTTATTTAAGAGCTATAACAAACTAACAAATAAGGTATCAGTAGCAGGAAAGTAACTTAACTTATAAGGATGCCCATACAAGCTTATAAGTTAAGGATCGGTTTATATAAAGTAACTCATCATATAGGAGTGCCCATAGAAACTTATAAGATGAGGATCTTGATGTGCCATGATATGAAATGGAATGTATGCTATGCAATGACTCACCCATGCTCACACACATGCAAATACCGTGTCGACAATGTCTGTAGTTCCCACATTTCGAGCAGGTAGCTAACCTCTCAGTCATCAGCCGCCGTGGCCAGGCGGTGACAGTAGAACTGGCACTTCTATTACTATGTGGGTCTCCACACTACTTCACCTAGGCCTCCCTACGCCTCGATGCTAAGAACACAACCGCGGAGCCCATGCGTACTATGGCCCAGCGGGGTCTCGGGTAGATGTGCACTGAGAACACAACCCGAACTGGCCTGGTGTGACGCGGCAGGGGCCTCGGAAGAAAGCACGAGGACACAGCCCAACCGTTCACTTGGCACGGAAGGGGACTTGGGACGTGAACACCGAGGACACAGCCAACCGCCCAAAGTCTAACTGTCAACTCCCGTTGGTGTGATGATCGGCGAGCCCGTAGACCTGCCACACTATCCTTAACCCAGGATTACGACACCGCGTGTCGACTCACACCACATGCAATTCCACAACACCGTGGTATGGAAGGGGCCTCAGAAGAAAGCATGAGGAATCAGCCCATCCATCCATCCATACCTTATCTCAACACAACCCAAACTAGGGATGGTCAATACCGCACTTATATCCTTCCACAATACTACCCGTAGGGAGACGACGCTCTAAGTATTGGACTACTAAACTCATTCCATTAATCAAACATACTCATGGCCATAGTTTATTCTTCTACATGACTTTCCAAATGATAACAAAATATTATAAACATGATGCGCATATAAAGATCTATCAATCTTTCCAAATAACAACAACATATTATAAAGATGATGCGCATATAAAGATCTACCAAATTTCTAACAAGTCAATTTGTTAATAGTAGGCTTGCTTCACAATTCAGTTATAAGAAATCAAATAAATAAACTTCATCTTTCAAAGCACTACTGTGATTTTCATAGAAATGTTTCACCAAAGATCTCGAGTTGATTCGCAACATTGGTTCCACCGAATCCAATTCCATAATATATTTAAGGACCCAGAATTTAAGTGCTGGACAAGTCTAGACAGCAACTTCGACCGGAGATCCTTGAAGCTACAATAATTTGGTGAAGACGTGTAACCACTCGATGGAAAGGTATTTCCACGGGTTACAACTTTCATATTCAGCCCGCAACCTAGATTTGACTGTATCCTATTAGAAATCATACTTGAAGTCCGCTGCGTACAGAACATAATTTCTGTATGGAGGATTTACCGGACACCATTTTCATTCAGATTTTCCCATGGCTACATACATTGCCTGGAGTGGTGCAGCCATTCGTTGGAAAGGTATTGTCAAGGACTTCAACTTTTGTGTTTGGTCGAAAGCCCAGATTTTGCCATATCCTACATAAAAATGGCCACGAACACCACTGCGCGCAGAGCACAGATTCTGCACGTATCTTGAGGCGGAATGAACGACATCAGTTCATCTTCCTCCTCAAGTCGATCCTCTCAAATCTCCTCCAGAAGTTTCCTCCACCCTTATTCACCCTCATGAGGCCTTTACTCTTCACGAAACCATCCCCCATCTCCACATAGAAGATCAGAGAGGTTGAAGACACCACTAGCCAAGGGCATAAGCCCTAGATCGGCCTCATCCTAGAGAAAGACATCTTCTCACAAGTCAAGACCCCACCGAGTCGACATCTCGTCTACATATCTACAGATCTAGCACCAATGGAGAGGGTAGGAAACTCACATCGATTCTAGCAATTCCACCATTTCCGGCCATGGAACTCGTAACTCGTCTCGGGGGCATTTTCTCCTTCACGGCGATGGAAGATTTCTTTCTCTACCGAAGTTCTCTCTGGCAATAGGGATGGAATGAAGAGTGAAACAGCTAGGGTTTCACGGTCCGTATATATATAACAAGTGACACGGGCGAAGCGTTACAGACAGTTACAACATCTATTCAATACACTAACACGGGTAGGGACACGCCCGTGCCTCTACCCGTGTCCTTCTCGGGTACTCTTCGTCGATCTCAACACACTTCGTCGAGTTCAATACTCGACACGGGTAGGGACACGCCCGTGTCCATACCCGTGCCCACATGACACGACCATGCACTTGGCTGAGTCCTTCTACTCGATTGTCGACACATGGACTGTGTCGACACAGGGCTGTGTCGACACAGGCCTGCTGTGTCAACACAGATCTGCTGTGTCGACACAGCCTGCTGCTATGTCTACACAGGGTTCCTGTGTCGACACAACATGCTGCTATGTCGACACAGGCAGCATCTGTGTCGACACAGGAAACAACTATGTCGACACAGGCAGCAGCTGTGTCAACACAGACAGCTGTTGTGTCGACACAGGCAGCAGCTGTGTCGACACAGGCAACTGCTGTGTCGCCACAGGCAGCTGCTGTGTCGACACAGGCAGCTGTTGTGTCCACACAGGGCTGTGGACTAATTTTTCCATTCCACCACAAGTACAGCCCAATTTCCTGCACTTCCCTGGACCCGAGTCAGCCCTCCTGACTCGAACATGCAAATGAAGGGCCTAGTGCGAATTGGGACGTTACAAATCCTATAAACAAAATAAAAGATTTCGTCCCCGAAATCAGCCAGTGCTATGGGAAGAAAAGCATAACAGAAAATAAAATATGCTTTTAAATAAAATTACCTTGAGCAAACATGTCCGGGTAGCATTGTTGCATCAAATCCATTGGCTCCCATGTGTACTCCTCCTTCCCATGATTAAACTATAGCACCCTTACCAATGGAAGACTTTTGTGGCGCAATATTCTTGTCTCGTTATCTACGATCTGCACCGGCTTTAGTCGCACAGACCTATCAGATGCCACAACACCATCAGTAGTGGGGGTATATTAATCGGGCCGCATCAACGCCTTTCGAAGCGACGACACATGGAACACGTCGTGGAGGTTCTCCAGCTCTGACGGTAGCTCCAACCGATAGGCCAACGGGCCAATCCTTTCCAGTATAGTATAAGGCCCAACATACCTTGGGCTGAGCTTTTTCACTCCACGCACCCGTGACACTCCATGCATCGGCCGAATCTTCAGGAACACCTTATCACCCACTTGAAACTCCACCATCCGGTGCTTTGCATTATAATACTTCGCCTGCCAACTTTGAGCCTCCAACATGCGATACCGTATCAAACTGACCGCCTCATCAGTATCATCTATATATTCATTTCCCAATGCCTTCGGATCTTCATCCTGCACCCAAGACAAGGGAGTCCTGCACCTTCTTCCTTAAAGGGCTTCATGGGGCGCCATACCGATTCTCGCCTGATGGCTATTATTGTAGGAGAATTCCACTAAGTGCAAGAGCCTTTCCCACGACTCTCCTCTGTCCAGTACACATAAACTCAATAAATCCTCCAATGTTCTGATGGTCCGCTCAGACTGCCCGTCCGTCTGAGGGTGAAACGACGTGCTAAAGGTTAGGCACGAGCCGAAATATGTCTGTACCGCCTTCCACTCCTTGGAAGTAAACTAACCATCGTGATCCGAAACAATTGTCTTGGGCACGCCATGATACAGTACGAACTGCTCCATAAAGAGGCGTACCAAAATGTCCACGTGTGCTTCTTTCTTCATTGGCATAAAACAGGCTATCTTTGTCAGTCGATCGACAATAACCCACACCGAATCATTCCCGGAGCGGGAGCGAGGTAGCCCATGGACGAAGTCCATGGAGATATTCCCGAACTTCCACTCGGGAATGGGTAACGACTGCAACAAACCACCGAGACTCTTGCATTCTGCCTTCACCCTTTGACAAGCTTCGCAATGTGTAACAAAATATCGGACATCCTTTTTCATTCCCAGCCAACACATGGTCTTCCGTAAGCCGGTGTACATCTTAGCAGTACCCGGGTGTACTGAATATTGAGAACTATGTGCCTCTCTCAAGGTATCCTCCCGGATTTTGCCGCCCTTGGGAATATAGAGCCGACCTTGGAAATAAACGAGGCCGTCTTTTAGTGTGTACTCATCAGTAGTCCCATCTTTAATTTCCTTGATTGCCGGGGCCAGAGCCGCATCCACTCCTTGCTCCACTCGAATCCGGTCCCGGATATCACAGACTATGCTCATGCTTATCAAATACTCTGTATACTCTGCCGAAGGAGCCTTGAATACTAGTGTAATATCCATCTCCTCAATCATCCGAGCCAACTCCATACTCATCAACCGAGGCTCTGGGCTAGAGCCTGGTACTTTTCTACTCAATGCATCGGCCACCGAGTTCGCCTTTCCGGGGTGGTAGTTCATGGTGAACTCATAGTCGCATAGAAATTCTAACCACCGTCATTGCCTCAGGTTCAAATCCTTCTGAGTATGGACGTACTTCAAGTTTTTGTGATATGAAAAGATCTCCCAATGGACGCCATATAGATAATGCCTCCAAACCTTCAAGGCAAACACCACTGCTCCCAATTCCAAATCATGAACCGGGTAATTGATTTCATGCTTCTTCAACTATCTTGAAGCATAGGCAATCACATGTCCGTGCTGCAACAACACCGCTCCCATCCCTTGATATGACGCATCAGTATAAACTTGAAATCCTTCCTTCCCAGACGGAAGTGCAAGGATGGGGGCGGAGGTAAGTCTATCCTTCAGCTCCTCGAAAGCCACTTCACTTTGGGGTGTCCACTTAAATGGCACACCTTTCTTCGTCAATGAAGTAAGTGGAAGAGCAATCTTTGAAAACCCTTTCATGAACTTGCGGTAGTACCCGGCAAGTCCAAGGAAACTCCTCACATCGGCCGCCGACTTCAAGGGCGACCACTCTTTCATGGCCCGGACCTTGGCCGGATCCGCCGCTAGTCCTGCTCCACTGATCACATGCCCCAAGAAATCAACCTCCTTAAGCTCGAATTCGCATTTGCTGAATTTGGCGTACAAAGCGTGATCCTTCAATTTCTTCAAAACCAAGGTCAAGTGCTCAATACGCTCCTCCTCCGTCTTTGAGTAGACCAAAATGTCGTCGATGAACACAATGACAAAGATATCCAAATAAGGTTCAAACACCTTGTTTATCAGGCTCATGAAGGCTAAAGGGGCATTTGTGAGCCCAAACGGCATTACAGTGAATTCGTACAACCCATATCTTGAACTAAAGGCCATTTTCTGGATGTCCCCTTCTTGTATTCTCAACTGATAATAACCTGAGCGCAAGTCCAGCTTAGAAAACCAATGCGCTCCCACTAGTTGATCGAACAACTCATCGATCTGAGGTAGTGGGTAAGTGTTCCGCACCGTCAACCGATTGAGTTCCCGATAGTCTATGCACAAATGCAGGGTTCCATCCTTCTTCTTCACGAACAATACAGGGGTTCCCCAGGGTGACGAACTGGGACGAACGAACCCTGACTCCACCAGTTCTTGCAGTTGAACTCTAAACTCCGCAAGCTCCTTCGGGGACATTCGGTAAGGGGCCTTGGATACCGGCTTGGCACCCGGTACTAGATTAATCTGGAGGTCAACCTCTCTATGCGGGGGTAATCCTGGGAGTTTCTCAGGAAATACCTCAGGAAAGTCCCGCACTACCCGTACATCTTTCATATCCAGCGCCAACTCCTTCAACTCGAAACAGATCATGAAGACTTCATCCCCCTTCATATGAGCTTTCACAGTCTGAACTGAAGATTACAGCATGCGAGATTCGAAGCCAATACCTTGGAAGATGACATCGGGGTCTCCATGTCTCAAGTAGATTGGTTTCTCCGCACAGTCAATCCTTGCAAAGTGTCAGTCCAACCACGCCATGCCCAAAATGATGTCGAACTCCGGCATTCTCAAGACCGTGGCAAGTGTATCAAAGGCCATTCCTTCAATGAGTATGTTGAACTCGCACTTAGCGGTCGCGATCATCTCCGAGATGTCCGGTAGGCGCACTCGTTGGGCTATACCAATAAAGTATTGTACACCCTCCATATCCTTAATGAAGTCCTCAGACATAAAGGAGTGTGAGGCACCGGTATCGAACAACGCATAGGCCGTCTTCCCGCCAACTATCACGATGCCTAAGTACCAAAAACCAAAACTCAACAGTATGTGTCCAGTATGTTGTAAGCAGGTTAAGTTAAGCAATTAAAATGTGAAAATCAATTGAATCATACCTGCAATCACATCTTGGGGATTCCGTTCTTGCGCCATTTAAAGCGCGTACACTTGATCCCGGGAAGGACCGGGGTTTCCTCCTCATGGTCCTCATCCTCGACCACACATGTAACCCCATCCTCGAGGGGCTGCCAGAGGGAGAGCAGGAGGAACATTCCCATACAACCGCGGGCAGAAACATCGAATATGGCCCAACTGGTTGCATTCAAAGCACACCAACTCACGATGACCTTCCTGTTGCTGAAACTATTGAGGCTGAGGCGGTGGAGGCAACGCAGGCGGCTGCGGAACCGGATGCTCCACCCTATAGTTTCGATGGAAACGTCCTAGACCTATTTGATGTCCCCTTCCTCTCCTAAAGTCCAGCCTTCTTCTATTGCTTGGACCAGCTTCCATCACGTCTTCCGTCGGCCCCTTACCACTACTCATGTGATCCGCCTCCAATCTCTTTGACATATCGATAATCTCCGCCAAACTAGCATCCGCTATAAACAAAAGGGCCTGCCTTAGGGGGTCTCGCATCCCTTTGTAGAAGCGTTTGGCATATCCTCTATCATCCAGGTCATATGAGTCCGCGAACCTTGTGAGATGCTGGAACTCTCGCTGGTATTCCGTAACCGATTTTGATCCCTGCTTCAGTAGTAGAAACCTCTGATCGAGCTCATCTCGAGCCGATGTAGGATTGAAGTGCTCCAAGAAGACACCCGAGAACTCGCTCCAACCTATCTCGGTATACACTCATCCTTGGAACATGGAGCCCATGAGTGACTTACACCATCTCTTAGCATGTAGATCCAAGACAGACACCGCCAACGATACAGCCATGTTGGCCGGGCAACGGATCCCCGCCAATAACTCTTCAACCGTGTGAAGCCATTCCTCCGTGCATATGGCCGAGTCCGCCCCGAGATAGGCGGGAGGGGAGAGAGCCCGAAAGGTGCTCAACAAGTTAGAACCCGGAGCCTGTTGTTGCACCGGAGGCTGCTGCGCCCTAAAAGCATCAAGGATGGCAGTGAGCGTCTGCCCCAACTCAGATTGTTGGAACTGAGTGGGTATAGAAGGGGTAGGAGTGCCCCCCCCATTAGCTCATCATGAACTGGAATCTACACATAGAACACAAACTTATGGTCAGGTAAGGTCAAAGTTGGACAAACTTAGTGTGAATTACATATGGGCACACCACTGCTTCTGCTAAGTCAGTTTGTCCCCAAACTGACTAATCGAACGGGGGGGGGGGGGGGTGCCCATTATTGAATGATTTCTTTAGTTGAGGATTGTGGCAAACTGATACCATTTGTAAGACCCCCCTCCCGGATCCCAAAACAAGGCACGAAGGGGGGGGGGGGTCTTATACGTGGAACAGTCGCCTTACGGTAGCATTAGCACACGGGATAACCTGTACCACAAGACACCTACTCCGCCGCCTACAACCAATATCAATAGAACATGCCAACCCAACCAAAAAAATGCAAAAGAAGCCAAATCCACACTAAGTAATAGTGTCCAAATAGTACATCAAAATATAAAAGCCAAAACATGCTTCTACAAATCAGAGTACAGCTATAGAAATTGCCCAAAAAGAAAGGGGCTACAACAAAATCTCGCAACACCCACATCTGTAACCGACGGTTGCGACGACACCGTCACTTCAGGCCCTGTCGTCCTGGCCTGGCTGTCCTGCTGCATAGTCTGCGACTACTCGACCTGCGGCGTGACCTCCTAAAAAGGAAGACGTACCAACCGTTAGTCGAAATGACTAAGTGGCTTCACATCCGCTCCCCCGGCGACTCCTCGGCACCGGGCGGGGAGAAGGAATAAGGATAATATATATATATGCAAGTAACAAAAGAAGTACAAGCAGGTGGCAATAGTGTAAGAGTAACAGTATCATAATATAGCAGTTATTTAAGAGCTATAGCAAACTAACAAATAAGGTATCAGTAGCAGGAAAGTAACTTAACTTATAAGGATGCCCATACAAGCTTATAAGTTAAGGATCGGGTTACATAAAGTAACTCATCGTATAGGAGTGCCCGTACAAACTTATATGATGAGGATCTTAATGTGCCATGATATGAAATGGAATGTATGCTATGCAATGACTCACCCATGCTCACACACATGCAACTGCCATGTCGACAATGACTGTAGTTCCCACTTTTCGAGCAGGTAGCTTACCTCTCAGGCATCAGCCGCCGTGGCCAGGCGGTGACAGTAGAACGAGCACTTCTACTAATAGGTGGGTCTCCACACTACTTTACCTAGGCCTCCATACGCCTCGACGCTAAGAACACAACCGCGGAGCCCATGCATACTATGGCCCAGCGGGGTCTCGGGTAGATGTGCACCGAGAACACAGCCCGAACTGGCCTGGTGTTACCCGAAAGGGGCCTCGGAAGAAAGCACGAGGACACAGCCCAACCGTTCACTTGGCAAGGAAGGGGCCTCGGGATGTGAACACCGAGGACACAGCCCAACCACCCATATTCTAACTGTCAACTCCCATCGGTGTGACGATCGGTGAGCCCGTAGACCTGCCACACTATCCTTAACCCAGGATTACGTCACCGCCTGTCGACTCACACCACATGCAATTCCACAACACCGTGACATGGAAGGGGCCTCGGAAGAAAGCACGAGGACTCAGCCCATCCATCCATCCATACCTTATCTCAACACAACCCAAACTAGTGACAGTCAACACCGCACTTACATCCTTCCACAATACTACCCGTAGGGAGACGACACTCTAAGTATTGGACTACTAAACTCATTCCATTAATCAAACATACTCATGGCCATAGTTTATTCTTATACATGACTTTCCAAATGGTAACAAAAAATTATAAACATGATGCGCATATAAAGATCTATCAATCTTTCCAAATAACAACAACATATTATAAACATGATGCGCATATAAAGATCTACCAAATTTCTAATAAGTCAATTCGTTAATAGTAGGCTTGCTTCACAATTCAGTTATAAGAAATCAAATAAATAAGCTTCATCTTTCAAAGCACTACTGTGATTAACATAGAAATGTTTCACCAAAGATCTCGAGTTGATTCGCAACATTTCTTCCACCGAATCCAATTCCATAATATATTTAAGGACCCAGAATATAAGTGCTGGACAAGTCTGGACAACAACTTCGACCGGAGATCCCTAAAGCTACAGGAATTCGGTGAAGACGTGTAACCCCTCGATGGAAAGGTCTTTCCACGAGTTACAACTTTCATATTCAACCCACAACCCAGATTTGAATGTATCCTATTAGAAATCATACTTGAAGTCCGCTGCGTACAGAACACAATTTCTGTATGCAGCATTTACCGGACACCATTTTCGTTCAGATTTTCCTATGGCTACATACGTTGCCTGGAGTCGTGCAACCATTAGTTGGAAAGGTATTTTCAAGGACTTCAACTTTTGTGTTTGGTCGAAAGCCCAGGTCTGGCCATATCCTATATAAACATGGCCACGAAGACCGCTGCGCGCAGAGCATAGATTCTGCACGCATCTTGAGGCGGAATGAACGACATCGGTTCATCTTCCTCCTCAAGTCGATCCTCTCAAATCTCCTCCAGAAGTTTCCTCCAACCTTATTCACCCTCATGAGGCCTTTACTCTTCACGAAACCATCCCCCATCTCCACATAGAAGATCGGAGAGGTTGAAGACACCACTAGCCAAGGGCACAAGCCCTAGATCAGCCTCATCCTAGAGAAACACATCTTCTCACAAGTCAAGACCCCACCGAGTCGACATCTCGCCTACATATCTACAGATCTAGCACCAAGGGAGAGGGTAGGAAACTCACATCGATTCCAGCGATTCCACCATTTCCGGCCATGGATCTCGTAACTCGTCTCGGGGGGATTTTCTCCTTCATGGCGGTGGCAGATTTCTTTCTCTACCGAATTTCTCTCTGGCAATAGTGCTGGAATGAAGAGTGAAATGGCTAGGGTTTCACCGTCTGTATATATATAACAAGCGACACGGGCGAAGCGTTACAGACGGTTACAACGTCTATTCAATGCACTGACACGGGTAGGGACACGCCCATGTATCTACCCATGTCCTTCTCGGGTACTCTTCGTTGATCTCGACACACTTCGCCGAGTTCAATACTCGACAAGGGTAGGGACACGCCCGTGTCCATACCCGTGGCCACATGACACGGCCGTGCACTTGGCCAAGTCCATCTACTCGAGTGTCGACACATGGACTGTGTCGATACAGGGCTGTATCGACACATGCCTGCTGTGTCGACACAGAGCTGCTGTGTCGACACAGACTGCTGTTGTGTCGACACAGGGTTGCAGTATCGATACAGCCTGCTGCTGTGTCGACACAGGCAGCAGCTGTGTCGACACAGGTAGCAGCTTTGTCGATACAGGCAGCAGCTGTGTCGACACAGCCTGCTGCTGTGTCGACACAGGCAGCTGCTGTGTCGACACATGCAGCTGCTGTGTCGACACAGGCAGCAGCTGTGTCGACACAGGCAGCAGCTGTGTCGACACAGGCATCTGCTGTGTCGACACAGGTAGCTGTTGTGTCGACACAGGAAGATGCTGTGTCAACACAGTGCTGTGGACTAATTTGTCCATTCCACCACAAGTGCAACCCAATTTCCCGCACTTCCCTGGACCCGAGTCAGCCCTTCTAACTCGAACACGCAAATGAGGGGCCTATTGCGAATCAGGGACGTTACATCTTATTAGTTGGCAGGTCTAGAAGGCACACTCGGCCCCGGGTAGACCCACTATCAGCCTCTCAATACCTGGTAGGGCCATAGGATCGCCTAGGGGGTAAGGGAACACCTCGAGTGGTGATTCTGCTGCCCAGTCTCCCACTAGCTTGCAGGGCTGGAAGATATGCTCGGCCCTGGGTAGACTCGTTGTCCAGGCTCTCATTAACTGGGCAGGGCAGTAAACACACCTAGGGGGAAAGCAAGGGAGTTTGAAGAAATAATTGAGGAACTAAGCAAGACACCGAGAGGATCCCGCTGCTCAGGCTCCCGTTAGCTGGCAGGACTGGAAGGCGCACTCGGCCTTGGGTAGACCCACTGCCAGTCTCTCACTAGCTGGTAGGGCCGTAGGCTCGCCTGGGGGTAAGGGAACACCTCGAGTGGTGATTCTACTACTCAGGCTACCACTAGTTGGCATGGCTGGAAGGCACGCTCGGCCCCGGGCAGACTCGCTGTCCAGGCTCCCATAAGCCGGGGAGGACAGTAGGAATATTTGGGGGGAAAGGAAGGAAGTTTGAAGAAAGAATTTGGAAGCTAAGCGAGACACCGAGTAGACCCACAGTCAGGCTCTCACTAGTCGACAGGGTCGTGTGATCTCTTGAGGGGGAAAGAAGGCAAAAAGTGTTTTTTTGTTTAAGTGGTTACAGGTGGACCCAATGACGAGGCTCACACCAAGCAGGCAGAGATGTGCAAATCATGACGGGGTCACGAAGCTCTCTATAACAAGTTTACAAACGACTAACACCAGTCCTAGGTAAGAATGGGGTGGATCAGACCCCTCTCGGCAGGGCTCTCGGAATATCCCTCGCAGTAGGGCTCTCGGCCAGACTCTCGGCAGGGCTCTCGGCATAACCCTCCCGGTAGGGCTCTTGGCCAGACTCTCAGCAGGGCCCTCAGTATAACCATCTCGGCTGGGTTCTAGTCATAGCCATCTCGCTGGGGATCCTGGCAAGCACCTCTCGGCAGTCCCCTTCCGTCTGGTTTGCCTAGCCAACTCTTCAAACGGGTGGTGGTCATTGTTAGAACCCTACTTACGATTTGGGCTAGGTTCACTATTAGGATTGTTGACCCACCATGTATAGTCTAGGGTCATTTGTTAGTTCCAGGGTTTTTAGGTCAATCTCATAGTTCAGTATACTGAGACCTACCTTCAGAAGACTTCAGAGAATTCAAGACTTAAGAGACAAGACAATTTTGAAGATAGCAGAATTAGTCATTCGATGATAGCTGAACTCAGCTAAACGATCGTCGATATCAGATCGACAAATTTAGACTTCCTTCTCTGAATTAAGCTCAACGAAAGTCTAGCTCAGGTCGATGAACTGTGAGCTTATATCAGGATCTCAGCTCGACAAAGTGCCTTCTAAGCTCGATGAACTTGGAGCTCAGTTTGTCAAGTACATTTTCTGCTCGACGATCTTGGAGCTCAGCTCGACGAAGAAGATTTATCAGCACGACGAACTTGGATCTCAGGTCGACGAATTATTTCCCGTGTTCGACTAACTCCATCCAGATTCTGTTTGACTATCTTTATGTAGATTCTCAGATCGACTAATCCAATTTGAAATCAAGGATTAAGTCAGTAATATTATGATAATTAATGCTTAATATCCACAAGAATATAGCCGTTCCTGCCAGCATTAATTAGGATCTCACAGAGTTATTACTTTATATATTTACTGGGATAGTTGAGGAAACATATTGAAGACAAATTACAACCGTTTCATTTCCTAGAGAATATGCAAAGGAATTTGAATTTCAAATCAGCAGTCATATATATATAAAAAATTTATAACATTGAACATAGAATAGAACAGTACATACAACAACAACATCTTGTTTATCTTCATCTTCTTCTTCAAGCTTTTCTTCCAGCAAACAATCTTTATTATGAGATCAACTTCACAACCTTTCAGATACATATATTGGAAGAAGCAGTTTTCAATTTGAAGGCCTACACCCTGATCAAAGCTTCCATTCTCCTAATCAGATCTATAACTCAGGGGGAGCTTTGACAACTCAAAATCCACTAGTCTTCCCTCAGATTGTTAACAGAGAAGAACACCATCACTTTTCTATTTCCAACTGTATACATGGTTATAACTCCCTTCAAAAGTTAACTCCTTGGTTGTTAAGTCTCCTGATCAAAAGACTTAGTTTGGTTTTTGGGCACCTGATCAAAAGCTCAAAGGGTTGTGAGGTCTCCCTTAGAAAATAGTTCTTGTGGTGGCAGGGCACCTGATCAAAAAACTGTAGTGGATTCCTTCCAGGGTGGTAAAAGAGTGGATGTACCCATGTTTTAGGGGAACCACTATAATTTCCTTGTGTCGTCTGGATTGCCTTTACTTTTGCGTTTGTGTGTTGTGATTTCTTTTCTTATATACTTGTATATCACTATACTTTTAATCCACAATAAAAATCTGTGAATAAATCTTTAATACTCTATTCACCCCACCCCCTCTTGAGTAAACTTAAGTTCTATCCCTCACTCAGTGGTATCAGGTTATCACTTTCAATTGGTATCAGAGGGTGGTTGGGTTTAATTGGTTGTACAGGCTAACACCTGAACTAAAATATCCTTAATAGATGTTGATTAGTCTAGTTTGTTCTTTTTATCATGGCACCATACCTCCAGTGTGTAACTTAAATAAGTTTGCTCTCTAGAAGGCAAGGATCAGATTATATATGAATTTTATTGATGAGGATATATACAACTCTATCTTGACAGGTCCCGCACAACCAGTGGCAGCAACAAGCACCTCTGCAGTTCCACCACCTGAGTCGACAGAAGCTTAGAAGAAGTTGAAAATAGCTGATGCAAAAGCTATGAACGTCCTAGCTCAGACAATGTCTGATGATATTTTCCAAAAAGATGTCGAATGCTCTTCAACCAAAGATATTTGGGATTCTCTAAATGCAATGGTTGCTGGCTCAGTAAATGAAAGAAAGGACAGAAGGTCCCACTTAAATTCTCAATATGAGAACTTCAAGAAGGGTGAATCAGAATCAGTTGCTGGCATGTACATCAGACTCAGTCTCATCATCAATGAGCTGAAAACTATTGACAAGGACATCTCTTTAACAGAGATAAATAACAAGATCCTTATGTGCTTCCCAAATAAATGGGACTCCAGGATTAGGCCAATCAAGAAAGCTAGAAGCTTGAATAAGATCTCAACAGAGACATTGTTGGGAAAGCTCAAGTCCTATGAGCAGCTTATCAAGACAAGAGAAGCCGTGCAAATAGCTTTACCGTCACCCATGAAAGAAAAGAACATTGCTTTCCAGGCTACAGTTGAAGAAGAATCTATTCCAGTAAATGAAGACCTCATGAGTCTTGTAGCCAAAAGATTTTATAAAAAGGCCAAGAAGCACTTCAGAAGAAGGTCATCCAGACATGAAGACAAACCAAGGTATGACAAAACCCCCACTAAATAAATTATTTATTATGGATGCAGGAAACCTGGCTATATTTTGCCAGAATGTCCTAAAAAGAAGAAGGAAAAGAAGAAGGAGATAGACTCTAGGAAACACTCCAAGAAATCCTCTTCCAACAAATATAGGAAGATAGAGAGAGGATTTATGGCTGAAATATGGAGTAACTCAGATTCAGTCTCTTCATCCAGCTCCAGTGAGGATGAAGAAGAAGCAAAAGCTAGAGAGGTATGCTTGATAACTATCAATGCCTCTTGCAGCAATACAGAAGCTGAAGATTCAGAAGTAGAATCTGAACCAGAAGAGGATCAGGTAATCTCTTCCTTTGATTTTACCTCAGAACAATTTAAAACTGAATTTAAATTATTATGTATTGATCTAATTAAATCTGAAAAGGAAATCAAGCTTCTTAGAGAAAAATTGATGGATTTTGAAAATATCTCTTCAGAAAATTTAAAACCTAAGGAAGATCTAAAAACAGCTAATAAACAAATACTTTCCTTAGAAACCAAATTAAACGAGGCATAGAAATTTGAAGAATCCCTTAATGGGAGAAACATCAAATTGATGGACATCATAAGCATAGTTAATGACAGACTTAATGACAAACTGTATTTGGGAGCTTCATCAAGTCAGCCTCCTATTTTGCAGAAAAATATATTATCTAACACCATCAAATTTGTTTCTGCTAAAGGGAATAAAAAGGTAGAACTTAAGAATAATGAAACAAAAATTTCACAAAAAAATCAACAAAAAAAGGAAAAAGAGAAATTTTAATAAAAACAATGTTCAACATTTTTCGTCGTACCAAGATCGACGAAATGCATATGGTTCGTCGAACTTAGATCAATTAACTATGAACGCAGATTCTATCTATAACTATTCCTCTAACTGTGATCGACGAAATCAATATGGGTCGTCGAACTGCGATCGACGAAATTGGGGCGCAAAAAATGAATACCTTCATTCTCTAAGTGGAGTTCAACGAACTCATCCCTATTCGTCAAACGCAGATCGACGATCTTACTGGAATTCATCGAACCTAGAATATTATAACAGAAACAGAAATTCTTTTGGAAATCTTAATAAACCTAAATCTTTTATTAATCCTTTTAACCAATGGATAATTCCACCTAGAAAATATCACTCATTAGGCTATAAGGATCAACCAGATTATTCTTATATTTCCAGTTACTCTTATGAAAGAAATCAAGGATCCAAGGTAACCTGGGTCAAAAACTCTTAACTTGTTTTCTTGCAGATAAAGAATTATCCTACCACAGAGCAACATTGGTACTTGGATAGTGGTTGCTCAAAATATATGACCGGTTCGAAGGCCAACCTCAGTGATTTCAAGGCAAAGCTTGGACCCAAAGTGATTTTTGGTGACTCCAATTATGGACAAACAGAAGGCCATTAAAATGCCAAGATTGGAGTAGTGACATTCAAGAAAGTTGCTTATGTGAATGGTCTGAAGCATAACCTCATCTCTATAAGTCAGTTTTGTGATGAAGGTTATCAGGTATCTTTTAACAAATCCTTATGCTATATTATCTCTTACAAAAAAAAAATTATTTTAACTGGTGTTAGACAAGGTAACATATACTTAGTTAATTTCAATTCAACTAGTTCAAAGATTTGCTTATTTAATCAGATTAGTAATTCTAATGAATTATGGCATAAGAGATTAGGTCATGTAAACTTTTGGAATATAGCTAAATTATCAAAGGACAACCTTATTAGGGGACTACCTTCTGGCCCCTACAAGAAGGAAGGACTCTACAGGGCTTGTCAGTTTGGCAAGCAAACTAAAAATAGTTTTAAATCCATTAACAAAAGTGACTCACCCAGAATCTTGTATTTGCTACACATGGATCTTTTTGGACCCATTGATGTACAAAGTTTGGGAGGGAAATCTTACACTTTAGTTATTGTAGATGATTTCTATCAATTCACTTGGGTGTTATTTCTGAGAAACAAGCCTGATTACTTTAAAGTTCTTACATATTTTCTTAAGAGCATACAGATTGAGTATTCTACTCAGGTTACATTGATCAGAAGTGATCATGGCACCGAGTTTAAATCTCTTCTCATGCAAGAATTCTGTGTGAAGGAAGGTATCAGACATTGCCTCTCTGCTCCTAGAACTGCTCAACAAAATGGGGTAGCAGAAATTAAAAATAGAACCCTGATTGAATCTATATAGACATTACTTGCAGATGCTTACTTTCCCCTATCCTTTTGGGTAGAGGCATTTAGCACATCAAATTATGTTCTGAATAGGAGTCTAATACATAAACTTAAGGGTAAGAGTCCTTATTAATTACTTAAAGGGAAAAACCTAAAATAAACTATTTTAAAGTATTTGGTTGTATATGCTATATTCACAATAACATCTAGAAACATCTTAGAAAATTTGAAGCCAATGCTGCAGATGGAGTTTTTCTTGGATATTCCCAAGTTAGCAAGGCTTATATGGTTTTTAATAAATCAACCTTAAAAATCGAAGAATCTGTGCATGTAACTTTTGATGAAACTAAAATGTCTTACAAGGAGAGAAACATCTTTACCATAGAAAATTTGCAGGTACCAAATCTTTGTGAGAAAATGAATGATTTGATCCTAACAAAAGAGGACATATCGTATCCTTCTCAACAGATTATTACTGATGAAAAGAGAGAAGAAGAAATTATTGGAACAGTTGAAACAACAACAACTAACATAATTCCGCAAGAGGAATTAATTCCCCAAGATGTTGATCAACCAAATCCTCCTACTGATTTTGTCACACTTAGAGATCATCCCATATCTCAAGTTATCAGAGACATATCAGTTGGTGTGCAAACAAGACATCAACTCAACCAAGATTTGATGCATGCTTGCTTCATATCTAAGATTGAACGTCAATCCATAAAAGATGCAGAGCAAGATCCCCACTGGATTATTGCAATGCAAGAGGAGCACAATCAATTTGAGAGATGTAGAGTTTGGGATTTAGTTCCCAGACACAAAAACTACCCAATCATTGGAACTAAATGGGTATTCAGGAATAAATTGGATGCTCAAGGAATCATTGTGAGGAACAAGGCAAGATTAGTGGCTCAAGCCTATTCTCAGGAGGAAGGCATAGATTATGACCAGACCTTTGCTCCTGTTACAAGGCTAGAGGCCATCAGAATAATTCTTGCATATGCAGTATACAAGAAATTCAAAGTCTACCAGATAGATCTGAAGAGTGCCTTTCTGAATGGAGAACTCAAAGAGGAAGTTTATGTTGAATAACCACCAGGTTTTATCTCTCCAACTCATCCCTCTTTTATTTTTAAATTGCATAAAGCTCTCTATGGTTTAAGGCAAGCTCCAAGAGATTAGTATGAGACCCTAGCTAGCTTTATTTTAGAACATAAGTTCTCTAGGGGCATTGTAGATAGGACTTTGTTTTTCAAGGATCATAAAAATAAAATTTTGTTAGTACAAATATTTGTAGATGACATCATTTTTGGCTATACTGATTCCAAACTATGCAAAAGGTTTTCTAACCTGATGCATTCCAAGTTTGAAAAGTGTAGCATGAGTGAGCTTTCCTACTTCCTTGGTCTTCAAGTGAAGCAATCCCCTGATGGCATTTTCATCTCCCAATCTAAATATACTAAGGAGCTAATTAAGAGATTTGGGATGTCTGATGCCTCAGCCAAGAAAACACCCATGCCCTCAAATGATGTGGTTGATTCTAATGAACAGGGCAAGCCAGTTGATCAGAAGACATATAGTGTTATTGTTGGGTCCTTGTTTTATCTCACATCTAGTAGGCCAAATATAATCTTTGTTATATGTCTTCGTGCTAGGTTCCAGGTGAACCCTAAAGAATCTCACCTTATTTTAATTAAAAGAATTTTGAGATATATAAAGGGTTGTACAAATCTAGGACTCTGGTACCCAACTAAGTCAGAATTTGATTTAACTAGATTTTCAGATGCTGACTTTGCTGGATGTAGAGTTGACAGGAAAAGCACATAAGGAACATGCCAGTTACTTGGTTATAGGCTTGTGTCTTGGTTTTGTAAGAAACAAACATCTGTGTCAACTTCAACTGCTGAAGCTGAATATATTGCAGTTGGCAGTTGTTGTTCACAAATTTTGTGGATTCAAAACCAACTCATGTATTTTGGTCTCAACTTAAATAATTCAACTACATTTTGTGACAGCACCAGTGTAATTTCTATTGCACAAAATTCAATACTACATTGTAGAACTAAGCATATAGACATTAGACATCATTTTATTAGAGATTGTGTGGACAAAATTAAAATAAACCTTGTCTTTATCTCTACTAATTTAGAAAGAGAAGACATCTTTACCAAACCATTGGATTAAAAAAACATCTATTCTTCCAAAATCAGCTAGGTATGATCAATGAAGAAGGCTTAATTTGATTTCTGTCTGTGATCGAAGAATTGGTCACGGAGATCGACGATCTGTGAACTCTTCTTGAGATCTTTCGTCGAACGGAGATCGACGAAATCTCTTTGTGAAACTTTTTGTCGAACATAGATCGATGAATTTTGTTTCAGAAAATTTTTCGTCAAATGGAGGACGACGCACTGTTTTCCCCCCTCTTCTAACTTAGATCGACGATTTTATTTCTATATGAGATTTTTCGTCGACATAAGCTCGAAGTTTTTTGTTTTCGCTGGACGGAGTTTTCCTTTTCATATTCTGAAAACATATAATAGAGTTTTCATCGAACTACATCCCGTGCTTTTCAGTTCTCGTGCACTTGATCTTTCATTTTGTAGGCATGATGATTTTGGTGGCGACCCTCTCCGGCATGAAGTTTGATGTAGGATTTGACATCGACATTGATTCTTTCAACCACACAGATCAAATCTTCCAGAATATACTACAGTTATTTGAGGCACCGTAGTTACGACAATTCATGACTCTCAGGATCAAACTGCCAGTACAGGAAATTAAAGAATGGGTTTTCGCAACAGTATTTCCAGACCAAACCACCATCTCTGGATGAATTTCTGGAAACCAGGTCTTTCTTAGCCCTAATATTTTAACGGAAATCTTTGGATTTGTTAATGGAGAAGATGATTTTGAGTTAACTAGCAATGAGTTTGAAGATATGTTAGTTGTGATGGGTCACTCGTAGGGAAACCTTAATAAGCTTTTGAAAAAGAACTTGTCAGTTGAATACAAGTTTCTAGTAGATGTGGTTGGAAAGCACATCCTAGGAAAGCACTCTGCCCATGACCATATTACCAAGCATCAGTTTGACTTGATGAGTGCATTGGTAAACAAGAAATCAGTGAACTAGGGCAATATTATACTTAACTTGATCAAAAAGAAAAATTGACAAGAAAGATGTTGAATATGGAAGAATTCTGGGAATCTTTCTACAAGCCAAGGTTCCAGAATTATTAGTCTCCCAGACCATTTTCATTAATGCCTCTAAGAGGCTTACCTCTGCCCTATTTGGTAGATGGGAGAGGACAATCATAAATTCCTCCAGGGCCACATCTTCCAGAGCTTCTGAGGACACCAGGGATGTAACCGTCACTTCTCCAACCCCAGAAGAAGCTCGTACTCCTCCTTCCTCTCCTCCTCTTCAACAACAATTCACTGTTATTGAATAAATCCATTCTACTTCAATTCATCCAGTTTCACCACCTCAACCACCATTTCCACCACAATCACCAATCCATATTCTTGAGGATACACCATCTCCACCTCCTCAATCTCCTCTACCATCACATCTTGATGATATTCCATCCACCTCTACTCATCCAGCACCACTTATATCATCTCCATCAAATTGTCCAATTCTTTCACCTATTCAAGATATCCGTCCATCAGATGTTTCACTACATTTACCAAGCATTCCACTTTCAGACATCCCTTCAAGATTCTCCATCTGTTCAAACTGTGGTCAAACTTCTCCTTATACCACCTATAATCCTGAACAATTATATCTAAACTTCTTTGATATTACTAGTGATCTTCTAAAATTCATTTCTCCTACTCTAGAGCAGCTCATAGCTAAGGCTGTTGCCCCTCTTACTACTTCCATGTCTCTTCTATCTGCTCAGCTTACTTCTATCTCCATTATCCCTTCTTCTAAGGGACTAGCATCAGGACTCTCTGAAACCAGGTAGGGGGAGATGTTCAATGAAGAAGCTCCTCAAGATCCAGCAGTAGTAGCAGCAGTAGTAGAAACTCCTGCAGTAGCAGCAGTAGTAGCAATTCCAACTGTTGAAACAGTTGAAATTCTTGATGAAGATACATAAATTATATGTTTAGTAGAAGATTCAGTAATTACAACAATTACTATTGTTGGTGATTTCATCATAAATCCTACAGTTGATATTCATTCTTTACTGCATTTTTTGATTCATTTTATAATAGTTTTCCAGTTTTTGATATGGTTGACACAGTCTCTAATTATTCTAAAGCTAGTGAAAGTTGTTTAACTTAAGGTTAGCTAATCACCTAGAGGGGGGGGGGGGGTGAATAGGTCTTTGAAGTTTTATTACTTCTTCTGCTGATTTCAAGTTAATCTATCTAGATCTTATCCTTAGATCCTGCAATAAGAAAGAAAACAAGCACACAACAAGCACACAATGATTTATAGTGGTTCCCCAATTGGGTACATCCACTTTCCCTCCTACCTATCCAACTTATTTATTGGACTAAGAACAAACTCCACCAATATGCTCCTCAGAGCTTACACCTCAGGCCCTCAGCCTTACACACAAGTTCACTTCTGAACCCAAACTCAGAACCACAAGTGTCCCGTCCCTACCTCAGAGCCCTGTAGAGCTCCTACAACTCAGTGATCCACTGATCACCTACCTCAGACTTATTTCTAAGGCCTACAACTCAGGCACTTCAGCCCCACAACTTCAGGCACACAACCCTACTCTCAGAGTGCTACAACACTCCTACACTCAGTACCCTTCCAGGTACCTACAACTCAACCTCCTCCAAGACCTACAACTCAGTGACACACTTATCACCTACAGCTCAGTGACTCTTCAGTCACCTACCTCAAGCACAAGGCCCTACACTCAGGCTAGGAGGACATCCCTACCTCAAATCCAGACTTGGATCCTACCTCAGAGAGCAATACTCTCTTACCTCATGCAATTAAGCCCTATACCTCAGATCCATACTTGGATCCTACCTCAGTACCCCCAATAGGGCACCTACCACTATGACTAATTAGTCACCTACCTCAGGCACAAAGTGCCCTACACTCAGATTCAGATAAACTTAACCCTACAGGAAGAACATAGAATGTTTAAGAAAATAAAACAACTGACTCAGAGATATATCTCTGAGTCTACCTTGCTGGAATGAGAAGATATCAGTCAAGAAATCTTGCTGTAGAAGGAATTAGTCCTCTTCTACAACTAACTATTTTCTGCTCCATAGATGAGCAGCAACCAGCTTGCTGAATGGATGAATCACCTTCTCTGTTCTAGAAAGAAATATCTTGCTGAGCTTGATGTGCTTCAGCTAACTTCCTTTGACTTTCAGGCTATCTTGTCTAGACTTGAGCTTTTAAGCTTGATGGAGAAGAAGATGTCCAACCACCTCTAATTTTCTTTATGTATTTTCTATGTTTGTTCTCCGTTTTTTTCGTTTCGTTGCCCTAATCCTTTTCCTTTTTCCTTTTTATATGTGTTGATTTGAATAAATGACACAAATGTTTGTGGGCCCAGCCAAGGATTGGTGAGCGCCATCTCCATCAGAAAATGACATAGCAGCTTTCGGTGCCACTGCAGCTTACCCGCAATAGCTACATGTAAGTTGACTGTGATGACGTCAGCAATGGTCATCATCATCTGTACTTAGAAAATATTCCCGAAATCCATAAAGCGTTGAGTGATGTTAAGTCACTCAACTCCATTTGTCTTAGCTCTCAGCACTTCTGGACTTATGAATTTTCTCTGGATTTGTCTCAGCGGTTCTGTCTCAGCTATCTCAGTGGTTTCTTATTAAAAACTGAGATAAGATTCTGTCTCCGTGCTTTCTTCTTATTAGCAGAGATAAGTTTCTGTCTCAGCGGTATCTTCACAGTGGTCTCAGTGATTTTTGCTTCACAGCTGAGACTATCTTCTGTCTCAGAAGTTTTCCTCTTAACTGTCTCAACGCTTCCTTCTTCATTAAAAGCATTGAGTGAACCTGATTCACTCAACGCTTTTGTTCTTAGAGAAATCCAGCTAGTTTTGTCTCAGTTCTCTCAGCTATCTCAGCGGTCTCAACGCCCTTTTGTCAGCTATCTCAGCTATCTTTGTGCTTTTTTGCCTTAGTCAGTTTTTCTAGCTTTTGCTGCGTTCGATGATATGTGGGATGAGCTCGACGAACTCTGATCTTCTTAGTTGTCTCAGTGCTTTTTGCCTTAGTTTATTTTTCTGGCTTTTAGGTTGACAAGTGTTGTGCTGAGCTCAAAGATCTATAAGCTGAGCTCGACGAACTGCAACCTGAGTTTGGCGAACATCAAGCTGAGCTCGACAAACTTTGAATCCTGAGCTCTTAGGCTTATCCCAAGGAATGTTGAGCTGAGCTCGACGTCCAGCGAGCTGAGTTCGACGAACTGCGAGCTTAGCTCGACAAACTTTGAATCCTAAGCCACTGAATTTATCTCTTGAGGAATGTCGACATGAGTTCGACGATCTGTGAGCTGAGCTCGACAAACTGCGAGCTGAGCACGACGAATTTTTAGTTCACCACAAAACTCATTTTCTTCACCCATCCAATCATGGACTACCTGCATGCAAGAACTAAGGCACACATCAAATGCATTATGTGTGTATGTCATTGACTCGTTTGACTTCTTATAAATCTGGGATATTGGGATCAATACACTCAACAATCTCCCCCTATTTGAAGAAGTCAAAATAATACAGGTCATTGACAACACAGCATATTCATCATAGACAAAATTTAACATTATAGAGTGTAGAAAAGTTACCATATTTCTCCAACCTGTGGAGAATTACTTACTCCTGGCATGCTGCCATCCATACTATTTCAGCTGTCTATTCTTCTTTCCCCTTTGGCTCTATCATCCCCCTTTTTGATTTCTGCAATAGGGAGCAATCTGTGGGGTTTTTCCCCCCTATCTGTATGGAGTAGATCTTCCACTTGACTCAATCCAATTCAGCTCTTTTCATATTCTATTGGGCTAGCTCCCCCTCAACAGTTGCACACTATCTTCATAATCTAGAGGAAGACTAGGTTCTACCTACAAAATAAACAATACTGCATATGGTAGAAGAGAGAATTTGAAGCTACACAAGATTCAGCATACCCAATTCAAATTTGGAGTTGTTGAACTTGGCTTCATCTAGTGGCTTAGTGAAGATATCAGCCCCTAGCTTGTCTGTAGAGACAAACTCAAGGGAGATGTCTTCCCTTTCTACATGTTCTCTAATGAAATGATACCTATTTTCTATATGCTTAGTCATGCTATGGGAGACAATATTCCTAGCTATAGAAATTGCACTAGTAGAATCACAAAAGAGTGGAGTTCTACTTATCTCAATATTGTAATCCTGAAGTTGATGCTGGATCCATAGCAATCGAGCACAGCAGCTTCCAGCTGAAATATACTCTGACTCTGTTGTTGATATTGAAAAACTCGCTTGTTTCTTGCTACTACAAGAGACAAGCCTTCCACCTAGAAGTTGATAGGAGCCGGAAGTGCTCTTCCTGTCCTCCTTGCAGCCTGCAAAATCTGCATCTGAATAGCCTATTAGTTCAAATTCCCCATTCCTGGGGTACCATAGGCCAAGATCTGGGGTGTCCTTAAAATATCTCAAGATTCTTTTCACAGTAGTGTAGCGAGACTCTTTAGGGCAGGTGATGAGTCCGATATTTATAGGGTTTTTTGGACTCATCTAGGCTGGTTTTCTCACTTGTGCACTGCATTTCAACCGGATATCGGTTATATTTGCTTCGTTCGGTCATGGACCATTTTGTGCACTGTTTTGGCCCGAGGGTGTGCAATTGCGCATTCTGTTATTGGGTGTATGCACATGGTGCTCCCCATGGTTCTTTCCTGCTATTTTTTTTGCTGTATTTTTGTTGCTGGGAGCTTGTGCTCCAATTTTGGTTTTTTTGTGCAGGTGGTGCATTTTTCCCAAAAGCAGGAATTCTATTTTCAGAAAAACGCACGGTCGTGCGATTTATTCCCGTAGGGTTTGAGCCCGATCGTGCATTATTTTTAGCTAGATGATCATCTAGTTGAGCTCGACGAATTTCATCGAGCTGAGTTCGACGATTCTCACGCATGGTTGACGCACGGTTTCATCGTAACTGTGCGCGAAGGAAATGCACGGTTTTCCTGTAGCTTTCTAGTTTGTTCCATTCTGTCGTTAATCGTGCGATTTGTTAACGCACGGGTGGAAGCGCTCGTGCGCGAGTAAAATGCACGGTTCTCCTGTGTGTCCATACATTCCAGCTTTTTGTCGCTAGTCGTGCGATGTCCTTCATGCACGGGCGGAATCATCCCTGCTCGAAGGAAATGCATGGGTCAACGCCTCTTCTTCCGCAGGCCTGCTGAGAAAGTTAATATCGCACGTTTTGCGCACGGTCGTGCGCCAAACCGTGCGTGCCTATTTTTCTGGTCTGCTTCTATTTAAAGCGCAGATTTCTTCTTCTTGAGGAGTTCCGTTCTAGTCCGTCCCAACCACCATTTTCTGCTCTTTTGAGCGGGGAAACTTTCCCTTAGCCATTATTTTCTCTCACCTCCTTGGAGAGTTGGTCCGACCACCATTTCTACTCCAAGAGCTAGCAACTTCTTCATCTCCAGCCACCATCGTCATCTCCAAGCTCCAAGCTCCATGTCAAGCTCAAAGGTTGCTGCATCCATAAAGTTCTCCGGTTAGAACCGGCCATCGATCATTCACGAAGAATAGGGATATTCGAAGGAAGTGACAACCCTTTTTGGTTCCCGGACATCATCCGTAGACCGAGCTCGGACAAGGCCTGACAATCTTTGACTCCGGCCGTGAATCTCGGAAAGCCGTTGTGCGTTTGGTTGTTTCTTTTCACCTTTACTTGTAGTAATTCCTTTTTCTGAATATTTGGAGAGTTTGAATGCTGGGTATGAATATTATTAGCTTGAATATTTCAGTATGTTTAGGTGTTGATTTATTTTAGTTATGCATATCGTTGTGAAACTTCAGGTTTTCTCTTGTGCTAGTTGCGATTGTGTCGTTCTAGCGATTGCTAGAAGTGTGCGTTGCGAAGAGGTGATTGCGACCCTCATTAGCTCATTCATCTTCCCTTTTACTCTCTTGAGTAATCCACCAAAGAGACGCGGTGACGGCGACCCGTAATAGTTTTCTCATCGTTGTTAACTTATGAATCCAAACCAAAACTCCCTTTGTTTACATTAACGCTTGCAATCACCTTTTCAATAGCAAAATCACACTCACTTCTTGCACTCCTCGAGAGATCGATATCTGGGGATTCAACTCCTCAACTTTATTACTTGACAATGATCGGTACACTTATCGTGAACGCATCAGCAGGCCTGATACCTAGCATAGACACATGTTGCATACATAATGTCAGGCCTACTTGCAGTGAGGTAGAGAAGGGAGCCAACTATACCTCTATATAGAGTTTGATGTACATGCCTCCCTGGATCATCTTTTCCTAAAGGCATACTTGAGCTCATGGGAGTTCTTATGGTGGAAGCATTCTCCATGCCATATTTCTTGATTATCTCCCTGGTGAACTTTGACTGAGATATGGATAGACCATCATCAGTTTGTTTTACTTGGAGTCCCAAGAAAAATTTCAGTTTACCCGTGCTACTCATCTCAAACTTCCCCTGCATAAGTTTTGCAAACGTCCTGCAGAGGTTGTCATCAGTAGAGCCAAATATTATGTCATCAACATAAATCTGGACTAGGATGATCTTGCCCTTAGATTCCCTTAGGAATAGGGTCTCATCTATCTTCCCCCTTGAGAATTTGTTCTCAACGAGGAAGGTAGATAATGTCTCATACCATGCTCTTGTGGCTTGCTTGAGCACATAAAGAGCTTTCCTAAGTCTATATACAACAGTAGGAGAGTTAGAATCTACAAAACCTGGAGGCTTCTTTACATAAACCTCTTCCTTCAAGTCTTTATTTAGGAAGACAGACTTGACATCCATCTAGAATACCTTGAATTCCTGGAAGGCTGCAAATGCAAGAAACAGTCTGATTGCTTCCAACCTTGCAACTAGGGCAAAAGTCTGATCATAATCAATCCCCTCTTCATGTTTATAACCTTTGGCCACAAGTGTTGCTTTATTCTTTATTACAATGCCATTTTCATCACGTTTATTTCTAAAAATCCACTTGACTCCAATGACATTGGGACCATCTGGTCTGGGAACCAGCTTCCAGACCTTGCACCTTTTGAACTAGTTCAGTTCTTCTTGCATTGCACCAATCTAGAATTGGTCTTGATTTTCTTCTTCAAATTTCTTGGGCTCTTCTTGTGACAGGAAACTAGAATACAGAGCTGTGTTGAGACTCCTGCTTCTTGTTTGTACACCTTAGCTAGCTTCACCTATTATCTGATCTAGAGGATAATCTCTTAGATGTCTGACTGTTGGGGGCAGCCTGACTGCTTCCTGCTAATTACCATTTTCTTCAGCAGGTTGGTCTTAATTTCTAGCATGACTGTCCTGTGCTTCCTCTGGATAGCATCCCTTTTCACATTCTTCTTGCATAGCTGGGTCTTTATATTTGATGGAGAGCTTTTCCATCATGATTTCTGTACCTGCAGAGCTAGGCAAAGAGCTTGACAGCTCACTGCCAATCATGCATGAATCATCAAACACTACATGGACAGATTCTTCTATAACCTGATTTGTCAAGTTATAGACTCTACATGCCCTACTATTATTATTGTACCCAACAAAGATCCCCTCATGGGTTTTGGCAGCAAACTTTGTCACTTTTGACTTACCATTATTCAGGATGAAACACTTGCAACCAAAGATCCTGACATAGGATATGTTTGATTTTCTACCCTTCAAGATCTCATATGGAGTCTTATTGTGGCCTTTGGTGATAGAAGCTCTATTGAGCACATAACATGCAATATTAACTACTTCAGCTCAGAAATATTTAGGGAGAGAAGTGTCACTCAATAATGTTCTCCCAGCTTCTATGAGAGTCCTGTTTTTCCACTCAGCTAACCCATTTTGCTGCGGTGTTCTTAGAGAGGAGAATTCTTGATGAATCCCTTGCTCTTCACATAATGTTGTCATGACAGCAGACCGAAACTCAGTTCCATGCTCACTTCTCATTTTGACCACAGAGCATGCAAGATCATTCTGAATTTGCCTAACAAAATTCATGAATATGTTAAGGGTTTCATCCTTTATTCTATGGAAGAACACCCAAATAAACCTGGAATAGTCATCAACCACCACAAGGGTGTAGACCTTACTACCTAGACTATGAACATGCATAGGACCAAACAAGTCCATATGCAGGAGATACAAGCATCTCACTGAGTCATTGGCCCCAATGCTCTTAAAAGATGTATTCGTCTGCTTATCCTTTTGGCAAGCAACATAGATACCCTCCTTGGAGCATTTTATTTTGGGACAATTCCTAACTAGCTCAGCACTGAAGAGTTGACCAATGGTCTTATAATTCAAATGAGCCAGTCTCTTGTGCCATCTGACACAATATGAGACTATGTCATTTGCAACTAGGCATATATGAGAACTATTATCTAGGAAAGAAAAGTTTAAGAAATAGACATTACCAATCCTAGTGCCTGTTAAGATGACACTTTGGTCACTTAACCTCTTGATGTGGCACTTATCCTTGTGGAAGGAAATGTCATAACCAAGATCACATAGTTGGCTTATGCTTATGAGGTTTTGTTGCAACCCTTCCACATAAGCCATCTTTGTGTTGGTGATTATGCCATTTGAGATATTACCATAGCCCTTGGTTATCCCCTTGTCAGAGCCTCCAAAGATGACCTTGGGCCCATTCTTTACTGGAGTGAACTCCTTCAATAGCTCCTTTGTTCCATTCATGTGTCTAGAACATCCACTGTCCAAGTACCATTTAGGAGAATTGGTAATTGAACTAACATGAAAAGAACACAAATCACCTTATCTTAGGACCCCAATTTTTGTTGGGTCCTAGGTTCACATTAGTCTGAAAATATCCATGTCTTCTTGTTGGATTTCTGATAGGTTGGCAACCTCTGGAAACTGAAGGATTGTACCAGCAATCTACAGTATAGTGGCCCACTTTGCCACAACACCAGCACTCATAGATATTGTATCTCCTTTTCTATTTGGGACATGAATTAGGCTGTACTGCTCCCTGAACAGTGGGGAGATGTGTTGCTCTATACTTATGTCATCTTCCAGGAGCCGTTTGACTGAAGGACATTCTTTCAGCTGGCTGTTTTGGTCTTTTTTGAGAACCACCAGCTGCATATCTCTTTTGAGAACCACCATCTGAGATTTCCATTCCAGCCATGCTAGAAGACTCATCTTGAGTCACTACTTTTGCTGGATTGTTGAAGTATTAGACCGGGCGGCTTAGCGGTCTGATCCAGCGGTTTGTTAACCGAGCGGCTTAGCGGTCTGATCCAGCGTTTGTAGACCGGGCGGTTTATCGGTCTACCTCTGCGGCCTGTTCTATCCTGCTGGAGTTGCCGAGCGGTTAGCCCATCTGTCTAACCGCGCGGCCTATGCGGTCTCCATTATTCTAGCCGCTCAGTACTGTAAATGTTTAGTCCCACATTGTTTGTATACTCTCTTTCTCATCTCCTCCATTCTATATAAGGGAGGCCATACCTTTGTAAATGATATCTTTTTTGGATAATAAAATTTCAATTATTCAAAAGTTTGTTCGCTTGTTCTCTACTTTTCGCTTCTTGTCTCTACTTTCTAACATGGTATCAGAGGACACGGTCATTTCCTCTTGATTCTGTGCGCCCTCTGTTGTTCTCGACTTCTTTTCCGCGCTCTGCGACTTGATTCGCGGCTTGCCCTCTCTTCTATCCGCGCGGCTTGTTTCTATCCGCGCGGCTTGTTTTTGTCCGCCAACCTGTTCGCGCGGCTTCCTCCTTCTTGGTTCTCTTCTTCGACTACTCTTTGTCGCAGCGACCTGTTCGTTGTCGCCGCGCTCCTTGTTCTTTCTTGCCTCTCCGACTTCCTAGTCGTTGCGGTCTTTCCCTGTCCGCGTGTGTGTTGTCTCTCTACTCGCGGTTTGCTGCTGTGATCTGCCTGACCGTGCGGGTTGTTCCTTTCTCACCCGCATCTTGGTCGCGGTCGCCAGCTCTTCTCCTCTTTTCTGTTCGCTCGGGCTTCTCAGTTCGTGCGACTTCTTCCCCGCCGTGCCTTTGACCACCTTCTAGCCGCTGCTGTGATCTGCCTGACCGTGCGGGTTGTCTCTTTCTTACCCGCATCTTGGTCGCGGTCACCTGCTCTTCTCCTCTCTTCTGTTCGCTCGACCTTTTCAGTCCGCGCGACCTCTTCCCCGCAGTGCCTCTTTCTAGCCGCTACTGTTCGCGCGGCTTCCTCTGTTTTCTAACCGCTCCTGTTCGTGCGGCTTCTTCTGCTTCCGGGTTCTATGACTACCTCCGGTCTCACCACTACTCCTGCAGCTCCTTCTCCTCCTCCTCCTCCTTCGGGCAACCTTGGCACCCTTTCCAAGCTTGTGGGCTCCAACTATCCCGATTGGAGCGTCTCTTTCACCTTTCTCCTTCGTTCTCAACGCAAGCATCATCACCTCACCGATGACCCTCCTCCTCGCACCTCTCCTGAGTTTGATGACTGGGATGCGAGTGATGCTCTTGTTCGCACCTGGCTGGCCAACAGCCTTTCTGATGAGTGCCTTCCCGTCATTCGCCATGATGAGACGGTCAAGGTCGCATGGCTTCACCTCGCTGCTCTCTATTCTAAGGGGGGCCAGACGTCCCGCATTTATACTCTCTATGCGGACCTCTTCGCCCGCCCTTCCATGTCCCCAGCTGCGGCTTATCAGCAGGTTCAGGCTCTTGGGGCTGAAATCCTCCAGAATCGCCCCTTCTCCGCGGACTTGGCCGACCAGCACAAACACTTCCAGGAACTCCTGGTTGTTTGTTATCTTCTTCGTCTTCCCGACTCTTATGATATGATCCGCCAGCAGATCTTGGGTGAGGCGGAATCTCCTACTTTGGATGCCACTGCGGCTCGCATTGCCGCCGTTACTTCGCTCCTCCAGCGGCCTCTGTTGGCCTCCCCCCCTTCCCAGGACTCCTTTGCTCACCAAGCTCAGCGGGGGGGCCCGAGTGGCCGTAGCTCCTCTGGCGGACGGGGTTCCTCCCGGTTCTTCTGCTCTCACTGTAGTCGTACTGGCCATACTGTTGACCGCTGCTGGCAAAAACATCCTCATCTTCGCCCTTCCGGTGATGCTTCTTCTAGGCCGTCTGCCTCTGTGGCCACGACGTCAGGTAGTGCCCACGTCGTTACCCAAGGTAAATGACTGATTGACTCCGGTGCCACCAATCATATGACGGGCAACCCTCATTGCTTCTCCCGTCTTGAGACCCATGACCGCTTACCCCCAGTTCGTGTGGCGGATGGTTCCCCGTCTCCGGTTCATGGGACGGGCATGGTTCAACTCACTCCATCGCTTTGCTTGGAGGATACCCTCTATGTCCCGAAGTTCCCGTACAATTTTTTATCCGTTACTACTTTATGCCGGCAACTTCAGTGCTCCGTTTTATTCACTCCCACTACTTGTTCTTTTCAGGACCCGGGGACCCAGCGGACGATTGCTACTGGGACTGAGAGCGGCTGCCTCTACTTCCTCGATGATGTTTCAGCTCTTTCTGCCTACTCCTCCACCGATCTCCTTCAGTGGCATCTTCGTCTTGGACATCCTCCTCCTCGGCTTATTCGTCAGCTTCTGCCCCACTTACCTCCCACCAGTTCTCCGCTCAACTGTGATGCGTGTCAGCTTGGCAAACATCATCGCTCCTCCTTCCCACCGAAGCAAGGCCGTGGCTCCTCTCGTATTTTTGATCTTATTCATTCTGATGTATGGGGTCCTGCTCCTACCCTCACAGTTGGTCGGGGCAGTTCCTATTTTGTCACTTTTATCGATGATTTTACTCGATGTACCTGGGTGTATCTCTTAAAGGATCGCTCTGAACTATTTTCTGTTTGGCAATCTTTTTACTTTATGATTAAGACTCAATTTGCTATTTCTATTAAAGTCTTACGTTCTGATAATGCCAAGGAATATCTGTCTCATGAGTTCTCCGCGTTCTTTCACCAACACGGCCTCATTCATAAAACGACTTGTGTTTACACCTCCCAACAGAATGGGGTGGCGGAGCGTAAAAACCGTCACCTGCTTGATGTTGCGCGTACTCTCATGACGCAGATGCACGTCCCTCGCTCCTACTGGGGCTACGCTGTGCTCCTCGCTTGCTATCTCATCAATCGCATTCCCTCCACGGTTCTCCACGGCCGGACTCCCTTCTCCCTTCTCTACCCCCACCAGGACCCTTTTCCCCTTCCTCTCCGTGTCTTTGGCTGTACGGCCTTTGTTCACGCTCCCTCCGCTACCCGCGACATGCTTTCCCCCCGTTCCACCAAGTGTGTCTTTTTGGGGTACTCTACCACTCAAAAAGGCTATTGCTGCTTTGACCCCCTTCTCCGGAAGCAGTTTGTCTCCGCAGATGTGACTTTTTTCGAAAATGCTTCCTATTTCTCTCCTTCCTCTTCTCTTCCTTCTCTTCCTTCTGATATCTCCGTTCCTTCCACACCTCTCCACGTTTTCCCACCTTCGTCTCCTCCTCCACCCACTCCTTCCCAGTCCGTCTCCCCACCCACCCCTCCACCCCCCTCTCCGCTGCCGTCTCTCTAGTCCCGGGCCAGCCTTCTCCGCCACGGACGCTCCGGTCGCTGACGCTCCCGTCGCCGACGCTCCCGATGATCTGGATGTTCCCATTGCCCTTCGCAAAGGGGTGCGGGCGTGTACTCAACACCCGCTCACGGCTGTTGTTTCTTATGATCAGCTTTCTCCTTCTCGCAGGTGTTTTGCCTTGGCTATCTCTGCTACTTCTACTCCCCGTACCTACCAGGAGGCTCTCGCTCTCCCTCATTGGAAGTCTGCCATGGATGAGGAGATGGCTACTCTTACTGAACGGAGTACCTGGACCCTGGTTCCTCCTCCCGTGGGCACTGATGTGGTTGGCTGTCGCTGGGTCTTTGTTGTGAAGTTTCGCCCCGACGGCACTGTGGATCGCTACAAAGCCCGGCTGGTGGCCAAGGGCTTTACTCAGACTTATGGCATTGATTACTTTGATACCTTCTCTCCGGTTGCTCGCCTCAGCACCATCCGGGTTCTCTTTTATATGGCTGTTAACCAGGCTTGGGCTGTTTCCCAGCTTGATGTGAAGAATGCCTTTCTCTATGGCGATCTTCAGGAGGACGTCTATATGGAGCAACCTCCTGGGTATGTTGCTCAGGGGGAGACACGTGTCTGTCATTTGAAGAAGGCTATTTATGGCCTAAAGCAGAGCCCTCGGGCATGGTTCGAAAAATTCAGTGGTATTGTGGCAACCATCGGCTTTCAAAGGAGTTCGGCCGATCACTCCTTATTCATTCGCAAAACGGCCTCGGGACTGGTGGTTTTGGCCGTATATGTGGATGATATTCTCCTTACTGGTGATGACCGAGATGGGGTGGACTTGACGAAGAAGCACCTCCGTCAGCACTTGGTCACGAAGGATATGGGCTCCCCAAAATACTTTTTGGGGATAGAAATCTCTCGGAAACCTGACTCCTTGGTTCTCTCTCAACGGAAGTATGCCCTTGATCTTCTTCGAGAAGCAGGCTTGACAGGTGCCAAACCAGCTCATCTTCCCATGGCTGTTGGAGAAGACAAAACGTGGACGGATGAATCGCCTCCTCTATCTGATGTCACGCGGTACAGACGTTTGGTAGGGAAACTCATCTATCTCACGGTGACTAGACCCGACATCGCCTACGCTGTAGGAAAGGTCAGTCAGTTTATGCAAGCTCCCAGGGAGTGTCATCTTCAGTCCGCCCTGAAGATTTTAGAGTATATCAAAGCAGCACCGGGCAGAGGGTTACTCTTCTAGAAGAATGGCCATCTGAGGGTTGAGGCCTACTCAGACTCAAGTTACGCGGATGACAAAGGTGATCGTAAATCCACGTCAGGTTTTTGTACCTTTGTTGGAGGTAATCTCGTGAGTTGGAAGAGCAAGAAACAGTTTGTTGTTTCCAGATCCAGTGCCGAAGCAGAATACCGGAGTATGGCATCAACTACGTGTGAGTTAAAGTGGTTGCGGGCTCTCATGCTTGACCTGGGCGAGGTATATGATTGTCCTCTCCCTATGTTCTGTGACAATAAGGCCGCTATACACATATCCAGAAATCCAGTCTTCCATGAGAGAACGAAGCATATAGAGGTTGACTGTCACTTCATTCGGGAGGAGATTTTGAAGAAACAGATTTGTACTCCTTTTGTCACCTCTGACAAGGAGTTGGCAGATATCTTCACCAAGCCGGTTTCTACTTCCTTCTTCCGTATTTGTGACAAGCTGGGCATGATTGATATCTATGCTCCAGCTTGAGGGGGAGTGTTGAAGTATTAGACCGGGCGGCTTAGCGGTCTGATCCAGCGGTTTGTTAACCGAGCGACTTAGCGGTCTGATCCAGCGGTTTGTAGACCGGGCGGTTTATCGGTCTACCTCTGCGGCCTGTTCTATCCTGCTGGAGTTGCCGAGCGGTTAGCCCATCTATCTAACCGCGCGGCCTATGCGGTCTCCATTATTCTAGCCGCTCAGTACTGTAAATGTTTAGTCCCACATTGTTTGTATACTCTCTTTCTCATCTCCTCCATTCTATATAAGGGAGGCCATACCTTTGTAAATGATATCTTTTTTGGATAATAAAATTTCAATTATTCAAAAGTTTGTTCACTTGTTCTCTACTTTTCGCTTCTTGTCTCTACTTTCTAACATGGATGATTTAGATTCACTGCAACAACATTATCATTGAGTTTGGGGGCTGGAGAACCAAAAAAATGTCCAGGATGGGCCATTTGAATTTCCTCATGGGCAGCTTTAAAGGCTCTGACATGGCTGTATCTTCCACCTTGGATAGGTCCACATTGTTCCATACCAGTAGATCTATCATTCTCTCAATATCCGTAACAGCTTTCACGGTCATACCTGTTAGAAGGCAACACCACTTTCTGAAAAGAAATTTGAGGCAATGAGGCTAGAGGCACAACTGGTGCCTTCCCTTTTCCCTTTTCTTTTCGATTGGAAGGTCTAACAGGTCCCTTAAATCCCAACCCTTTCTTACCAGCTTGGGTAAAGTGGGTGTCAATTAAGGGCAGCAAAGTGTTTGGCTTAGAAAATTTAGTCACTAGCAATTTCTCATTTAAGAGATCATTTTCAAGTTTCTGGATAAGTTTCTCATTTGAGACTCTTACGACAAACTCACTGTCAATGATCTCCTTGAGCTGGGCTGCTTGTGCATCCATTTCAGTGAGTGTTTTTTCTTGATCTTCACACTTGATTTTAAGACTAAGAAGCTCTTTTGCCTGTCTCTTGGAAAGTAGCTTGCATCTCTTGAATGCCTCAAGAAGTTCTCCATACTAGGAAATTATGGAGTTGACATCATCCTCAGAGTCTGAATCCCCTTCATCTCTTGATGATTGAGTTTCTAAGTCTGAGCCAGCCTCATGACTTGAAATAAAAGATTGTGAAATAGTATTTACCTGAGTCTGACAAGGAAGATCCTGACTGCTTTCTTCATCTGTCATTTCCATCAGTCCAAGAAAATGAGCATATTCTTCTTCTTCTTCTTCATCCACCTCTGAGTCACTATCTGAGTGAGACAGAGGTGCCCTGAACCCTATTCTAGCAGCAGGGTATTCTTCAGGTTCCTCTTCAGCAACAGAAATAATCCCAATGTAGGATTCTTCTTCTTCACTGTCTGACTCAGAGGAAGAGTCACTCCAGGTCTTTTCCTTCTTTGCCACAAGGTACTTTTCTTTCTTCTTTCCCTTGAGGCTCTTCTTCACTCCTTATTCTTTCCTCTTCACTGGGCAGTCAGCAACTACATGCCCAGGTTTGCTGTAGCAGAAACAAATACTATTAGAGGAAGATTGTTTATTAGAGTTTGGAGCATACCTGTCCTCCTTAAAGAATTTCCTTCTATGATACGAGGAGGAGGACGACCTTCTGTTCTTCTAATGCACCTTCTTCATGAATTTTTGGTATTGCCTGGAGAAGGCAACAAGGTTGATGCACTGGCGGTAAGATTACTGTTCACGGCCAAGTAATAAAAGGGAGGAGTAGCTTCCCCAAGTATCGATCTCACGCGGAGTGCCAGTAGGGAGCATGGATTCCACTTTCATATAAATGAATGAAAGTGCTAAGTAAAAACAAGTGGTTTGATTTTGGGTTTCCTAAACTAAGTAGCATTAATCTAGTGCGGGTCGCCGTCACCGCTTCGCCAGGGTGAATTACTCCAAAGAGTAATAGCGGAGTCGAACAAACTATCGAGGGTCGTAAACACCTCTTCGCAACGCGCGCTTCTAGCAGTCGCTAGAATCGCTCAAACATAACTTTCTCTAACAAATATGAAGATCATCAACACACATCATGATCAAGAAATAACCACACAAAACCATAGCAAGACCTTGAGCAAAACATGGTTATCAAACCTCAAGCATACTAGCACAAGTTTAGGTTAAAGCAAATCCAAGAAAAGAGGGGGTGAAACACAACCAAGCACTCGAAGGCTCTCCAAGATTCACGGCCGGAAATGAGGGTTGTCGAGCCTCATCCTAGCTCAGTCTTTAGAAGGTATCCGGGATCCCGAAGGGCTGTAACTTCCTTCTTCACACCCGACTTCTTCGTGTTGTGGTCGCTGACTCGGATCAGAGCGAAATGCTTCACAAGTTCTGCAACTAAGAACTCAAACAGTAGCTTGGAGGTCGGCAATGGAGATGGCGGTCAGAGACAAAGCTTTAGCAAGCTCTTTGGAGGAGAATGGGTGGCCGGATCAACCCTCCAAGGAGGAGAGAGAAAATGATGGCTGGAGGGACGAGTTCCAGCTCAAAGGGGTGGAAATGGCCGGGGAAAACGGAGATGTCCAGGTCCAGAAAACATTTGCGGCTTAAATAGTAAAAGTCAGAAAAAATGGTCACGCACGGTCTGGCGTACGACCGTGCGTGAACCGTGCGATACTAATATCCAGAAAATGGCTGAGGAAGAAGAAGTGTTGACCCGTGCGTTTCCTTCGTGCACTGGCGATCCGCCCGTGTGTGAAGTAATTCACACGGATAATGACAGAGAGCTGAAATTGCTGGCAACCAGGTGTAATTGTGCGTTTTACGCGCGCACGGGTGCTTCCACCCATGCGTGAAGAAGACGCACGACCAACCACATAACAGAGAAAAACCAGAAGGCTACAGGAAAATCATGCATTTCCTTCGCGCACAGTTCCGAAGAAACCATGCATGAAGCAATCGCTCGGGCTGGTCAATCTTCCAAAATAATCTGTAGAAAACGCATGACGGAAACAAACCGTGCGCCAAGAAAAAGCACGACCGTGCGTTTTCCACAAATCAGAATTCTGAAGTGGGAAAAACTGACCACCTGCACACAATAAAAACTCACAAAGGAGGACCCTCCAGCAAATAACAAAATGCAATAAAAACTACTGGAACGAGCCCTGGGGAGCACCAAGTGCATACCCCCAGCAATCGAATGTGCAATTGCGCACCCACGGACTAGAAAAGTGCACTAAACGTGAAACGTAGTAGTAATGAAATATCAATGAAAATAACCAAAAAGTGAAGTGCAAAGTCATGAAAACCAGCCCAGATGAGTCAGCAAAACCCTATATAAACGGGACTCATCACACCCCCAGACTTACCTATTTGCGCGTCCCAAGCAAAGAAGATCCTTGCAGACTAGAAAAAGAACTAACTAATACAGTAATTATGATCCGGAGTACCATGCGAAGTCGCACGCTCGTGGGCGTAAAAATATAGTAGAGAAAATTTCTAAGCATACAAAATAATTTATAATTTTCAGCCTGCGTAACAAAAATTCTATGACTACTCAAAAACAGAATCACAGTGAATCCTCCGGTCACGCATAGGGAGAAAATAAACTAACCGCTAAGGCGAGTATTGCCAAAGATCGGGATTCGGGACAACCTCCAAAGGAATCCACCAATGTCGGTGACCATATGCTTGCCCGTTCGCACTCTCTCCACGACACTAGTTCGCTTTAAGCGTGAGTCCGTAGGACTTCAGGTAGTAATAGGGCTTGGGTTAAGGCGAGGTAATCAAGGATAAAATGAAGGCTACACACAAAACCCAACTGAGCTAGCACAAAAAGAGTCTATCCGCTGCCCACAAAACACGCGGGTACACCACACCCCCAGACTTAATTTTTAAAATACGAGTGTGCATACCGCCTACTCCAAAAAAATATTAACTCAAATCAGATTTTCATTTATACTTTTCCTTTCTATTTTTCTTTCTTTTTCAAATGTTCTTTTTATAAATTTTCTTCTTAATTCTTCTTTTCCTTTTACACAATTCCAGCAAATAAATTTATGGGAGCACAACCACATATTTCACAAAGAACAACACCACATCAATACCCCCATACTGAAATTAGAAAACAGTAAAGCTAGACTTGTGTGTGCGACTAGGGTCGGTTACTAGGCTTTGGTGAAATAAAAGTAGAGCTGAATCAAAGGATGGGTAGGCACAACAGGGCTTGCGAGGATAAGATGTTAGGAACAGGTACAAAGCTCAACCTGGCCAAAATGATGGCCTACATCATGCTCACGCTTAACTAACCATGCACCAATGCTTCGAGAGTAGTTTGGGGAAAGTTTTTAGCCAAGGAGAAAGACTATCCATCCTCCCAACTCGAGCAATACGAATCTAATGACTGTCTACACACATCCCTAAGCTACCGTCGGATTCACACCGAATTCAGCAATTTTTTGAGTAGAATAAAAATAATTTACGTAGTTAGAAAAATATAAAACTACAAGCATGCAGAAAAATTAATTCTACTCTAATTTTATACGATACGGGAGCACTCGACTAGGAGCACAACAAGGTCCACATTTTACACTGTCTCATAATCCTATGTTAGCAAGGTAATTTTCCTAAATCTAACGAAAGAAACAAGTTTGACTCGCCGTACGCAAAAAGTTAAGTACGCGCTCATGTGGGTACAATGATGCACAATGTAATGAACTAAACAAATAAATTAAAAACAGCTATTGGCATGCAAATGAAGTGCACGTGCAAAGGTGACATCGACAAGCTCTCCCCCAGACTTAAGCTAAGAAGCACAGCAAAAAATGTTGAAGCTAAAATAAAAATGAGATAAGGGGAGAAGTTACCCAATCCTCAGAAGATGAGCATACCAGAAGATTGGCTTTAAACTTGATCAATAAGCCCATGGCCCAGACAAAATCACCTGCAAGAAGCACATCTCCAACCAAGCAAGTTATAGGCATGCGCACTCAAAAAGATAAACAAACAAATTAAACACATCTAAATTGGGTTGTCTCCCAGAAGCCCTTTTATTTACCGTCCTTAAGGTGGACCAAATACCTGTATTAATAGTTTTATACAATGTTCAGGTAGCAAATGTTTAATACACAGAGAAAGACAATTCAAAGTCACACACAACATTAAGCAAATAAAATGCTAGCAGCAACAAGATAAATGGAGACGGCCCCGGAGATCCCTCACTTTTCAATTAAACATTGATTCGTGATAGATACCCCCAGACACACGAGATGAGGAAGAGGGGAGAGCTTTATGGCCCAAGGAAGACAAGTCTCCCCTACCCCTACCCTCGTCCATCCCGCGCCTGCGGGCAAAACTCTTCGCTTTGCACAGAAGCAACTCCTTTCGTTTTAATTTCACAAAAGAGGAGCGCTAGGGAGGTAAGGTCACACCCGGCTCTTCAGCAGCTAGATTAACATCCAAAATTGGGGGCATCCTTTCTTCACCCGCTGAGGGTGAAAGATCAGCCCATGTTACCTGTTTTATAGTTTTACAGACTTTGGCTAAACAAATTGCAGTTTTTAAATCGAAATTCTGCACGCCCACATCCGGCATGCATAGCACATCCATCTTTGCATCAACATCATGCATCACATCAAGGAACCGTGTCACGTCTTTCCCTTTAGTTGTCACTGGCATTTCAAAAACTTCCTCAACCTATTCTTGTCCCATAGATTAAAAATTTGCCTTAACACCACTAGAAACATCATTAGATGACACGATAGTTAAGTTCACTGGTTTTACGAGGTCAACAAAAATTAATTGAGGAGGATAAGGTGGTAAAGGTGCATTAACTTTGGGCGCAATAGTGACGCCGCTAGCATCAAAATGCAACATCGCCTCACTGACTTTAAGGAAGGGACCCCAAGGATGGGTTTTGACGTGTTACCCCTGGGTCCAAGCACCTGAAAGTCTGTGAAGACAGCCATCCCATTCAAAACCACTTCTAAACCCTTCACCTCTCCATTGGCCTCAACCACAGATCCATCAGCTAGCATTAAGGATTTCCTTCCATCAAATTCGATATTCAAATTCGTCTTTTCAACATCTTGCAAAGTAAGAATGTTGCAAGATGAACTAGAATCACATAGCGCTAGAGTTTCTATGGCATTAATCTCACATTTAATAGTCGTTTCACGGGCATTACATTCCCGCACATCCTCAACACTCTTCCCCTGCTCACGGGGATTCTTCTCCGTGTCGCTAGGAAATGTACTGCGGGTGCTCTCAGAAGCGTGGTGGCCAAAGTTACCGCAACCCTGGCACGATATGCTCATCACAGGGGCAGGTGGTGGGGTCGATCGAGTCAACATCATCTTCCCATCCAAGGAAGGATGGCTTGATTCGGCGTGCAGCCCCACCGCATTTACATCAAATAAATTTCTCGCGCCTTTAGGAGCATTCCTGTCTGTTGTCCAGTATGTGTTGTGGGAGGCGGTGTCTTTAAGGAGTCTCAATGCTTCCTCGGGAGATAAGTTCATGATCGTGCCACCCGCCGCCGCATCGATCATTGCCCTGAAATTTGGCTCAATGGCGAAATAAAATATCTCCAGCAAATTCCAAGGCTCACAGCCGTGTTGAGGACAATGGCGCTGCAGGTCGGCAAATCTCTCACATGCCTCAAATAGAGTTTCTTGATCCAGCTATCTGAACGTGGCTATTTCCCTGCGAGCATTACCAATTTTGTCAACACGATGAAACTTACCCAAAAACATGGAAGATAAAGCTTCCCAGGTGGCAGCGGTGCTAGGAGCGATCGTATGTAGCCACGTCTTGGCCCTATCCCTTAGTGAAAAAGGGAACAACTTTAGTTTCACAACTTCATCCTCAATGCCTGCATAGCGGAACGTACCGTATATCTCAGAAAACTTAGCCAAATGTAGCTGAGGATCCTCGCTCGGCAGACCCGACTACTGTGTATTGTTCCTAATCATATTCAAAATCGCAGGCTTGATCTCAAAATGATTATTGGCTATGGCTGGCCCGAACCTTGGATAAACACTCCCCACTGTAGGGGTAGTGAAATCCCGCATTGTCCTAATACGAGGCTGGGCCACATCCTGGTTCTCAACGATTTGTTCCCCTTGGCCATTTCCCAAATGGCCCAAGTCATCCATCCTTCCCTCAGCTGCAGCAGCACGCAAGCGAGCTCTCCTCGCTCGCGCAGTCTCAGGATCAACACCCAAATCTTTGCCCCTTCCACCAGGGTTTAGATCTGTCATACAACACTCACAAAAAGAAAACACTAAAAACACCAAAACACTCACAAAACTTTCCCAAAAGAAACAAAATTCACGCAACAGTTGCACTCCCCGACAACGACGCCAAAAACTTGATGCGCTGGCGGTAATATTACCGTTCAAGGCCAAGTAATAAAAGGGAGGAGTAGCTTCCCCAAGTATCGATCTTACGCGGAGTGCATGTAGGGAGCATGGATTCCGCTTTCACAGAAATGAATGAAAGTGCTAAGCAAAAACGAGGGGTTTTATTTTGGGTTTCCTACACTAAGCAGCATTAATCTAGTGCGGGTCGCCGTCACCGCGTTGCCAGGGTGAATTACTCCAAAGAGTAATGACAGAGACGAACAAACTATCGAGGGTCGTAAACACCTCTTCACAACACGTGCTTCTAGCAGTCACTAGAGCGGCTCAAACACAACTTTCTCTAATAAATATGAAGCTCATCAACACACATAATGATCAAGAAATCACCACACAAAACCATAGCAAGACCTTGAGCAAAACATGGTTATAAACCTGAAGCATACTGGCATAAGTTCAGGTTAAAGGAAATCCAAGAAAAGAGGGGGTGAAACACAACTAAGCACTCGAAGGCTCTCCAAGATTTAAGGCCAAAAGCGAGGGTTGTCGATCCTCATCCTAGCTCGGTCTTTGGAAGGTATCCGGGATCCCGAAGGGCTGTCACTTCCTTCTTCACACCTGTCTTCTTTGTGTTATGGTCACTGACTCGGATCAGAGCGAAATGATTCACAAGTTCTGCAACTAAGAACTCAAACAGTAGCTTGGAGGTCGGCAATGGCGATGGCGGTCAGATTCAAAGCTTTAACAAGCTCTTTGGAGGCGAATGGGTGGCCGGATCAACCCTCCAAGGAGGAGAGAGAAAATGATGGCTTGAGGGACGATTTCCCGCTCAAACGGGCGGAAATGGCCGGGGAAAACTTAGTGAACCTAAGGACTTGGCCTAGACTCTAGGACACAACTATGACCCTGGCTATACATGATAAGTCACAAGATCCTAACTTAGTGAACCTAGCCCAAATCAACCAGGGATCCAACAAAAAAGAAACAATGACCCAAGGTAACCTTGGTCAAGAACACCTAATCCCTTTTTATGATGGTGAAGGATTGTCCAATCTTTAATCAACAATGGTATCTGGACAGTAGATGCTCAAAGCATATGACAGGCTATAGGGACAATCTAACAAACTACAAGTCCAAGCTAGGTCCAAAGGTGATCTTTGGTGACTACAACTGTGGCCAAACTAAAGGCTATGGAGATGTTAAAGTTAGAGCAGTCACCTTCAGGAAAGTTGCTTATGTAAGTGGCTTAAAGTATAACCTAATATCCATAAGTCAATTATGTGATGAAGGTTATCAGGTATTTTTTAACTCATCTTCCTGTATTATTTCTTGTAAAGAAAACAAACCTGTTTTAACTGGACTTAGACAAGACAACATATATGTAGTAAATTTGCAATCAGCTAGTTCAAAACTTTGTTTATTTAATCAGGTTAACAATCAAAATGAACTTTGGCATAAGAGATTAGGACATGTAAATCTTAAAAATATTACTAAGTTATCTAGGGACAACCTTGTTAGAGGATTTCCTTCTGGCCCTTATAAGAAGGAAGGCCTCTACAGGGCTTGTCAGTTCGGCAAGCAAACTAAAAATAGCTTTAAATCTGTAAATAAAAGTGACTCACCTAGGATATTGCACTTGCTACACATAAACCTTTTTGGCCCTATTGATGTATAAAGTCTAGGAGGGAAATCTTATACTTTAGTGATTGTAGATGACTTCTTAAGATTCACATTGGTATTCTTTCTGAGATCTAAGTCAGATAACTTTAAGGTTCTTACAGATTTTCTCAAGAACATATAGATTGAGTACTCTACTCCAGTTGTATTGATCAGAAGTGATCATGGTACTGAGTTTGAGTCTCTTCTTATGCAAGAGTTTTGTGAGAAGGAAGGTATCAGGCACTGCTTCTCAGCTCCTAGAACTCCTCAACAAAATGGGGTAGTTGAAAGGAAAAATAGAACCCTAATTGAATCTGCAGGCACTTTACTTGCAGTTGCTTACATACCCCTATCTTTTTGGGCAGAGGTTGTGAGCACAACAAACTATGTACTGAACAGAAGTCTGATACACAAGCTTAAGAATAAGACTCCTTGTGAGCTACTTAAAGAGAAGAAACCTAAAATCACCTATTTTAAACTATTTGGATGCTTATGTTATATTCACAATAATGATAAGAAATACACTAGAAAGTTTGAAGCAAAAGCTGCAGAGGAATTTTTCTAGGATATTCCCAAGTCAGTAAAGCTTATAGGGTGTTTAACAAATCTACTTCAAAAATTGAGGAATCTGTTCATATTACTTTTGATGAGGCTAACATGTTTTACAAGGAGAAAGAAGTTTCTACCAATAACATTTTGTAGGTACCTCACTTGTGTGAGAGATTGGATGATCTAAACCTCACCCAAGAGGTTCCATCACATCCTTCTCTGCAAGTTGAAGAAGAAAGTGAAGAAGATAGTTTGGAAGTGGCTGAACTTCCTCCAATAGCTAATATAATTCCACAAGATGAATTGATTCCACAAGCTATTACTCAACCAACTCCTCCCACTGATCTTGTCACACTTAGAGATTACCCTATATCTCAAGTGATTGGAGACATTTTAGTTGGTGTACAAACAAGACATCAACTCAACAATGATATGATACATGCTTGTTTCATTTCTCAACTTGAGCCCCATTCCATCAAAGATGCAGAGAAAGAACCCCACTGGATCATTGTAATACAAGAGGAGCTCAATCAGGTTGAGAGGTGTAGAGTTTGGGATTTGGTTCCTAGAACCAAAAACTATCCAGTCATTGGAACCAAATGGGTCTTCAAAAACAAACTGGATGCCGAAGGAACTATTATAAGGAACAAAGGAAGGCTAGTAGCTCAAGGCTATTCATATGAGGAAGGAATAGACTATGATCAGACCTTTTCTCCAGTGGCAAGGCTTGAGGCTATAAGGATTTTCTTAACCTTTGCAGTCTATAAAAGATTCAAAATCAATCAGATGGATGTAAAGAGTGCTTTCCTAAATGAAGAACTTAAAGAAGAAGTATATGTGGAGCAACCACCAGGTTTTATCTATCCAACTCATCCTTCTTATATCTTTAGATTGCATAAAGCTCTCTATGGTTTAAAGCAAGATCCAAGAGCTTGGTATGAGACCTTAGCTAGCTTTCTTATAGAGCATAAGTTTTCTAGGGGCATAATAGTTAGGACTCTATTTATTAGACATCATAAAAATAAAATTTTGTTAGTTCAAATATATGTAGATGATATTATTTTTGGCTATACTAATCCCAAACTATACAAAAGATTTTCTGATCTAATGCATTCAAAGTTCGAGATGAGTAGCATGTAACACCCCAAAAATAGTTTTGGGTTTCAGGTGGGGTGACACGGCCTGGGATACGGGCGTGTCCCAAGGCATGTCGTGCTTGGATTGAGGAGTTGGGTGTCTGGTCGACGAAATTGGGTCGATGGAAGGAACACACCAGGTGACATGGGCGTGTCCCAGGGCCGTGTGACTCTGGGGTGAGATTGAGATGGTGCTGAGTGAGTACACGAGTGGCCAACATGGGCGTGTCAGGTATGACACGGGCGTATAGGGTGTGACACGGGCGTATCACACGGCCGTGTACTGGCAAGCTTTAAGTCGGTTGACTGCCGCTTAAGGGACACGGCCTGTGACACGGGCGTGTCACAAGGCGTGTCAGGCTGTGTTCAGGCTTTTCTGGACAATTCTGAGCCGTTCAATTGTAACAACCCCATCCGTTCATATGGTATATTCTAGAAGGTCCGGCCGGGGCCCCACAGGATATATCACAAAATAGACGGTGAAGGTACAAGATGATACCAGAGTAGAGCATCACACCTATCATAAAGCATTCTAGCGGAAGCTGATCCTACAACTTGAACTCCTCATGAATGTCCAAACATAAAACTCCACATTTTATACGATATAAGAATGTCTTACAACAAGTACAAATAGTTGGCCTTATGGCCTTACATGGCTATCAAACAGTGGCCTAAATCAATTGGCGCGCAGGCCGGCCACATGAAGAGAAAGTACACAAAAGCAACACATATAGCCTTCGAGGGCTAACAGTAGTAGCAGCAACAGCAACATGAACATCAGCCTTTATGCGTCCCGCTTGGCTCGCCAGCACCTGTACAGGGACAATCCAACCAACGGTGGCAAACAAAAGCAACGGTCAGCGTTCAGCTGACCAAATTATAACGACCCTACCCATTTTCTCGGGGCAGCGGTACTCTTCCCTGCAGGCATATCATATCACAGTATGGAAATATATTTCATCAAATGTGCTTTCACGCACACAAGCCATCACAACCGTTCGCCACCCGGCCCAATGGTACGTGCACTCAGGGCACATTCTTGGTGTTCTGGCAAAGCTATTGCCACCACCGTATCGGGGTCATCACCCAACGGTAACTCTCTTGAGCATTTACTCCATGACGTGCAGCCGGAGTTAGTCTTCCTACACCGGGATGGCCCGTAGCCCCCTATTGTGTCATGGCGCGTAGGCCGAAGACTCTTGCTATGCGCTCCAACAGACCGCACCTTTTGGTCTCACGTCGGACGGACATAGCGCAGGTCGGATCCTCCACCCCCCGTTGCTCAAATCGCCTTGCCTTCTCCGAGTACAGCGTACTCATGGCTATATCAAAGGCGTGGGTCGGTCTCACCAATCCTGTTCTTGGCATTCAAGCCTGGGTATTTCTCGATACCCACTTTCTTAGCACAACAGCGGGTCTTTCCTGGGCCTCCCAGTACTTCCTGTGACTCTCTTCACAGGTGGACACCACACAATCACAAATGCCATGGGTCTTTCCTGGCTACCATGCCAGTACTTCCTGTTACTCGCTTCACAGGTGGACACCCTATGACATCAAACATCACAAAGGGCCTTTCCTGGTCACACTAGTACTTCCTGTACCTCAATCACAGGTTGGACCCAAAAACATACCACGGTTATTTTCCTGGGCTACCACCCCAGTACTTCCTGCTACTCCTTTTTGCAGGCATAACCCGTTGACTCCTTAAACTACACGTTTCGCACGGAGTCTTCTCCGGTTCGTATGCAACATCACCAATCCAGACCAACCTGTCCAGATGGGCTTCACACCAGCATGCCTACTCCGTACTCCATTTCCGGATCTATATGCCAACAAAAGGGGATTTCATGAATCACCCAAACGACTTCCAAAATCAGCCACCTCTTGGTGGGGGAATCACAAAGATATGCCAAAAGAAAGCCTTCACATGGCTAGGAAGAAAAGTCGTTACCCTTGACGACCGCTTCGGTGCCATGAACTCAAAGCTTCCTTGAAAGACTCGCAAGAGCGTTTCCTCCGCAACGCCGGCTTCAGATTTCTTATCGGTAACCCGCAGCACCACCAGCAGCAGCCCCCTTTCCTCCTCCTCCTTCTTCTTCCTCTCCTTTCTCTCTTAACTTGAAGAAAGCTCAAGGCCAAGTAAAATGAGAATAACTTCTCAGATTTCGGCCTTTAGGAAAAGAGGAAAGAAGCTCAGCCTTTGGATCCAGACTGAAGGAATGGACGGCCATGATTTTGCCAAAAACACTGATTTTGACCTGACACGGCCTGTGACACGCCCGTGTCCCAGGACGTGTGCCTCAAGCGGTGGTCAACCGACCTATCCAGACTAGTGACACGCCCATGGAACACGCCCATGTCATGGGCGGGGTCCCCAACACGCCTTCGAACACGCCCGTGTCTGAGGCCATGTGCCTGGGCGAAAAAAAATCCCAAAACATCCCGAGACTTCACACGGCCTGTGACACGCCCGTATCCCAGGCCGTGTGCCCAGACACGGCACGAAGACACGCCCTGTCGAAATCCTTCATCGGGCTGAGTTCGTCGACCTGATTTGACACGCCCTGTGACACGCCCGTGCCACAGGCCATGTTCAACCTCTCGACACTCGACAGTCGACACTCGACGAGCAAAAATCGTCGAGCACACGACACGGCCTTGGACATGCCCGTGTCCTGGGCCATGTGCCCCCTCTCGACACATTGTCGAGCGAAAAATCATCGACACTAAAGCCGATAGTCGACACGGCCTTGACACGCCCTGCGACACGCCCGTGTCGCAGGCCGTGTCCGCTACTCAACGACCGTCGACTCCAAATTTCGTCGACTACGCGGCCAAATCGTCGACCCCAGCTTGACACGCCCTGGGACACGCCCGTGTCCCAGGCCGTGTCACCCAAACATTTCCTGTTTGAGAAATTTGGGTTGTTAAAATCCTCCCTTCCTACAAGAAATTTCGTCCTCGAAATTCAGACACAAGAAGGCAACAGTAACCAGCAAGAAAAATGTTACAACATGCAAAATTTTATGTTACAACATCCTCTCTATAGATTACAAAAATAGCTCAGGGAACTCTTCTCGCATGGTTTGATCTCGCTCCCATCTCAGTTCTTCACGACCGCAGTTTTCCCATCGGACTTTCACCATGCCGACCGTCTTGTTCCGCAACTGTTTCTCGGCTCGATCTTCGATCTGAATGGGTCTAACTCTCGTTGTTAGCCCATACTCCACCGGCACACGATCATCCGCGATCACTTGAGTTGGATCTTTCACGGCCTTCCGAAGCACCGAGATGTGAAATATATCATGTAATCCACCCAAATCTGCCGACAGAGCTAGCCGATAAGCCGCTTCCCCAACTCGCTCAACCACTTCAAAAGGCCCCAAATATCTTGGACTCAACTTCTTCAATCGTCGAATCATGGAGACACCTTTGAATGGCTTGATCTTTAAGTAGACCCAATCGCCAACCGCAAATTCCACGTTCCGGTGCTTGGCGTTGTAGTACTTCGCTTGTCGATCTTGAGCAATAAGCAATCTCTCTCGAATCATCCGTATGGTTGAGTTTGCTTCATCAACCTCATTTGGTTTAAAAATTCGAGCTTCGCCCGCTTCTACCCAAGCCAAGGGAGTACGACACTTCCTTCCATATAACGCTTCATATGGTGCCATCCCAATTCTTGCCTGGTAGCTGTTATTATATGCAAACTCTACCATATAGAGATGATCTTCCCATCTCTTTCCGAAGTCAAGTGCGCACATTCGGAGCATGTCCTCCATTGTTCTGTTGGTACGTTCAGTTTGGCCATCCGTTTGGGGATGAAAGGCCGTACTTAAAGTCAATTTCGTGCCCAACAGTCGGTGAACTAGCCTCCAATCATTTGACGTAAAGCGCCCATCTCGATCACTTACGATGCTCCGAGGAACACCGTGAAGCCGCACAATCTGGTCAACATATAACTTTGCCAAACTACCAACTGAATCATCCCGCCTGTTTGGCAGAAAATGTGCCACTTTCGTTAGCCGGTCAACAATCACCCAAATGGAATCATTTCCTCGCTGCGATCTTGGCAACCCGTGCACAAAATCCATGGAAATATCGTCAAATTTCCACTCTGGGATCGACAGTGACTTCAAATAACCGCCCGGCTTTTGGCATTCCGCCTACACCATCGCACATGTTTGGCATTTAGAGACATAAAGGGCAACATCTTTCTTGAGCCCTGACCACCAGAATAGCTTCTTCATATCGTTGAACATCTTCGTGCTCCCGGGGTGAATGGAATATTTTGTATAATGCGCTTCATACATCAGTTCTTCCCTCAATTTCCCCACATTTGGGACGCACAAACGACCTTCTTTACGCAAAAGACCGTCATTCCAGGTGAATTTGCCCTCTGGCCCTTCAGTCACATAGCGTAAGAGATCTTCATCCAACTCCGTTGCCCGTCGAACTCGGTCTGCAAGGTCATATTGCACCTCAGTCCAGTTCAAACATGCAGTGGCAGTGGAATTCTTATCAACACAATAAATCTCCAACGCCTCTAGCTCTTGGATCAGACGTTCATCATGCCTTTGTAACCAATTTGCTCTAGCCGGAACCCGCCGACTCAACGCATCCGCGACAACATTCCCCTTCCCGGGCGTATAATGAATCTCGAAAGTGTAGTCCCCAAGGAATTCCAACCACCTTCGTTGTCGCATATTCAAATCTTTCTGCTCCAAGAGGTACTTTAGGCTCTTGTGATCTGTATAAATCTCCATCTTCACTCCATAAAGGTAGTGTCGCCACAACTTGAGTGCAAAAAGCACCGCCGCTAGTTCCAAATCATAGACGGGATAATTTCGCTCGTGCACCTTCAGCTGGCGTGAGCCATAAGCAATAACCTTTCCATTCTGCAGAAGAACGCAGCCTAAGACGCTCCCTGAGGCATCACTATAAAACACAAATCCGTCGGTGCCACGTGGCGAAGACAACACCGGCGCCGTGGTCAACCGAACCTTCAGCTCTTCAAAAGCTCGTGCGCACTCTGGCGTCCAAACGAACTTCTGATCTTTTCGCGTCAATGTGGTGACCGACAAAGCGATCCGCGAGAAGTTTTCCACAAATCGTCTATAGTAGCCCGCAAGTCCAAGAAAACTCCTGACCTCGGCAACGGAAGACAAGATTGGCCACTCCTGTATGGCCATTATCTTCGCTGGATCCACTGCAATGCCCACTCCACTCACCACATGGCCGAGAAATGCCACCGACGATAGCCAAAACTCGCACTTCGAGAACTTGGCATAGAGCTGATTTTGCCTCAACGTGTTCAACACCAACCGCAAGTGACTCTCATGCTCAGCTTTTGACTTCGAGTACACCAGGATGTCATCAATGAATACAATCACAAACAGATCCAGGTACTCGCGAAAAATACGGTGCATCAAATCCATAAACACCGAGGGCGCATTGCACAGTCCAAATGGCATGACAGTGAATTCATAGTGCCCGTAACGCGTTCCAAATGCAATTTTGGGAATGTCACCTTCCCGAATTCTCAACTGGTAATAACCAGACTTCAGATCCAACTTCGAATAGACGGTTGAGCCCACCAGCTGATCGAATAACTCATCAATCCGGGGTATCAGATACTTATTCTTCTCGGTCAGCTTATTCAGTTCACGGTAATCGATACACAACCGCAACCCACCATCTTTCTTCTTTACAAAAAGCACAGGCGCGCTCCAAGGTGACATACTTGGGCGTATATAACCTTGCTCCAACATTTCTTGCAGTTGAACCTTCAATTCAGCCATCTCTTTTGGCGCAACACGATATGGCGAGCGGGCCACATGTTTTGCACCTGGCACCAACTCGATCGTGAAGTCAATCTCCCGCTGGGGTGGTAGCCCAGGGAGATTCGTGGGAAACACATCTGTAAAGTCTGCCATAATCGGAACCTCGCACACACTGGCCTTAGGCTCAACAGCCTGAATTAGTGCAAAGTAACACTCCGCACCCTTCCGAACAGCCTTGACGTCCTGGAGTGCATACATCAACGTCCCGCTTACTCCTCGCATACCCGCGAACTTTGTCTCCTGTTCAGTATTTTGGCCCAACGTGATTTCTTTGGACTGGCAATCAATCATGGCATGCTGCTCTGCAAGCCAATCCATCCCAAAAATCACATCGAATTCCGATATTGGCAAAACAAATGCAGTCAAACTGAAATCCCGACTTCCTATTTGAACCGCCACATCGCAAGCTTGATCCGCAAGCATCCAACAGCCATTCGGCAAGACCACTCTGACGCTATCTATCTTTGCACGACTGGGTATCCCAAGCCGCGTTATAAAGTCACTAGATAGAAAAGAATGCGACGCACCCATATCAAACAGTGCTAGCGCCAGTGAGTCTCGAATCATCACAAAGCCTGTGACAAACATGTCACACACAAACCGCAAACATATATGTCCTAAGTAAAGCATACAAACAATAGCATATGCAAAACTAAACTCATACCTGTGACCACGTCACTCTGCTTGATGGCCTCCTGTAGGCCAAGATTGTAGACCCGGGGTTGCGCCTGCGAGGCAGAGGAATCCACCACCGCCTTTCCTTTTTCAGCATAAGATGCGCCCGCCTTCTTTTCACTCTTTGGCGGCATCCGACAATCTCGCGCAATATGCCCCATCCGGCCACAATTGAAGCAGATACGAGTGTCTGGCTTGGAAGTAGCCCCTGACGTTGCTCCCGTTGAAACTGATGAAGGAACTTGTCCACTAGGCTTGGACTTCTTGCCCCATCTCTTCTTATAAAATGGTTTTCCCGATCGGGGCGCCTTCCACTCCGGTTGCGTCATAGCCAAAGCTCTCTTCCCTTGCACCCTTTTCATATCCTTTTCTAATGCGCTCGCAGTATCAACCAACGCTTGAAACCCTGGGTTCACCGAACTTGACACAAGGAACCTCAGCTCGTCCCTCAGTCCTTCATAGAACCGATTGGTCTTCCTCTGTTCATCAGCAAATATAGAACCCGCATACCGCCCCAAGCGAGTAAATTCATGCAGGTATGCGTCAACACAGCCATCACCTTGTGTTAACCTTTGGAATTCATTTTCCATGGCTATCCGTTGAGCCGCAGGAAGGTGCTTCGCTAGGAAGAGCCGGGAGAATTCTTCCATCGATACTTGGGTTAATGGACGACCCGCCAAGTGATGCAACTCCATCTCATCCCACCACAATCGAGCTTCTCCTTCAAGCAAGAAGGTAACTAAAGTAACTTTCTGATGCTCCGCCGTTCCAATCGCCGTCATCACTCGCTTGACGCGCGATAGCCAATCCTCAGCCTGCGTCGGAGTTCCCGCTCCCGAGAATGTTGGCGGATGGAAACTCATAAAACGCGTTAGCTGCTTCTCAGCTGCTTGAGGAGCCACATCCACTACAGGTTCCGGCCTTGCCGCCACCTGTTCTGGCCTCACAGCCGCTTGTTCCTACCTAATCGGCTGGCCTTGGATCATGGTAAATAAAGCCACCGCAACTAAACGCACATGTTCCGCGGATGGTGGAGGTGTAGGCACCGCGGCTGGTGCCGTACTTTCATCAGAATGCTGAGGCTCAAACGACCCAGCTCCACTTCGTGTCACCTAAAGGTGGACAAGACACACACATTAGCGGTCGTACCCAAGCAAACAACACAAAATAAGAACACGCAGGTTCCTTAAACACATCAAGTTTGCATTCCTATCATGGACATTCAGGAGTTCATTCGTTGACGTTGGTTTGCACAAACACGTGCTCGCCACCCCACAAAAGAAGTCGGCCACGACTTCGAGAGGGAAAGACCAAGACAACCGATACCAAAAATGTAACAACCCCATCCGTTCATATGGTATATTCTAGAAGTTCCGGCCGGGGCCCCACAGGATATATCACAAAACAGACGGTGAAGGTACAGGATGATACCAGAGTAGCGCATCGCACCGATCACAAAGCATTCTAGCGGAAGCCGATCCTACAACTTGAACTCCTCATGAATGTCCAAACATAAAACTCCACATTTTATACGATATAGGAATGTCTTACAACAAGTACAAATAGTTGGCCTTATGGCCTTACATGGCTATCAAACAGTGGCCTAAATCAATTGGCGCGCAGGCCGGCCACATGAAGAGAAAGTACACAAAAGCAACACATATAGCCTTCGAGGGCTAGCAGTAGTAGCAGCAACAACAGCATGAACATCAGGCTTTACACGTCCCGCTTGGCTCTCCAGCACCTGTACAGGGACAATCCACCCAACGGTGGCAAACAAAAGCAACGGTCAGCGTTCAGCTGACCAAATTATAATGACCCTACCCCTTTTCTCGAGGCAGCGGTACTCTTCCCTGCAGGCATATCATATCACAGTATGGAAATATATTTCATCAAATGTGCTTTCACGCACACAAGCCATCACAACCGTTCGCCACCCGGCCGAACGGTCCGTGCACTCAGGGCACATTCTTGGTGTTCTGGCAAAGCTCTTGCCCACCACCATATCAGGGTCATCACCCAACGGTAACTCTCTTGAGCATTTACTGCATGGCGTGCAACCGGAGTTAGTCTTCCTACACCGGGATGGCCCGTAGCCCCCCATTATGTCATGGCGCGCAGGCCGAAGACTCTTGCTATGCGCTCCAACAGACCGCACCTTTTGGTCTCACGTCGGACGGACATAGCGCAGGTCGGATCCTCCGCCCCCCGTTGCTCAAATCGCCTTACCTTCTCCGCATACAGCGTACTCATGGCTATATCAAAGGCGCGGGTCGGTCTCACCAATCCTATTCTTGGCATTCAATCCTGGGTATTTGTCGATACCCACTTTCTTAGAATAATAGCGGGTCTTTCCCGGGCCTCCCAGTACTTCCTGTGACTCTCTTCACAGGTGGACACCGCACAATCACAAATGTCAGGGGTCTTTCCTAGCTACCATGCCAGTACTTCCTGTTACTCGCTTCACAGGTGGACACCCTACGACATCAAACATCACAAAGGGCCTTTCCTGGTCACACCAGTACTTCCTGTACCTCAATCACAGGTTGGACCCAAAAACATACCACGGCTATTTTCCTGGGCTACCACCCCAGTACTTCCTGCTACTCCTTTTCGCAGGCATAACCCGTTGACTCCTTAAACTACACGTTTCGCACGGAGTCTTCTCCGGTTCGTATGCAACATCACCAATCCAGACCAACCTGTCCAGATGGGCTTCACACAGCATGCCTATTCCGTACTCCATTTTCGGATCTATATGCCAACAAAAGGTGATTTCATGAATCACCCAAACGACTCCCAAAATCAGCCACCTCTTGGTGGGGGAATCACAAAGATATGCCAAAAGAAAGCCTTCACATGGCTAGGAAGAAAAGTCGTTACCCTTGATGACCGCTTCGATGCCATGAACTCAAAGCTTCCTTGAAAGACTCGTAAGAGCGTTTCCTCCGCAACGCCGACTTCGGATTTCTTGTCGGTAACCCGCAGCACCACCAACAGCAGCCCCCTTTCCTCCCCCTCCTTCTTCTTCCTCTCCTTTCTCTCTAAACTTGAAGAAAGCTCAAGGCCAAGTAAAATGAGAATAACTTCTCAGATTTCGGCCTTTAGGAAAAGAGGAAAGAAGCTCAGCCTTTGGATCCAGACTGAAGGAATGGACGACCACGATTTTGCCAAAAACACTGATTTTGACCTGACATGGCCTGTGACACACCCGTGTCCCAGGCCGTGTGCCTCAAACAGTGGTCAACCAACCTATCTAGACCAGTGACACGCCCATGGAACACGCCCGTGTCATGGGCCGTGTCCCCAATACGCCTTCGAACACGCCCATGTCTGAGGTCGTGTGCCTGGGCGAAAAAAATCCCAAAACATCCCGAGACTTCACACGGCCTGTGACACGCCCGTGTCCCAGGCCGTGTGCCCAGACACGGCACGAAGACACACCCTGTCGAAATCCTTCATCGGGCTGAGTTCGTCGACCTGATTTGACACGCCCTGTGACACGCCCGTGTCACAGGCCGTGTTTAACCTCTCGACAGTCGACACTCGACACTCATCGAGCAAAAATCGTCGAGCACATGACACGGCCTTGGACACGCCCGTGTCCTGGGCTGTGTGCCTCCTATCGACACATCGTCGAGCGAAAATTCGTCGACACTAAAGCCGATAGTCGACACGGCCTTGACACGCCCTGCGACACGCCCGTGTCGCAGGCCGTGTCCGCTACTCAACGACCGTCGACTCCAAATTTCGTCGACTACGAGGCCAAATCGTCGACCCCAGCTTGACACGCCCGTTTTCCTTGCCGTGTCACCCAAAAATTTCCTGTTTGAGAAATTTGGGCTGTTACATCGATTCCCTTATCCTGGTTTCAAAGGCTGGGCTGGTTCCAAGTGGGTCAAGGCCGGGGAAATTGGGATTAAAACCCTCTTCTTCATCTTCTCCTTCTTCTTCTCATTCCAAGAGAGAGAGGAATAGAAAGGGAGAGCAAGGGAGGAAAGGAGGAGGAAAGCCCACTGCTGGAGGAGCTGCGAAGTGTGGATTGAAGATCCGAGTTCAGATTCGTGGAAATAAGGCTGAGACGGTGATTTCCATCCGGCTGATTCATGGCTCCGAAGCGATCTTCAAGGGTAACGATCTCCTTCTTGGACATCAAAGTCCTTTTTTTATGCATGTGCATGGAATCCTCCACCAAGAGGTGGATCTCGGAAGTGATTCCTTTGTTGAGTCTACATCTAGAGCCGGAAGTGTGGAGTATAACATAAGCATGCTGTGTGAAGCCCATCTTGACGGGTAGTCTGGATTGGTGATGTTCATGGGTAAACCGGAGAAGACTCCGTGGATTTGATGGATGAAAGAGATTCTGCTGTGATTGTATGAATGTATGGATGTGATGATGGCTGTGAGGAGGCTTTGAGAAAGATCCTAGTTATGAAGAAAGATCAATTGGTTGTACGCCAGGAAGCGAGTACCCGACCGACTACACCATTAGGGTGGGTTGATCTAGTTAGAAGGGATCGATTGGTGGCATGACCCGGGAAGCGAGCACCTGACTTGCTGCATCACAATGGTGGGTCGATCAAGAAATAGGTGAGGGGTCGATGGGTGGTATGCCTGGGGAGCAACGATAACCCAGCTTGCTACACCACATGTTGTGGGTCGATCTACTCTGATTATTTGTGAATGCTGAGAGGTTGTACCTCTGAGTGGTATGGACGGGATGTCGCCAGCTTGCGAGACTGGTGGACTAGGCTTGAGCCGTCTAACCAACAAGTGAAGTACCTCGAATCAGTGGTGTACGACTGGGATGCCCGATACGCCAAGAAGGTGCCCTGAGTGCACGGAGCGTCTGGTGGATACCAGCGTTTGTGATGTGATTGTGATTGATAGATTGGGAAAGAGAAAGGTAAATATGGTGTTTGATGATATGATGATGGCCATGCATACAGAAAGGAACCACTACCCCGGGTAGGGGGTGGGGTCGTTATAAGTGGTCAGCGAATGCTGACCGTTACTTTGTTTCCTGTTTGGATTGGATGGTGAATTGCAGATGCTGCTGCTTGAAATGAAATGAGCGGAATGGATGGACTGCTACGAAAGGCCCTTGAAGGCCATGCGAAGGAATGTGTTTGGATTTCATGTGTGGCCGGCCTGCGTGCCGATGTACGAAAATGTAATTGTGTGGAAAGAGAAACTTGTAAGGCCGTAAGGCCAGTGTGTGTGCATTGTATCCATTCTTGGTGTCGATATATAAATGTGGAGTTTATATAGAAGTGGACATTCTCTAAGCTGAGTTCTTTAACTTTTAAATGCTGCGCTAGAATGGATTGAGTTAAGGATGCGAATAGAATGTGATTGCCACACGTAATTCCACTGCTTGTCTGTGACATATGGAGTGGGGCCCCGGCCGGACCCATCGTTATATGCCATGTGACGAATGGGGGCGTTACAAAGTGGTATTAGAGCCAGGTTGAGATTGTTTGGGAGGAGAGAACATAATTGAACTCACGAATGTCCACTAGGAATGTAGTTCATGCACGTGAAGTGCGTGAGTGTGTATTCAATGTATAATTACCGTTATGAAATGGCTACTTAATGGTGTTTTGTACATTGATAGGTGGTGAGGAATGGTGCTGGGCAGTCTGAGCCCCAACGGTCCGATGAGAGTGCAGCACCCATTGAAGCGCCTACGCCTCCTTCGGCGGAGACTATACGGGTGGTGATGGAGACGGTACTTGCCGTATTACAGGCACAGCCGACTGGACAGGCAAGTCCTGCAGGAGTACCGGGACAGATTGGTTCAAGGCAAGAGCGTGTTGCAGTTGTGGTGGACGAGCAAGCCATTGGGGAGTCACTGCAACGGTTTATGGAGTTTCATCCACCTACGTTCAGTGGGGCGCTATCCCCAACACAGGCGGAAGATTGGTTGGCTAGAGTGAAGAGGATCCTAACAGCAATCCGGACGCCGAAGGAGCAGAAAGGGACCCTAGCCACTTTTCTGTTGGAAGGAGATGCGAGATTATGGTGGGATGATATGGAGGTGCATCACTTGGTGAGTCGAGGATTAGCGGAGGTTTCACTGGATGAATTCTCCCGCTTCTTTCTCGCCAAGTATTTGCCGATGTCGCAACGGATTGTAATGGAGAACGAGTTTCAACGTCTGGTGTAGGGTGATACAGATATTGATACGTACCTGCATGAGTTCACCAGATTGGGGCGATATGCGGGATCTACCTTCGCGGAGGAAGCGCGAAAGACGAATCGCTTTTATGAGGGACTGCGGGATGAGTTGAGGTTCGTACTCCCAAGTTCGGTGAACCAAGGCTTCCAAGCGTTGGTTGATACAGCCCGTACACTGGAGAGGGATTTGAAGCAGGTACAAGAAAAGAAGAGACTGGCCGTGGAGAAGCCAGAATTTAAAATGCCACAGTCGGAGCAATCCGAGTCGAGAAGACGAGAGAAGAAACGGTTCAGGCCTACTGAATCAACTCCGTCAACTATTTCTTCGGGGGTGACTTATGGGCAAGGACGTGTTGATACACGTATCTGTTATAAGTGTGGAAAGCAAGGGAACATAACGAGATTTTGTTGGAATGACCCCGCAGGAAGTGAGCAAAAGACATGTGCGTCGTATGAAGAAAAGGGTAAAGCAGTGGCCGAATCATCTGCAGCCCGGACGCAACCTCGATTGCATAATTTGGAAGTACAAGAGCCGCAAAGCTCAATTGGTGAAATTCAGCCTCGCGTGTTTAATTTGGCTGTTTCGCAAGAAATGCAAAATCGAGAGGCTGAGCGGAAGTAAGGATAGTGACTTATATCAGTTTGGGGATGTAAATAATGGTGATGTCACATTATATATTGAAATGTTAAAATGTTGGTGCACACTTGTGATATGGACGTGATCGCTCCATTGTGATATAGCTCGATGATGTGTTTGTTTCGCAATCACTTGATAAAGTTTGTGGCTGCATGTGCATAGATGGAAGTTCGGGATGTATATATGTGTTGTATGTTTGTTTAGTTTGTGCGGTGCCTTGGGGGTGAGACAAGCCATGGCCTCTGAGCTCTAACTAGGTTGGCTTTCGTTGAGTGCGCGGTTGTGTATGGTGCAATGTGAGTGGTTATGTTGCTGGGTGTAGTTGAGACAAACTTCAAAGATGAAATATCTTTGAAGGAGGGGAGGATTGTAACACCCCAAAAATAGTTTTGGGTTTTAGATGGGGTGACACGGCCTGGGACACGGGCGTGTCCCAGGGCGTGTCGTGCCTGGATTGAGGAGTTAGGTGTCTGGTCGACGAAATTGGGTCGATGGAAGGAACACGCCAGGTGACACGGGCGTGTCTCAGGGCCGTGTGACTCTCGGGTGAGATTAAGATGGTGTTGAGTGAGTACACGGGTGGCCAACACGGGTGTATCATGTATGATACAGGCGTGCAGGGTGTGACACAGGCATGTCACACGGCCGTGTACTGGCTGGCTTTAAGTCGGTTGACTGCCGCTTAAGGGACACGGCCTGTGACACGGGCATGTCACAGGGCGTGTCAGGCCGTGTTCAGGCTTTTCTGGACAATTCTGAGCCGTTTGATTCCATTATCCTGGATCCAAAGGCTGGACTGCTTCCAGGTGGGTCAAGGCCGGGGAAATGGGGATTAAAACCCTCTTATTCATCTTCTCCTTATTCTTCTCATTCCAAGAGAGAGAGAAATAGAAAGGGAGAGCAAGGGAGGAAAGGAGGAGGAAAGCCCACTGCTGGAGGAGCTGCGAAGTGTGGATTGAAGATCCGAGTTCGGATTCGTGGAAGCAAGGCTGAGACGGTGATTTCCATCCGTCTGATTCATGGCTCCGAAGCGATCTTCAAGGGTAATGATCTCCTTCTTGGACATCTAATACCTTTCTTTATGCATGTGCATGGAATCCTCCACCAAGAGGTTGATCTCAGAAGTGATTCCTTTGTTGAGTCTACATCTAGAGCCGGAAGTGTGGAGTACGGCATAGGCATGCTGTGTCAAGCCCATCTGGACGGGTAGTCTGGATTGGTGATGTTCATGGGTAAACCGGAGAAGACTCCGCGGATTTGATGGATGAAAGAGATTCTGCTGTGATTGTATGAATGTATGGATGTGATGATGGCTATGAGAAGGCTTTGAGAAAGCTCCTGGTTATGAAGAAAGATCAAATTATAGTACGTCGGGAAGCGAGTACCCGACCGACTACACCACTAGGGTGGGTTGATCTAGTTAGAAAGGATCGATTGGTGGCATGACCCGGGAAGCGAGCACCCGACTTGCTGCACCACAATGGTGGGTCGATCAGGAAATAGGTGAGGGGTCGATGGGTGGTATGCCTGGGGAGAAACGATAACCCAGCTTGCTACACCATATGTTGTGGGTCGATCTGCTCTGATTATTTGTGAATGCTGAGAGGTTGTACCTCTGAGTGGTATGGACGGGATGTCGCCAGCTTGCGAGACTGGTGGACTAGGCTTGAGCCGTTGAACCAACAAGTGAAGTACCTCGAATCAGCGGTGTACGACTGGGATGCCCGGTACGCCAAGAAGGTGTCCTGAGTGCACGGAGCGTCTGGTGGATACCGGCATTTGTGATGTGATTGTGATTGTTAGATTGAGAAAGAGAATGATAGATATGGTGTTTGATGATATGATGATGGCCATGCATACAGAAAAGGAACCACTACCCCGGGTAGGGGGTGGGGTCGTTATAAGTGGTCAGCGAATGCTGACCGTTACTTTGTTTCCTGTTTGGATTGGATGGTGAATTGCAGATGCTACTGCTTGAAATGAAATGAGCAGAATGGATGGACTGCTGCGAAAGGCCCTTGAAGGCCATGCAAAGGAATGTGTTTGGATTTCATGTGTGGCCGGCCTGCGTGTCGATGTATGAAAATGTAATTATGTGGAAAGAGAAACTTGTAACGCCGTAAGACCAGTGTGTGTGCGTTGTATCCATTCCTGGTGTTGATATATAAATATGGAGTTTATATAGAAGTGGACATTCTCTGAGCTGAGTTCTTTAACTTTTAAATGCTGCGCTAGAATGGATTGAGTTAAGGATGCGAATAGAATGTGATTGCCACACGTAATTCCGCTGCTTGTTTGTGACATATGGCATGGGGCCCCGGCCGGACACATTGTTATATGCCATGTGACGAATGGGGGCGTTACATAGCATGAGTGAACTTTCATACTTCCTAGGTCTACAAGTGAAGCAATCACCTGATGGTATCTTCATCTCCCAATCCAAGGATGCTAAGGAGCTTATTAAAAGGTTTGGGATGTATGATGCCTCAGCAATGAAAACACCTATGACTGCTAATACTGTGATTGATTCTGATGAACATGGAAAGCCTGTTGATCAGAAAACTTATAGGGCTATTGTTGGGTCTCGATTATATCTCACAGCAAGTAGGCCTGACATAATGTTTGTCATATGTATTTGTGCTAGGTTCTAAGTGAACCCTAAAGAATCTCACTATATTTTATTAAAAACGGATTTTGAGATATATAAAGGGTTGTCCAAATCTAGGATTCATATATCCATCAGAGTCAGAATTTGATTTAACTGGATTTTCTGATGCTGACTATACTGGATGTATAGTGGACATGAAGAGCACATTAGGAACTTGCCAGTTTCTTGGTGATAGGCTTGTATCCTGGTTCTGTAAGAAGCAAACCTCTGTGTCCACATCAACTGCTGAAGCTGAATACATAGCAGCTAGTAGCTGTTGTTTACAGATTTTGTGGATACAAAATCAATTGTTGGATTATGGTATCAACTTAAATAATTCAACTATATTTTATGATAGTATAAGTGCAATATCTATTGCACAAAATCCAGTACATCATAGTAGGACCAAACATACAGAAATTAGACATCATTTCATTAGAGATTGTGTAAACAAAAAGAAAATTAATCTTCTCTTTATCTCTACTGATTTACAAAGAGCAGACATCTTCAACAAGCCATTGGATGAGAAGAAACATCTATTCTTCTTAAATCAGCTGGGAATGATAAATGGGGCAGATTCAACTTAATTTTTGTCTCTGGTCGACGATTTGACATAGTTCGTCGATCGGAGATGGACGAACTGTGAACTCTTCATGAAGAGCTCATCGAACGGAGATCGATGAACACTTCTTAGTGAAATAGATTTCATCCAGCGGAGATCAACGATTTTACTTCAGAAAAATTTTCATCGACCAGAGAACGACGAAAAGATTTCCCTCTTGTGACTGAGATCGACGATATTATTTTTTCATGGAATGTTTTGTCGACCTGATGACGAAGATTGTTTATTTTTCGCAGGACAGAGCCCGACGCTTCATATTCTGAAAATCTTATAACTAGGTTTTTGTCGTGCTCCATCCTGTGCTTTCTGTTCTCTTCCTCTTGCTCTCTCTTTTGTTTTTGCAGGAAAACCTATGGCGATTCCGGTGCTCTCACTCTCAAGCATGAAATTCGACACCGACTTTGACGTTGATTTTGACTCTTTCTCTCACATTGATCAAATCTTCATAGACATCCTACAGTTGTGTGAAGTACAGAATATGAAGAAATTAATGGCAACAAGATCAAGATACCAGGAAATGAAATCAGAGAATGGGTTTTCACTTAAACATCTCCAGATGCAGATACTATGATTGGCACCATTGGCGGCAATCAGGTCCCTTTAACTTCTGTAGTTTTAAATGAGATTTTTGATTTGGCTACTGGAGAAGATGATATTGAATTAGATAATGCTGAATATGAGGATATGCTGAGCAGAATGGGTCACTCTGAAGGAAACCCAAATAAGCTTCTGAAAAAGAACTTATCTATTCAATATAAGTTTCTGGCTGACATTGTTAGCAAGGTGTTGCTGGGCAAGAATACAGCCCATGACTATATCACCAGGCACCAGTTTCTTGTGACGTGTTCTCTGGTTGATAAGAAATCAGTCAACTGGGGACAGATTTTGTTTGAGTTGATCAAGAAGAAAAACACAACGAAAGAGGTGTGCTTTGGGAGGATTCTAGGAATCTTCCTCCAGGAAAAGGCACCAGAATTATTGGTTTCCCAACCAATATTCATCAATGCCTAAAAGAGGATCACCTCTGCCTTATTTGGTAGATGTGAGAGGACCATTCCAAAGCCCTCTAGGGCTTCCTCTTCCTCAAGGACTTCTGAGAACACAAGGGTAGTTACAGCCTCTCCACCACCTTTAGAAGAAATTCCACAATCCACCAGCATCCCTTCTCCTCCTCTACAACAACAACAACAACAACCACTTTCACCTCTTTCTCAACCATCACATACACATTCACCCACCATCATTCATGAGGAAATTCCATCTCCACCTCCTTAATCTCCACCTCAAACTCATGTTTCTGACATACTATATACCTCCTCACAACCATCTTTCAATCTACTGTCTCCTCCTCCACCATCTATACCTCACTCTCCAGTTTAGGTACCCACCTCCACACCCATTACCACAATTCATACTTCTACAACTGACATTCCATCCATTCCCCTTTCCACTTTTCCAGAATACATCCACACAGACTTCACTCATACCTTCTATATGTGTTCAAACTATGGACATCACACCCCTTACACCTCCTCTGCTCCTAAACCGCTCTACCTCAATTTCTCTGATATAGCAAAAGATCTTCTTGCTTTCATCTCACCAACTCTTGAGCAACTTATAGCAAATGTTATTGCTCCTTTCTCTGCTTCCATCATCTCTCTCTCTTTCAGAATTGCTGCTCTCTCTTTTATTCATTATTCTGTAAAACTGGCTTCAGGACCCTCTGAACTCAGCTAGGGGGAGATGTTTTATGAAGAAGATCAAGTTCCTCCTACTGTAGTTGTAGCAGTAGTAGTAAATTCTGAGATGTTTGATGATTCAACAGATGCAACCCCTCCAATAGAAATAATAGATTTAATTGATTCTGATACTGACTTGTCTGAGACAGCTGCAAAAATAATCACTGCTGGTGATTTCATTTTAAATCCCACAGTTGACATTGTTTCATTATTGAATTATTTTAATCTTTCTTACAGAAATATTTTACCAAGTTTTGATGTACAAAATTCTAGAGCTATTATAGTTTATACTGCTCCTATAAGTCCTGAAGTTGTAGAACAACTAAAGGCAAGTTTTGTTGTTGAAAATTTTGCTGAACCAGCTCCTGTGCTCAAAGCATTCTCTCCACCAACCTTTGGTTAGTGTGAGTCTCCTATGCTAGATTTGGATGACATTTTGTTTGCTGACATGGAAGAAGAAGCAGGAAATATTCAGACTGCTACAGATATCTATACAGAGCCTACAAGCCTTGCACAACCACAGTTTCCTAGAATCTCAGCTGACTTGGTAAAGCAGCTAGATGATCTTTATGATAACCCTTAACATTCTTCTCAAGATGATGATGATAATGAGTCAGATGACTCTGATAATAAAATTTCAAAGAAAAGGAAGGCTCTTGCTAAATCTGCTCCTCCAAAGGCTGTTCCTAAGCCAAATCCTTCTTCTGATATTCCATAGTACATCCTGCATAATATTACACTGACTCCAGATACCCCAAACTAGATGAGGTATTCTAAGAATGAGCAAAAAGCCAGGAAGAAGAGCAAGAGGTACTCTCCACCTCCTAAATTCACGAGAGGTCCTCCTCCTCCTCGTCCTGCAGTAGGATCCTCTGGAAGTATTTCTCAGGTTCAAAAAGCTACATCTTCTCATCAATCAAAATCCTCCAGCAGTAGACTGCAGTAACATTCTTCAAGAAGCAGCATGCAGCAATAATAATACTAGAAGCACAACATGTAATAGAAAGTATCTGAAGATGATCAACCTGATAAAGCATCTCTTGAAAGACCTTACTCTCCACCAGTTCCTTTTGTTGATCCAAAACAGGAAAACATTTCTAAAATGACTAGATTTCAAGAGCTGGTTGGACTCTCTTAGATATATAATGCTAAAGAAGAAGGCAAGGATGCTTCTCAATATACTACAATGTCTTCTTACAGAAGAGAGGAATTAAACAGGTATGACAAGACTAAATACTTTTTCAATGTTGATGCTTATATGAGCTTACATCCAGAGGCAGTTATTCCAAGAGAAACTTCTGGCAATATCATTAGAACAGTTGACATGACTATGTCTAAAAGAGAAGTAGCAAATCCCAACAGGGAAATCATTTTCAGGCTGTCATCAGAGAAAAGCAAGTCTAAGAAGTCTAATTACTTTTCTGATTTTCCCTCTGAACTATTTGTTTTGATTAATCTATCACAAAGAACTTGATGTATATATATCTGCTTGACTTTTCTTTCTGCCAGATATTTGTTGTTATACTTTGTGATTGTATTTTATTATGTTAATGTATTGTACATAGTGACCTCACCCAAATATGGGGAGATTATTGGATCCCTAGTTTGGATTTGGGCTAGGTTCACTATTAGGTTGTTGACCCTTCATGTATAGCCTAGGGTCATTTTGTTAGCTATAAGGTGTAGGTCAGTCTGACTAGGTTAGTTAATCTTTGATCCAGCCCTCAGAAGAAATCAGAGTCCCAGACTTAGAATAATGGTAGTCATTAAGAGTTCAGAAAATCAGTTCGAAGTTCTTCGAACTCAGCTCGACGATCATCGATCGTAGCTCGAGGAACTCAGAGTCCCTACTCTGAGTTGAGCTCGATGAACTTAGAGCTCAGGTCGACGATCTTCCCTCTTCTCTCAAGTTCTCAGCTCGACGAACTTTTATCTCTGGTCGACGAACTTGGAACCCAACATTGACAGTTTTTTCATCCAGATCAAATTTCTCTGATCTCAGCTCCACAAAGATGATTTCTCAGCTCGATGAACCTGGATTTCAGGTCGACGAAATCTATTCTGAGCTCGACGATTTCTGTCAGTTCTTTATTTCTCTTCTCTGTAATTAATTTCTGGTCTGACCAAGGCTTATATAATATGTTATTGCCTATATTGCTCTGAGTAATTAATTGCATATATTCTTATGAATATAGTCATTCATTGGCAGCATTAATTACTCAATTTCACATAGTTAATATTCAGCTTAATAACAGGGACAAATAAGGAATTAATTTATTGCCTTCTAGCCATTTGTCCAAGTTCCAAGATTTCAGCAATTAATCATGGAGTAAAATTCAAATTCAGTGATAGAATTTCTGCAGGAAGATAAAAGGACTATTTTTCAGAACAACATTCAAGAGAATAAGGAAGAGAATAGACATAGAGATTACACAGAGACATAATAGCTAATACAAGTCTCACAGAGTATCTCACAGAGCACTTCATCATTAGCTTCAGAGCTTTTCAAGGGACAACTATTCAATATCAGTCCAAAAGCTTCTGAAGATCTTCAAAAGATTGAAGGCCTACACCCTACAAAGCTTTCAGCAAAATTCCTAAACAATAATCATCTCAGGGGGAGCTTTGACAAGATCAAATCCACTAGTCTTCTCTTGTTGCTTTTGAGAAAGAGAAAACAACATCAATTTTCTTATTCCCACTGTACACAGGATTTTAACTCCCTTCAAAAGTTAACCACCTGGTTTTTAAGTCTCCTTAACAAAAGACTTAGCTTGGTTTTTGGGCACCTGATCAAAAGCCTAAAGGGTTGTGAGATCTCACTTCAAATACATCTTGTGGTGACAGGGCACCTGAGCAAAAACCTGTTTGTGGTAGGGCACCTGATCAAAAACTTGTAGTGGATTCCTACTAGGGTGGTAGAAGAGTGGATGTACCAAAGTTTAGGGGAACCACTATAAATTTTTTGTGTCGTCTGGATTGCTTTCTGTTTTCTTATTGTTGTGTGTTGTGTGCTGTGTTAGTTAGTTTTTCTTTCCTGCACTCTCTTAAGATATATTTATCACTATTTTAATTCCGCTATAAAAACCAATTAAGTTTTTAAAATACTCTATTCACCCCCCTCTAGAGTTAAACAGATCTATCCCCTCAGGTCGTAAAGCTTTTAACATCTTTCGGAAGGTTTGGAATGATGAGATGATGTAGACTTCTGAGTTTGAGCAACACTTCCTGATAATCCTGCTGCAGGAGGAGGAGGACCTCTCCTGAAATTAGGAGGTGGAGAGTATCTCCTACTCTTCTTCCTAGCTTTTAGTTCATTTTCAGAGTATCTCATCCAGTTGGCTGTGTCTGGAGTGAGAGTTATACTGTGTAGGACATTTTATGGAGTATCAGCAGATAGATTAGGCTTTGGAGGAGCCTTTGGAGGAGCAGCCTTCTTCTTTGTTTTTATTTTCTTAGAACTTGTATCGTCAGAGTCATCTGACTCATTATTATGATCAGAAGAATTTTCTGGATTATCATAATGAGCATTTATTTTCTTCAACATTTCATCAGAAAGAAGTGGATGAGCCTTTGGCTATAAGTCTTCAGCCTGAGGCTGTTCAGTTAGAGCTTCTGATACTGGAACTTCTTGTACCTGAGAGTTGGTGACCTCTGGTTCCATATCAACAAACATAATATCATCAAAATCTGGCATTGGGGATTAACACCAGCCAAATGTTGGTGGAGAGAATGCATGTGGCTCTGAGACAGTTATTGGCTCTATAATACTATCAAAAACTACAAAACTTGTCTTATGTTGTTCCAAAACATCAGGCTTATTGGAGCTGAGTAACATACTATGGCTATAGACACATCTGAATCAATAACTGGTAAAGAACTGCTATGAAGTCTATCAAAAGAATGAAGTATTGAAAGAATGTCAACTGAGGGATTTATGGTGAAAACACCAACAATATTTATTTATGGAGTAAATACTGACTCTTCTGTTAAACAAAATATCTCTATATCATCATTTATTTCAATAAACTCTGTAACTAGAACATCTGTTGCTGCTGCTGCTGCAACTTCTTCACAGAACATCTCCCCCTGCCTGGTTTCAGAGTGTCCTAAAGCCAGGCGCCTTGAAGAAGGGACAGCAGAGATGGAGGCAAGTTGAGCAGATAGATGAGAGATGGTGGCAGAAAGTGGTGTAATAGCCTCATTTATGAGTGTTCTTATAGTTGGAGAGATAAGCTCCAAGATAGTGGAAATGGGTGGAAAATCCAATTGCATAAACTCAGGTGGTATATGAGTAAATACAGATCGATGGATGAAGGAAGAGGGAGGAATGAAATCTGGCATGACTTTATCCTGAGATGGAGATTGTTGATGTTGAGGAGATGGTGATGGAGATGGTAAAAGATCAAAAGTTGGAAATGACAAAAAAGATGGAGGAGGTGTTATGTCATTAAGGTGAGGTGGAGATGGAGAATCCTCTGGTATATGGACTGGAGATTGAGGAAGTAGGGAATGAGGGTGTGATGGTGAGGCAGTAGGAGTTTAAGAATAAGTGGATGGTTGTTGATTGTCTGGAATGATTGAAGTGGAAGGGAGTTCTTCAAGAATAATGGATTGGTGTTGAAGAGGAGGAGAAGAAGGAGGAACAAGAGCTTCTTTAAGAGATGGGTAAGTGGCTGTATCAGCCCTGGTGCTCTCAGAAGTAATCCTGAAAGAGGTGGCCCTGGAGGGCTTTGGGATAGTACTCTCCCATCTACCAAATAAGGCAGAGGTAAGCCTTTTTGAGGCATTTATAAAAATGGTCTGGGAGACCATTAACTCTAGAGCCTTTGCCTGAAGGAAGATTCCTAGAATCCTCCCAAAACTGACATCCTTCTTACCGATCTTTTTCTTAGTAAAATCAAAAAAAAATCTTTCCCCAGTTTATAGATTTCTTATTAACTAGTGCACACATTAGATTGAACTAGTGCCTGGTAATATGGTCATGTACAGAATGTTTTGCTAACAGCACTTTGCCTACAACATATGCCAGAAATCTATATTCTATAGATAAGTTTTTCTTAAGAAGGTGATTAGGGTTTCCTGCAGTATGACCTAACCTTTCTAGCATATCAGTAAACTCAATCCTAGATAGCTCTATTTCATCTTCCCCATTATCAAAACCAAAAACTGCAGTTAAGGCTTCTGGAGATAAAGTAACATGGTTACCGGAGATGGAGCCAACGATGATTGTGGTATCCTGAAGCTTTACAGTAAACATCCTTTGCTTTATTTCTGAAACTGGGAGTTTGATTCTGGTTGTCATGAAGTATTGCAGATTATGAGGTTCAAGTAACTGAAGAATATCCTTAAATATCTGATCTGAGTGACTGAACGATTCAAGGTCGATGTCGAAACCAACGTCAAATTTCATGATGGAGAGAAGTGCTGGAGTAATCGCCATTGCTCTGCAAAAATAAACAAAAAGATCAAGTGCAAGAGAATTGGAAAGCGCGGGATGAAGTTCGATGAAAACCCTATTATAAGTTTTCAGGAGGCGAAATGGCGAACTCCGTCTTGCGAAAAAGAAAAGCTTCGAGCTTAAGTTGATGAAAAATATTCATGAAGAGTTGTTATTGTCGATCTCAGTTTGAAGCGGCGGGAAATAGATCTTTGATCTCTGTTTGACGAAATATTTTCTGAAGCAAGATCGTCGATCTCTGTTCGACGAAAATAACTTCATGCAGAGAGTTCGTCGATCTCAAGTTGACGAAATTTCTCAAGAACAGTTCTCAGATCGTCGATCTCCGTTCGACGAAATATGATCAATTCTTCGACCTTGGACAAAAATCAAATTAAACTTCTCCATTAATCATACCTAGCTGATTCAGAAAGAACAAATGTTTCTTTTCATCTAATAGTTTAGTGAAGATCTCCTCTCTTTGCAAATCAATAGATGTAAAGACAAGATTGTTTTCTTTTTGTCAACACAGTCTATAATGAAATGATGTCTAATCTCTATATGCTTAGTTCTACTATGCAGTACTGGATTTTGTGCAATAGAAATTGCACTGGTATTATCACAAAATATAGTTGAATTATTTAAGTTGAGACCATAATCCAGGAGTTGATTTTGAATTCACAATATTTGTGAACAACATCTGCCAGTTGCAATGTATTCAGCTTCTACAGTTGAAGTTGACACAGATGTCTGCTTCTTACAAAACCAGGACACAAGTCTATCTCCAAGGAACTGGCATGTTCCTGATGTGCATTTTCTGTCCACTCTATATCTAGCATAGTCAGAATCTGAGAATCCAGTTAAGTCAAATTCTGATTCTATTGGATACCAAAGTACTAGATTAGGACAACCCTTTATATATATCAAAATTCTTTTATGGAAAATAAGGTGAGATTCTTTAGGGTTCACCTGGAACCTAATATAAAGGCATGTAACAAACATAATATCTAGCCTACTAGCTGTGAGAACAACAAGGACCCAATAATAGCCCTATATGTTTTTTGATCAACTGGCTTTCCCTGTTCATCAGAATCAATCACATCATTGGAAGTCATGTGTGTTTTCATAACAGAGGCATCAGACATCCCAAATCTCTTAACTAGCTCCTTAACATATTTAGATTGACAGATGAAAAAGTCATAAGAGGATTGCTTTACTTGGAGACCAAGGAAGTAAGAAAGCTCACCCATACTACTCATTTCAAACTTGGAATACATCAGGTCAGAAAACCTTTTGCATAGTTTGGAATCAGTAGAGCCAAAAATGATGTCATCTACATATATTTGTACTAATAATATTTTATCTTTATGATGCGTAATGAACAAAGTTCTATCTACAATGCCCCTAGTGAACTTATGCTCTAAAAGAAAGCTATATAGGGTCTTATACCAAGCTCTTGGAGGTTTCTTTAAACAATAGAGAGCTTTATGCAATTTGAAAAAAAATGAGGGATGAGTTAGAGAGATAAAACCTGGTGGTTGTTCTACATATACTTTCTCTTTGAGTTCACCATTTAAGAAGATACTCTTGGTAAGAAATATCCTGATAGATTCTTGTCTTGCAACATGGGCAAAGGTCTGATCATGGTCAATTCCTTCTTCCTATCTATATCCTTGTGCTACCAGCCTGGATTTGTTCCTGATGATAGCTCCTTGCACATCCAATTTATTTCTAAATACCCATTTAGTTCCAATGACTGGGTAGTCTTTGGGTCTTAGAACTAAAGCCCAAACTCTGCATCTCTCAAACTGATTGAGCTCCTCTTGCATTACAATAATTCAGTGTGGATCTGGTTCTGCATCTTTTATGGATTGGGGCTCAAGTTGAGATATGAAGCAAGCATGCATCAAGTCTTGGTTGAGTTGATGCCTTGTTTGCACACCAACTAATATGTCTCCAATCACTTGAGATATAGGGTGATCTCTAAGTGTGATAAGATTAGTAGGAGAGTTGGTTCAACAATAGCATTAGGAATTAATTCCTCTTATGGAATTATGTGAGCTGTTGTAGGTTTAGTGATTATTTCAATACCATCTTCTTCACTGTCTTCATTAACTTGATGAGAAGGATGTGATATAACCTCTTGGGTGAGGTTTAAGTCATCCAATTTCTCACTCAATTGGGGTACCTGCAATAAATCTCTGGTAGAAGAATCCTTCTCCTTGTAAAACATGTTAGCCTCATCAAATATTACATGTACAAATTCTTCCATTTTTAAAGTTGATTTATTAAAAACCCTATAGACCTTGCTGACTTGGGAATATCCAAGAAAAATTCCTTCTACAACTTTGGCTTCAAACTTTCTAAGATGTTTCTTGTTATTATTATGTATATAACATTTATAACCAAATACGTTAAAATAATCAAATTTAGGATGCTTCCCTTTGAGTAATTAATAGGGAGTCTTGCCCTTAAGTTTATGTATTAAACTTCTATTCAGGATATAGTTTGCTGTGTTAACTGCCTCTGCCCAAAAGGATAGGGGCAAGAAAGCATCTGCAAGGAATGTACCTGTAGATTCAATCAAGGTTCTATTTTTCTTTTCTGCTACCTCATTTTGTTGAGGAGTTCTAGGCACAGAAAAACAGTGCTTGATACCTTCCTTCTCACAGAATTCTTACATGAGAAGAGATTCAAACTCGGTGCCATGATCACTTCTAATCAATGCAACCAGAGTAGAATACTCAATATGTATGCTCTTAAGCAAATCTGTAAGAACTTTAAAGTTATCAGATTTATTTCTCAAAAAGAACACCCAAGAGAATCTAGAGAAGTCATCTACAACAACTAAAGTATAGAATTTCCCTCCCAAGCTCTGTATAGCAATGAGTCCCTAGACATCCATATGTAGAGAGTATAAAATCCTGGGTGAATCACTTTTATTAATAGAATTAAAGCTTTTTTTAGTTTGCTTGCCTAATTGACAAGCACTGCAGAGTCCTTCCTTCTTATAGGGGCCAGAAGGCAATCCTCTAACAAGGTTATCCATAGATAATTTAGCAATATTTCTAAGATTAACATGGCCTAGTCTTTTATGCCATAATTCATTATTATTACTAATCTGATTGAACAAATAGATTTCTGAACTAGCTGCCTTGAAATTAACTAAGTAGATATTTCCTTGTCTAAGTCCATTTAAAACAGTTTTGTTATCTATAGAAGCAATAATACAAGAAGATTGGTTAAAAGATACCTGATAACCTTCATCACATAACTGGCTTAGGGATATCAGGTTATGTTTTGGACCACTCACATAGACAACTTTCCTGAAGGTGATAGCTCCAATCTTGACATTCTCATAGCCTTCTGTTTGGCCATAATTGGAGTCTCCAAAGATCACCTTTGGTCCAAGCTTTGACTTATAGTTGGTTAAATTTTCCTTGCTGCCTTTCATGTACTTTGAACAGCCACTATCCAGGTACAACTATTCCTCTATGGTAGGATAGTCCTTCACCTACCAAATAAAAGAATAGATGTTCTTGACCTAGGTAACCTTGGGTCCTTGATTCTTTTCAAATTTAAACCTGGAAATGTAAGAATAATCAGGTTGGTCTTTGTATCCTAAGGGGTGAAATCTTCTAGGTGGAGTTATCCATTAAGTAAAGGGTTTTACAAGTTTTGGTTTCTAATATTTAGTTTGATTAAAATTATACTTTCTGTTTTCAAAGTTTGAGTTCGCCGAAGTTAGTTGAGTTCGTTGAGTTGAGGTCAACAAAAAGTATTGATGTCGTCGATCTCGGTTCAGAGAATGATAAAACTCATTTTCTGTATTCCACGATCGACGATCTCTGTTTGACGAAACATATTGATTTTGTCGAGCACACTGTCTTGAGTAATCATACTCAAATCCTGGGTTAAGAGTTCATCGATCGTCGTTCGATGCAAAATACTGATTTCGTTGAACTGAGTTCGACGAATTTTGTTGAACATTAGTTTTATGTGAATTTTTATTTTTCTTTTTCTTTGATTGATTTTTCTGTGAAGTTTCTGTTGGTTTGTTGTTAACTTCTATAATTTTGTCTTTATCCTTAGCAGAAATAAATTTGATGGTGGTAGATAATATATTTTTCTTAAGAATAGGTGGCTGACTAGATGATGCTCCTAAACCTAGTGTACCATTAAGCCTAGCATTGACTGTGCTAGTGATGCCCATTAATTTTATACTTCTCCCATTAAGGGATTCTTCAAAATTTTTAGCCTCATTTAGTTTAGTTTTTAATAAGATGATTTGTGCAGAAGCTACATCTAATTCTTCTTTTAATTTAATGTTTTCAGAAAATAAGTTATCATATTCAATCAATTTATCTCTGAGAAATTTGATTTCCTTCTCAGATTTAATTAGGTCTTTGCACAGTAACTTAAATTCAGCTTTAAAAAATTCAGAAGTAAAATCAAAGGAGAATATTACCTGATCCTCTTCAGACTCAAAATCTTCAACTTCTGATTCTTCAGCTTCTGATGGATTGCTTGATGCATTGATAGCCATCAAACAAATTTCTTTTGCTTTAGCTTCTTCCTAATCTTCACTAGAGCTGGGAGATGAAGATTCTTCTTCTGTCTCACTCCAAGTTTCTGCAATAAAGACTTTCTCCTTCCTTTTATGCTTGCTTGAGGAGGGCTTGTTGTACTTCTTACTGGAGTCCTTGTCTCTTCTTTTCTCCTTCTTCTAATTCTCTAGACACTTAGGAAGAATGTGTCCAGATTTTCTGCAACCAAAGCAGACAATCTCCTTGGTATGTGTTTTGTCAAATCTTGGTCTGTCATCTTGTCTGGATGACTTCCTTCTAAAATCTTTCCTGGCCATCTTATAAAATCTTTTGGCCAGCAAGCTTACGAGTTCTTTATTTATTGGTGGAGCTTCTGATTCTTTAGATGCCTTGAAAGCAATGTTTTGCTCTTTCCTTCCTGGTGAGGAGGTCTTCTGCTCAGCTGCTTCTCTTGTCTTTATAAGCTGCTCATAGGACTTGAGCTTGCCTAGTAGAGACTCAGTGGATATTTCATTCAGGATTCTAGCCTCCTTGATTGGCCAAATCTTGGAGTCCCATGTTCTGGGGAAGCACATAACGATTTTATCATTTATCTCAATCAGTGATATGTTCTTGTCAAGGTTCTTCAGCTCATTGATGATCAAGCTGAGTCTGTTGTACATATCAACAACTAACTCTGATTCTTCTTTCTTGAAGTTCTTATATTGGGAAATGAGTTGAGATCTTCTATTTTTTCATTCATCTGCAGAGCCAGCAACCATTTCATTTAGAGAATCCCAGATCTCTTTGGCTGAAGAGCATTCAACAACATTTTGAAAGATATCATCAGACATAGTCTGAGCTATGATATTCATGCCTTTAGTATCAGCCATCTTCAACTTTTTTTGATCTTCTTTCAACTCAGGTGGTGGAACTACTGAGGTACTTGTTGATGTTGTTGCACAAGGAGTAGGGGGACCTATCAAGATTGAATTATAGATATCTTCATCAATTGAATTCATATACAATCTGATCCTTGCCTTCTAGAGAGAAAACTTATTAAGGTTGCACACTGTAGGTCTGGTGCTTGGGTATTCTTTATTCTGTGCCATGATATAAGAAAGACACTAGAGATAATAAGATCTATCAAAGATCTTTTTGTTCAGGTGTTTGCTTGTGAAACCAAACAACCTTATCCTCTGATACCAATTAAAAGTGAGGGATTTATCTATCTTAACTCTAGCGGGGGGTGAATAAAGTATTTTAAAAACTTGATTAGTTTTTATTATGGAATTAAAATAAGTAATAGCTATATGTATAGAGAGAAAATAAAAAGAAAAACAATGACAGCATAGCTAAATAAAAAATAGAGCAATCCAGACGACACAAAGATTTTATAGTGGTTCCCAAAAACTGGGTACATTCACTCTTCTACAACCCCGGTTGGAATCCACTACAGGTTTTTGATCAGGTGCCCTGCAACCACAAGTTTTTGTTTAGGTGCCCTGTCACCACAAGATCTATTTCAAGGGAGATCTCACAACCTTTTGAGCTTTTGATCAGGTGCCCAAAAACCAAACCAAGTCTTTTGATCAAGAGACTTGATAACCAAAGGGGTTAACTTTTGAAGGGAGTTATAACCCTGTACACAGTTGGAAAAAGAAAAGTGATGATGTTCTTCTTTGTCAACAGTCTAAGAGAAGACTAGTGGATTTGATGTTGTCAAAGCTCCCCCTGAGATGAAGAATGGTTCAAGAGAAAGATAACTTTGCTTAGGGTGTAGGCCTTCAGATTATAGAAGATCTTTAGAATCATTCTGGACTGATATTGAATACTAGTCCCTTGAAAAGCTTTGAAGCTGATGGTGAAGAACTCTGTAAGATTCTTTATATATCTCTGTATGTCTGTGTAAATCTTTCTGTGTATATGTGTATCTGTATTTTCCTCTGTGTGTATCTATGTATCTGTGTTTTTCTGTGTGATCTTCTGAAAACAGTCCTTTTATATTCCTTGCAAAAAAGAGTATTTGAATTTTTGAATCCTATCCTTGATTGACTACAGAAAATATGGGAGTTGAACGGCTAGTAATTGTGTAAAATTTGTTTCCTCAACTGTCCCAGCAATTTAGCCAAATAATTACATCGTGAATACCATAATTAATGCTACCTTGAAATGGTTATATTATTGAGAATATGAAGCATTAATTATCTGTGCATTTTTAGGTATATAATAATAAATTTTGAAATCAAACTGCCATTGTCAATACTGGAAAACTGCAGGGAAAAATAGTCGAACAGAACCTATGAAAATGTAGTTGAACTGAAACTGTTTTGTCGATCAAAGATCCAATTTCGTCGAACTAAAAACCTCTCTTTCATTGAGTTGAGCTCCAAGATCTCCGAAAAGAAAATTCACTGCCAATCTGAGCTCCAAGATCGTGGAACTGAGATAGTCTTTTCGTCGTGCTGAGCTTCTGGGAAGAAATCAGAATTTGTGGATCTCTGCTAAGATTTCGTCAAACTCAGATCAAAGAAGAAGTCTGAGTTCGTCGAGCTTAGCTAGGATTTCTTCGAACTAAGCTCAGTGAAATGACTGAGTTCGTCGAACTCCAATCGACGAAAGTCGAGCTTAGTTCAGCATTCTCCGAATGACTTTTTCTGTTCTTAGAAAACTGCTTTCTCTGGGGGTCTTCTGTCTTCTAAGTCTTCTGAAGGTGAAAACCAATCTTTCTAGGTTTGATGCCTTGACTTAAACTCGGACAAAAACCTATGACCCTAGACTATACAATATGGGTCAATGTAAACAATCCTAATAGTGAACCTAGCTCAAATAAACCATAAAATAGGTGGGGTTCCATCACCCTTAATGAGTGTTTTAAATATCTCTTATCGATAGTTCAGAAAGATGGAGGTATAGTTAAAGATATGACACTTAGAATCCAAGCGTGTTAGTTGAAGTGGAGAGGTGCATTAGGTATCTTGTGTGATCATAAAGTTCCATTAAAACTTAAGGGCAAGTTCCATCGTACTGCAATTAGACTAATGATGCTCTATGGTTCTGTGTGTTGGGCATTAAATTGTGTACATGAGCAAAAAATGGCAGTTATAGAGATGAAAATTCCTAGGTGGATGTGTGGACGCATGTGACTGGATAAAATTAGGAATGAATATATCAGGGATAAGACAGAAATAGAAGGAATTGCAGAGAAGATACAAGAGGCTCGACAAGATGGTTTGGACAAGTGCAAAGGAGACTATTAGATGCACCTATTGGGAGTTGTGAGGGTCTTATCACTAGGCATATTAAATGAGAGAGGGGTAGACCAATAAAGACTTCAAATGAAACTATAAGGAAAGATATGATGTACTTTGGAGTTAGTGAGATTATGACACAAGATATGGTATAATGGCGACAATGGATTCATTTAACCGACCCTATTATAGTGCGATAATGGCATACGTGTTGTTGTATCTGATTCAATAAATCCAGAAATATTCTTCAAAATTATTCTACAAAAACTCTTCTAAAATTAAGGAAGAATTCTTTCCATTAAGCTTTCTTACGATGAATCAAAACATTTGAAAGAATTCCATAACAGTTTTTTTGGAAATAAGCATAAATAGATTCTCTGTTATTTCCATATTGAGTTCTATTCGACGCAACGTTGACTTCAAGTAGATGGTGCATCGAGATCTGCCTTTAGAATGATGTCTAGTAGACCTAACGTTATAGTATACATTGTATCAATATCATATCGACAAATGCGTCATCTTCTGTCTTAGAGTAGAGCCGATTAAATTCCTATTGTTGCTCTGATTTCTAGTCAAAGTGACGTCAACTTCTAGTCGGTATTGCATTGACTCTTGTCTATGCATAATGACTTTTCTTAAATATCTTCTCTATTTCATTGTGCCTACCACATGCCCTTAACTCAACTGACTTCCTAGAACATCTATGACCATACTACCCAGACTATACAACATGGGTATTATTCATATGATGTAAAATCACTTATAAATAAATTTGTTATGTTAAATTATAAGGGTTTTTCCCAACAATCTCCCCTTATTTTTCTTAACAAAATGTAGAAAGTTTTAAAAGTGATTTTATAGAATAAACTGAGAAAGACAACAAATGATTACAACATTGATGAATAGAGAAAATAAACACAAACATGCGCAAACAACTGAAAATGTATAGCTTCAGAATTACTTTTAAGAAATAATAGTTTGTAACTCCAGCAAACTATTACACGTTTAACATGAACTACTTTAACCATTGAGTTCAGAAGAAAACAAATCAGTCAAATAACAGTAGAGGTTGCTCAATAGTTTGTCATGGATTCTTTTAGAGTAATGAAACAAATCTTAGAATCTTCAGTAATCTGGTTTTTCCTAAAGGAAATATACAACTAAAATCAACCTCTCACAGCCCCTTTGAGCATTTAGATATACTGGATTCAAGATATTTTCTCTTCTATTGAGTTCTGCCACATTCTTTAGATTTCTTTCATGTAATCTTTAGGTCTAATTATAGCTTTTCCCTTTATTAACTTGGTTGCAACAATAAGCCTTTGTTTCTTTGTTCTTTTGACAATTGGATTTTTTAGCAATGTCATTAGGGTAATGCTGTAACTTTATCTGTTCATATTAATCATATCTTTAACTTGAATACGAATTATTTTTGAAGAAAAAAGTATCAGAGGGTTGTTCCAGCTTTCCTTCACAATTGATTGCTTCTTCATCCCACTGAGTGATATTTGTGGAGGTCAGCTTCCTCTTTCTGAATTATAGTTCCTCTTTTTGGATTGCAATTGATTTCCTTTTTGGGATATTTGACGTTCACTATTATTTTGAGAAATGCAATTGTCCCATCTTCCTCTTCATCATTGGCCTTGAGCTACCCTTGTAGTAAAGCAACAGCTGCCTCCCCCTAACAACATGTATTTATTTGTTGAGCACCTGTAATAGTGGCTTCTTTAACCTCCCCTGGCTTGGTGTAAACTTAGCCTCCCACTAGCTTGGTGCAGGCTCTTGATCACCGTATATCATTGCATTTCCATTGCCAGCAGTCCTGAGAGGATCAGGTTCATGTAGAGAGTGTTCGAACACTTCTAGATCCTCTTTTTCCTCCTGAATCTCCCCCTTATTGAACTCATCAACAAAGGAGGTTAAGAATGACCTTGTCACAAAGGAGGAAGAAACATTTTATTGCAAAAACTACATAGAGGCAACAACTATACCTATCTGTGAATGCATATGATCAAATGTGGGTTGTAATTGAGATGCATGCTTATTTAGAAGCGTGGATATTATATAAGATGCCATTTGTATTGCTTGAAATATGATCGAGGAAAGATTGGTGGAAGGAGTAACTAGTGGAGCAAGTGTTCTAATCACAATGGGGAATTGATGTAGTTGTGAAGTATGTTGAGGAGCTTGATCTGATGAATCAGACAAAGGAGTAGGTTCCTTGTATTGTAGTAGGATATCTTCAGGAGTGGTGGATGAAGGAACATTGTCTTATGGAGATGAGAGAGGAGATGACACCTCTTTTACGAACCCAAACATTATAATTTGTTTGATCCATTTCAAAAATAAGGTAATGAAAGGTCTCTTCCTAGGAGGAATATTCACTGCTTTTGATTTACATAATCATGGATGGTGATGTTTCAATATCTGACGCATGAGGGTCATATAGGCATTATGTTTTATTCAATATTTATGAGCTATCATATCTAGGAGAGGTTTCCCCCCAACCGATCCTCTTTCCCAGAACAACCACCCCCATCAAGTGCAACTGTACGACATCATGAACACATGTTTTGCACAATAACAATTTCCCAACAACGTTTGCTAGGAATTAGTATTCTTTAGAAAGATACTTCTTTTTCAGATGGATTGGCTTTTCTCTTGAGAAATTATAATCTTCAACACCTCTTTTACTTCTTTGACAGAGAGATCTTACTTTGCTTCTCCAAATAGAAGGTAAAAAGTTATTTGAATAATCTCATAAATTATTTGAAGCTCTATCACATCGATGATTCTAGTCATTTTTCCATCCTTATCTATTTTGATACATCTGGTAGAAATTAATTTGTTCATTCCAAGATTATTGAAGAGTTCTAAAATGCCTCTAAAAGCATCTCCCGCTGCATTGACTGAATCTAAATCAACATTGAATCCCGAGTTTATCTTTGGAACCATTAAAGAACCTGCAAAGACACTCAACAAGCAAGAGAGAATACAAAAACAAGTGGAGAGTAAAAGAAAGAGGGGAACAAAAAGAGTTTCAATGTTCGATTATATAAAGTTTGGCATATAAGCAATACTTCTAAAATTAGTGTGGACATAGTTTAGGAAAGAAATAACGCATCACACATGTTGAGTCGAAGTTACGTCGATTAGGACTTGACATAACTGCGAGATTTCCATGTAGACTTTTTGTTGATGCACACATCAATTTATATAGACTTTGCATCAAATGGGTGTAAACTCTTCATAACTTCCATCCCTGAACATTGCATTAACTAGTAGTCTATGTGATGTCTAGTATCAACTTAAACTTTCAAAAATATTATTGTCTTCTAAACAATTATTTTTCTTAAATTTTATGATTTATGATCATTATTATATAAGATATTAGTATTATCAAGCATCCTCAATGCTTTAATGAATCCTTTGACTTATATTTTCAAGAGTACATGTGAGTATATCATCCTCCCTTGATTTTTAGTTGACCTTGTTAGTACCATTTCCCCGTAGAAATTTATCAAAATTCTTTTAGCCTTGGTCTATGAATACTTTTCCTATTCAGAACATTTTTGTCATAATGTTATTCTTAATATAAGTAGGGTTCTATTTCTCCTTTCAGCTTCCCCAGCTTATTGACAAGATCTAGGAGCTGGGAATCTTAGCCATATCCCTCCATCCTCATAGATTATATAGATTAACTAATTTTAAAACTCCGTGCAATGGTCATCGTTGATCATAGACACTTGAGTGTTGAACTCAGAGTGAACATGTTTATGCATCTTGAGAGGATTTAAAAGTTGTTAGATTAGCTTTCACAGAGAACACCCAACTAAACCTAGGAGTGGTTTCCATTAGACTTAAGTTAAACGACTCTCTTCCTTAACTATTTGTAGGGATTGGATTTGATAGGTTCATGAGCAGTGAGTGAAGTGATCTTGTAGAATTATTCTAATTAATGGGAAAGAATGATGGCTTAGTAGACTTGATTGATTAAGAAACTATTCCTTAATTACCTTTTCTTATGCCACAAATTGGTAAGACTCTGGCTGAACTTTTCATAGCCATCTTATCAGAGATCAATATTACGTATATGATAATTAGGTGATCAAGTGTTAACTAAATGAAAATTTTGTCAAATATATCTAAATTTCCCCTTTCTTTAGTCAGACTGTCCTATGACACCCAACCTACAAAAATAATTAAAAGATAGTTGGGAGCTAGGTCATCTTGAGCCCATTACTTGTTCTACCATTATAGGGTGTAATGAAAGTGTTAGATGGTCTTTCATAATACCTTTGACGTGTAAGTGTGCTGGACTATTAAACCAACAACTTCTAGCATCATGATCTTTTCTCAAATAATTAGTGCAATCATATTTAAAAGAATAGTAATCAGAAGATATGGTAGTATTAAAACAATTAAAATTATTTACTTGGAAGTTGCTTTGACTAGAATTCGAAGCAACTTTCTGGTTGTGTCGATATGGAGTTGAAGTATATATGATGTCGCGTTGATATGAGGTCGATGTAGATCCATGCTTGAGTTGAGTAGAGCTTGACGCATCTGCTAAGCTACATCAAGATGAAGTTTGACACATGTTCCCAATTTATAGAGTTCATATATTTTGAGGCTTTATTTTTTATGGGTTTCTTTCCTAAAGTATCCTTATTATTAGGTTACCTGACCCTATTGAAGGCTGTAATTTTATCAGGGTCATCATATATAATGATTACTTGTTATTTTTCTTTGTCTTTAACAAGGTTATGAGTTTTTTCAAAGCAGACATGCTGGACACTTTTCCTGAGCTAGTTTGCTAAACACCAAATCCTAGGTGATTAAACCTCATGGTGAGATTCTTAGTTATGAACTGGTGCTTTTGACACCTTCCATTTAAGGAGTCCTCAAAGGCTTTTGCCATTTCTAGCTCATCAATTAGAGTTTTATTTTTGTCAACCAATTGTTTCATTTGTTTTTCTAGTCTACCTAGTTCAACTCTGAGGTTATAGTTTACATAGTGGAGTTTTTATTTCTTAATTCTTCTAAATCTTATTTGAGTGATTATATTTGTCTCTAAGCTTCTAATTGATCTTTACAAAATCTTTAAAGCATTCTTTTAAATAATTTGAAGAAAAATCAATGACATCAAAGCATGATACCTGATCTTCTTTATCTTCTAAGAGGGCCTTCAAAGCCATTAGACAGGCTTCTTCAGCAGCAGTTTCATCTTCACTCTCAGATAAGAAGCTCTACTCTGAGCCTAAGTCACTCTAGATTTTAAAATGAATCCTTTCCCTTTCTTATTGTCCTTCTTCCTAAAAAATTACTTATTGTGCTCCTACTTGTGGGTTTGTCCTTCTTATCTTCAAGATAGTCTGAAGCAATATAATGTGGCTTTCAGCAGGCAAAGCAGATGACCTCCTTGTTGAAAGTCTTGTCAAATGTTGGCTTACTGGAGCTCCTTTACATTCTTTTGAAGTCTTCATTCTTGATCCACCTTCCGAACCTTCTAGCTAGGAGATTAAACATCTCCACTTCAAAAGTTGAAGGCTCTCTATTAGATACTTTCAAAGTAATGGACTTATCTCTAGGGGTAGATATTTTATCCATCACTTTAGACTCAGTCCTACTCATCAAGGGAAGTTCATAGGACCCGACTTTGCATAATAAGGCATATGTTGTGCTTTCCCTATAGTTTTTATTCTCTTTGATGGACTAGTTCCTTGAGTGCTATATGCTTTGGAAGCACATGAGAAGCTTGTTTTTGATCTCTGTGAGTGAGATCTCCTTATCCAGCCACTCGAGCTCATTCACGATGATGTTAGTCACTCATATATTTCAACAACACTTTTCTCAGCTTTGTTCTAAAAGTTCTCATATTGGGATATATGGAGGGTGTTGGTTTTACCATTGTGATTTGGAAGTGTTCAAGCATGTAGTCTCACTACCAACACAATATTAGTCTATCAGGGTCGCACATAAGAGCCTTTGGGGAATTTGGAGAAATGGAATATGTTGGTCTTACTCATGTGATGAGTGGAGGACAAAGCATCGGAAGGCATTGAGTGTGTTGAGAACACACTGTCGATAGCTGAGTGCATCGAGACCATTTGATGATTTGTCGAGTCAAGTGTTGATTCATCGAGTCAGGCATTGAGAGCGTTGAGTCCACTCGATGCTTCGTCGAGTCAAATGTTGATTTGTCAAGTCAAGTGCTGAGGACACTGCCAGGCGTTGAGTGTGTTGTGTCCAATCGATGATTCGTCGAGTCAAGGGTTGATTCGACGAATTATATTATATATATTTTGTGTCTGCCAATAGCGATGACTTTTCTGCTATTTATTCCTATGGGTATAAATAGATGATGTCTAGGGTTTTGCAAAGTGCGAAGAAAGTGTGCGAAATATGTGCAAGTGCAAGCCGCTAACCTAATGAGTTGTAAATATTCGTACTTTTAAGTACTTTATTTAGGTCCTTTAAGTTTATTTTCGTTGTTTTTAGTTACGTTTGTTCAATAAAATGTTCTATTTTTATATATACTCTTCTAACTTAGCTTTATTTTTTATTTTCCAGAAATTTCAGGAAAATGTCTAAATTTTCAAAGTACACGCCCATGTCTATTGGGTCACACCCGTGACCTGGGTGTGTCACTTTGATTCTAGTGCAAAGCTATTGCCTGCAAAGGAAAAAAATCAAGATACGCATGACATGCCCGTGTCCCATCGACACTCAACGCCAGTCGACACTCGACGCCGCCAACAGACTCGACACTGAATGCCAGTAGACACTCAACACCACTGACATGCCCGTGACATTTTCGACATGCCCTTGTGTGTCCTGGAGTTTTCAACCCAATCCAAATAGTTGTTGCCGACATCAAATTCTTGTCAGGTGTCCAGTTAGACCCAAACTACATGCCCGTGTCATTCGGCGCACACCTGTGACCGCCTTAACTTTTCCAGACAAGACGTCGCCAGCGAGGTAAGGACTCGACACCTCCAACACCCTTTCGCTAGTCACACCCATCCTACATGCCCATATTACTCGACACCACGCCCGTGACTGCCACGTGGATTTTCTCGAAGCTTCCAGAACCAAGCCAGCTCACCAAGTTTTCGACTTCACCAGCATGCCAGACCCGACACGCCCCCACCCCCCTACACGCCCCTGACCAGGGCATGTAAATTGATTTTTTTCCTATAAATAGAACTTTTCTGTAAGAGCCAAGGGTTCAAATTTTGGAACCATTTTGCTTTAGGTGGGCTGCTCGGGTGTATTTTCATGCTATGTAAGGAGTTTTTCTCCCATCTCTTTAGTGTTTGTTTTATCTTTTTGTAACCTTCTTTTTAGCCTAATAAAATTTGTAGATTTTCTCTCCTTATGTTGTTTTGGAATGCATCTGAGTGCCTGATGAAGATTTTATAGTCTTAAAATTAATTCTAAACTAAAATCCCGAAATAGGCAAGTGAACCTATCAAAAAATAGTATAGAAATTGTCGTATTTAGACTCGGGAACTGTTGAGTACTCCTACTCATACAAATTAAAATTATTTTATATAAATATAAAAATGGTTAAATTAAACTATAAGAATAAAATAAACTAACAACAACTAAAATCCATGTGGCGGTCACGGGAGTGGTTAAATTTTAGGATTTACCAGATTTTCAATTTTAAAAGTAGAAATAATAAGTGGAAAGATGAAATACTAGAGATTTTGCATGTGAATAAATATAGAAATAATGATTTCTCTAATTAAAAATTCAAAATTAAATCTATTTTTTTTAAAAAAAATAAAAACCACTAAAGAGATCTCACCCCCATACTTAAAAATAAACATTGTCCCCAATGTTTATATGCAAGTAGGAGGGGGTAAACAAAAAGAACTAAATTGAAATTGTTTTAGAAAAAAAATAAAGATAAACAAGGGGTGTCTTCCAAGAGCGCTTTTCTTTTTCCCATCTTTAAGCTAGACGGTTTGGTTTAGGAGAATGGAAAATAAAAATTAAAGTGCACAGGCAACTCCCTTGATTCACGCTTTGGCAAAGATGCCAAAGTCACACGCCCGGCTACTCCTCAACTAATTGCTTGATTTTACTTCTTGCAGTTGTCTTGAAAATGTAAATTCAAATCACCTATCAATACCTGAGGTGATTTGAATTTTGGTACAAAAGCGGCAAAAGGATCGTGGATGAAGTTTAATTTCAATAGCTCCTCTCCTTCCTGAAACTTGTTAGTGAAAGAAAAATCAAGAATAAGCACGTCAGAGAAATCTTCGCAAGGAGAAGGCTCTTGCAAAATTATATGATTATGCTCCAGTTGTTTATTTTCTAAAATAAAATAATCAATTAAAAATTCATTTAAAGAAATATTATCGGCCTCCTCATTTTCATAAATTTGAATTCCTAAATAATTAGAAGTGGTGCTTGAAAATTCATGAAAATAAGAATCAGGTGTGGTAGGAGAAGAAACATGTTCTTCTTCTAATGCGCCCAATATGCCCATATTATTAAGAAATTCTTGATATAATAATTCTTCTTACTCTTCCGAATAAGACACCAAGGGGGCACAAGAAGATTCATGTTCCTCCATAGGAGAAATATTTGAAGAGGGAGACGAATTATTAGAAAAAGTAGTAATTTCTTCTAAATTTTGGGGAGGGGGATCAACATGAAATTGTGAAAAGTCCCCAAAATTAGAAGAAAATAGTTGTGGTGTGTTAAAAGAAGAACAAAAATTAGCATCTAAATATTTATTCTCATAACTCGGGATGTTTTCCGGTTTATCTTGCGAACAAGAAAAACCAACTTTCGAGGTGGAAGAAGAATTATTTAAATCAAAATAATTATTCACATTTGAAAAATTATTTTCATGGAAAATTAGGTCAATTGGAAAAGTTAGTTTTATGAAAATTAGAAACAGAATTATCATAAAAGTGAGAATAGTTATTTTCATAATTATATTCAATTTTATTTTCATAAGAAAGATTTTGATAATAATTATAATGATAACAATACTCACTTCGATGAGAACCACCACAATAATAACATAAATTTTGGCATTGTCTTGCAGCTTTCAAAAGATTAACTCTGTGTGTAAGCTCGGCAATCTTAACGACCAATTTGGATTACATTTTTTTTGTAGAAAGAAAATAAAACAACTGGTACTTAATAGAAATGAATTAAAAAAGAAAAAGAAAATAGAATTAATGTAGAGAAAAAGAATAACAAAAGTAATACAATTTGCGCTTTCAAAATATCAACAAAATTAATAACCTGGCCACGGCGCCAAAAAATTGATGAAGATTTTATAGTTTTAAAATTATTTTTGAACTAAAATACCAAAATAGACAAGTGTACCTATTGAAATATTGTATAAAAATTTTCGTATTTAGACTCAGGGACAGTTGAGTACTACTACTCATGCAAATTAATATTATTTTATCTAAATATAAAAAGGGTTAAAATAAACTATAGGAAGAATATAAACTAAAAGATAGCACTTGATCTAGACACACTTTGAATTAAAATAAACTTTTCATAAAAGAAAACTTCAAAATTACCTACTTCGACCGTGGAGGTTCCTAAATTACAAAAGCACCTCTCACGAGAATACGCTCTCGACTAAACTTAGGTTGATCGATTAAGTCCTCTCGGCCAATCAAAACACCTAAGCTTGCCTTATGCGGTGAACCCCACTATTGGATTTGACTCCAATCCGAAAGATCCATGTCATCCTCTCTCGAGGAGTGTATGCAGATCCTTCTACCTTTGAGTGACCTAACCGTATCCACAACCTCTCGGTAAATCTAGGATACGGATCTAGGAGCGAAAACATATACAAGAATATGAATTCAACATAAATAAAATCAAAGGCAAATCGAAGTGGAAATAGAAGATTGGCAGGAAAGAAGAAATTTATTCTGTTTTAAAGTTCATCATGATCAAGTGCTAATGAAATTTAGCTACTTGACATAATAAAGAAATTACATAAAAGATAAATAAAGACATGATTGAAATAAAAGTGCTAGAATTAAAGGTTAACAAACTATGAAATTGAAAAGTACATATAGGGAATGTATGAAAACAGGAAATAAGCTAGTAAAACTACTCCTAGATGACTCTCTAGATACTTCCTCAGCTCCTGGCTTCGTCTAGAATTTATAGGCAATTTTCGGAAAGGCCATGCCCCTCGGTCATTCCCGTGACTAGGGGGCGTGTAAGGTGCGGAACCATCCACTTGAAAGCCCGAGAACGTTGGAGAAAAACCGCCAAAATTTTCCGTTCTATGGGTCACACCCCTAGGTCACGCCTTTGACCTAGGGCGTGTCTATACTATTACTAGAAACGATGGGAACTGGAAATGGATGGAATTAACTCTGGCATTGTTGAAGAGGTCACGCCCCTAGGTCATGCCCGTGACCTATGGTGTGTAAGCTGAAAATCGGCTGGATCTAAAACTGGCAGCATTAGGCGCGACATGCCTGGAAGTCACGCCTGAAAGCCACCACTGTGACCTGAAGGTCACACCCGTGACTTGGGCATGTAGCTTTAATCCGATGTGGCAATGACTTCTGGAGCTCCTGGAGGGTCATGCCTGCTTGTCACGCCTGTGACCTGAAGGTCACGCCCGTGACCAGGGCGTGTTCTTGAGATTTTTCCAGCTCTTCTCTGTTTCATCTCCTGATCAGTTCCACAAGCTCCAAATTAATATTAGTAGCCCAGATTGACTTGGAATATAAAAAGAAAGCAATTAAAAACATAATTACAAAAATATATTTATAATCTTATTATTTATTAAAATTTATATAAAAATAACGATTTAATTAGAGTTATCAGTGCCCCAGCTTCAGTGATCTTTTATCCCTTATTTTTTTTCATTTTATGAAGAGTGTGTGAGTGTATGAGAGTAGTTTAGTTCTTTATGTTTTCAACATTTCTTCTAGCATTGTTTTACTTTTAGCTTTTTATAAGCTTTTTCATCATTCTTATAAATTTATAAAAGTGGATTCAAAGTGTTTTTAATTTTTCTCTAACTTAGTTTTACTTTTTTTCGTATACTTTTTGTTCCGTTAATTTTTTTTCCCACTTTTTATTGACTTTTACAAAGTTATAAGAATGAAAAAGTTGTTATTTTAATTTTCGGATAACTTTGTTTTTCCTTAACTTTGCAAAAACTTTGGTTCTTTTAATTCCTATTTTAACTTTTTCAGCATTTCTACGAAGTTATAAGAATAGAAATTTATTTATTTTAATTCTCCGATCACTTTGTTTTTCTCCTTTTTGTTATGTGTGTGAGTGTGTGAGTTAGCTTTTCAAAGCTTTGTCTTTTTTAAGAGTGTGTGTATTTTCATTGCTTTCTTTTTTTATGTAGAGTGTGTGAGTTTATGAGGTAGTTTTTACAGCTTTCATTTCCTGTCTACTCATTTGATTAGGACTCGTATTTTACTGTTTTCATTTCTCATCTACTCATTTGAGTAGGACTTGCAATTTACTGCTTTCATTTCTCGTCTACTCGTTTGAGTAGGACTTGCAATTTTACTGCTTTCATTTCCCGCCTCCTCGTTTGAGTAAGACTTGCAATTTTACTGCTTTCATTTCCCGCCTCCTCGTTTGAGTAAGACTTGCAATTTTACTACTTTCATTTGAGTAGGACTTATAATTTACCGCTTTCATTTCCCACCTACTCATTTGAGTAAGACTTGCAATATCCCGCCTACTCGATTGAGTAGGACTTGCAATTTCCCGCCTACTCATTTGAGTAGGACTTGCAATTTCAATTATGCAATTTTTCATAAGCCGTCCCCATTCCGATGAGTGGCTAATCGCTGATAGCCCTCAGTATTGAAGAGTATTGAGACAGATAAAATCTTTTTAAATAATTAAAGCTCCTTTTTTCTCTTTAATTAAGAACTTAAGGTTTATCCTAGGTATATGACGCGTAGAACCGCATATCGATGTGTGGGCTCTATTTTATTTATCCATACACTAGCTATCTGGGAGGCCGTGCGTATGGACAGATCACCCTAGGGTAAAGAGAGTTCCTTACAAACCCTCGAGAGAGGAGGAGCGAAATTCTACCAGATTAGGTTCCCGCCCCCCCCCCACAATAGAGGGGTTCTTAGCGTAATGCGGGCATTAAGAGGAATCCTTCGTCGAATGAGAGCTCGGTCAAATTGTCTTAATGTTCAGGTGAGCAATATCCCTAGTGATAGGCGAGCTCATTATTTTGGAACCTCCACAGCCAAGTTGCCCTTTTAATTGAATTGAAATTTTACATCTCTAGTTATATAAAATTTATTTTAGTCTTAATCGATTCGATGTTGAGCGTTATTCCTTCATCGATTTTCTAGTCCTTTTTACAGCTTTTATATAACCGCTTTAATTAAAAATCCGACACCTTTATTTTCAGTAGAATAATAATCCCTCCTGGAAGAGAAGAAATAATCAACCCGCCCAGAGAAATATATGACCTCGATATTTCCCTTGAATATCCTATATTACTTGCAATAAGGTGCACTTACCTTTCCCGCTCCCCCCCCCGCAAAACTCGACCCCCGCGCCACTAATTAAATAACAAGGTCGGGCGTCGCGGAGGGTCACCAAGTTTTTAGCGCCGTTGCTGGGGAAACTTGTGTTGTTATTTTGAATCTGGGAAACTATTGCTTTTACCTCTTTTTATTTAAATATAAAAAATGTCCAACCTAAAATAATAATAATAATGATAATAATAATAACTACTTAAAAACTAAAAAATAAAATCTTCCCCTTTATCTTAACTTTTTTTTATTTTCCTGAAAATCAGAAAAATTTATATAGTAAAAATTTTATTTTCTCGCCACAGCATTGCCTTGCGCTATTGTGAGTGAAAGGGAAACACATTTCTATAATGCCCAAATGTCTAAGACGTTAGTTAAATGTGGAGTTGCACACATTCTTGTCCTCTACCACCTGCTAACTAGTGGCAAAGTTTATTTTTTTTTCGATTTTCCGTTATATTTTTTGCAAATTGTTCTTAATAATGCAGGATTTCTGAATGGGTCTGCACGAACTCATTCCAGGGAAGTTTCTACCCTCCCTCTATATTTTTTTAAATAGTGCATTTTCATCTCTTTCCGTTCCTCATACTTGCATTGCAACATTGGGGACAATGTTGCAATTAAGTATCAGAGTGTTTTCTTATTTTCTTTTATTGCACTTTTATATTCTGCACTGATTAAAAATAGAAAAAAAACAAATAATACAAAAAATAAAATCCTCAAAAATATTGTTTATTTTATCATCAAAACTAAAAAATTATAAAATAAAAATGCAAAAAAGTTATAAAACAAAAAATGCCAAAAATATTTTTACTTTGTAAATATCTAAATAAAATAATTTTTTTGTAAATGTTCTTCTCTTTCCCCTCTTTCTTTCTCTCTCTCATCTTGGTAAAAGATTTCTCTCTCTTTCCTCACTTGTAAATATTTTTCTATAGATATTCTTTTCCCCTCTTCCTTTCTCTCTAAACTTTGTAAATTACTTTTCAGTCTTTTCTCTCTTATAAAGAATTGCTTAAAAATCTTAAAAATTCAAAAAACAAATATCTTTTTCACATTTTTAGTATGTATATATTAAAGAAAAAAACACAAAAGACAAAAAAAGAAAATAACTCCAAAAATAAATAAAAAAAGATAATAAATTAAAAACACAAAAAAAGATGATAACTCTAAAAAAACTCCAAAAAAATTTATATAACACAAATAAATCGAATATACCATTCTTAACCATTTTTGCTCTACAAAAATTTTGTTGCAAGTTTACTTATAAGCGAATTTCATTATTCTTCATTTACTATTCAATTATTAATTAGAGATTGATAGATTTAATTATTCGGGGTTAAGTTCTAAAGAATTTTTTATGTTTTGTTCTTATGATAGGGGACTTATTTTAGGTACTACTTCTAATTTATCTAAAATAGTGGCATGTGTATTATGTTAGAAAAATCAACTATAGACTTCAATTATTTTTACTACAAGCTTTTTGAAACACAGGAACGTCCAATTTATCAAAGCTGCCCTCAAATTTTTCTTTTATTAAAATCTAGTTTTCTTTTGGAAAAAAACCCATCTCTCCAAAATTTTTTTCATTAAAAGAACCTATGTCAATGGGAATAAGATTTCGTTTCGTAAACATAGGCATCCAATATTTGAAAGAATTATATGTTATAAAGTAAGAAGATAAAATTCATTACTCCGATACATATATATTGGGTTATATGAAGTGGTTCAAAAAAATTTTTACGTGTTATGCAAAATAAGATTTCATTTTTCGAAACATCCACATTCAAGCAAAAAAAAATTCATTAGAGGTTTGAGAAAAAATACAACACCTCTAAAAACAAAGCCCTCATCATAAACCAACAACCCCCTTAGCCATATTCAATGATTCTACACTTAATATAAAATCTTCTTGAGATCATAAATTTTAAATTGTATTATTTCCTTAAAACTCTTTTAAGCTAAAGTTATATAATTCCAATCTATTTTTGTTAGCTAACGATTACAATTTTTTCTTGCTATTTGGTTACTTCAAGAAGTCTTTTTGGCCAAAACTTTTCCTCTATTTAAATCATTTTCATGATTTAGGACTTAACTCTTATACCCCTGATGTCTACCTTGATCTCTCTTTTAATCAATTAAAGCGGTAACTAAATTAGGAAATCTTTTAATTCCTTATAAGTCTATCTCCAACTTTTGCTCTAGAATACCAAAAGCTTATGTATGAGGGTATTTGATGAGTTGTAAATATTCATACTTTTCAGTACTTTATTTAGGCCATTTAAGTTTTTTTTCATTGTTTTAGTTACTTTTGTTCAATAAAATGTTCCTTTTTGGATATACTCTTCTAACTTAGCTTTATTTTTATTTTCCAGAAATTTTAGGAAAAAGTGGAAATTTTTAAAGTACATGCCCGTGTCCATTGGATCACGCCCGTGGCCTAGACGTGTCACTTTTATTACAATGGAAAGCTGCCTATTGCAAAGTAAAAATCAAGTAAAGCATGACACGCCTGTGTCCCGTCCGACACACCCGTGTCACCACAGTCGACACTCAATGCCAATCGACACTCGATGCCGCCAGCAGACTCGACACTCAATGCCAGTGGACACTCAATGTAACCGACATGCTCGTGTCTGTCCTGGAGTTTTCAACCCAATCCAAATAGTTGTTGTCGACATCAAATTCCTGCCAGTTGTCCTGTCAGACCCAAACTACACACCTGTGTCATTCGGCGCACACCCGTGACTGCCTAAACTTTTTTAGACAAGACGTCGCCAATGAGGAAAGTACTGGATGCCTCCAGCATTGTTTCACCAGTCACACCCATCCTACATGCCCAGGTAAGTCGGCACCATGCCCGTGATAGTGATATGGATCTTCTCATAGCTTCCAGAACCAAGCCAGCTTACCAGGTTTTTGGCTTCACCATCACGTCAGACCCAACATGCCCCCTACATGCCCGTGATCAGGGCGTGTAAATCGATTTTTTTGCATACAAATTGAACTTTTTTGTAAGAGCCAAGGGTTCAAAATTTTGAACCATTTAACTTTAGGTTGGCTGCTAGGGTGTATTTCCATGTTATGTAAAGATATTTTCTCCCCCTCTCTTTAGTGTTTGTTTTAGTTTTTTGTAGCCCTCTTTTTAGCTTAATAAAATTTGTAGATTTTCTCTCCTTATGTTCTATTAGAATGCATCTGCGAGCCCCACCTTCAGTGATCTATTATCTCTTTTTTTCATTTTATGTAGAGTGTGTGTGTATGAGAGTAGTTTAGTTCTTTATGTTTTCAACGTTTCTTCTAGCTTTGTTTTACTTTTAGCTTTTTATAAGCTTTTTCATCATTCTTATAAGTTTATGAAAGTGGATTCAGAGTATTTTTAATTTCTGTCTAACTTAGTTTTACTTTTTATTTCGTAAAATTTTAATTCTGTTAATTATTATTTCAACTTTTATTGACTTTTACAAAGTTATAAGAAAGAAAAAGTTGTTATTTTAATTTTTGGATAACTTTGTTTTTCCTTAACTTTCCAAACACATTGGTTCTTTTAATTCCTATTTTTACTTTTTCTGCATATCTAAAAAGTTATAAGAATATAAATGTAGTGGTTTTAATTTTTCGATCACTTTGTTTTTCACCTTTTTGTTGTGTGTGTGAGTGTTTGAGTTAGCTTTTCATTGCTTTGTCGTTTTTAAGAGTGTGTGTGTTTTCATTGCTTTCTTTTTTTATGTAGAGTGTGTGAGTTTATGAGGTAGTTTTTACAGCTTTCATTTCCCGCCTACTTGTTTGAGTAGGACTCGCATTTTACTGCTTTCATTTCCGCCTACTCGTTTGAGTCGGACTTGCAATTTACCGCTTTCATTTCCCGCCTACTCGATTGAGTAGGACTTGCTGTAAGACCCCCCCCCCCCCATTTTCTTTTGAAACACCAGGGTCTTAGGCCCAGAACCGCCACTTTGCGGTGACACCCTCGCACTTGGGAAGGTTATCACTACAAAATGCCGATCCTGCCGGCCAATTCGATCACAACTATAGCAAAATAATAAGCAAGTCCACAGAAATCACATATTTATATTAATTAATGTCCACGAAGGGAGTGTCCACAGATATAACAAAAATACTAAATCTTAGGCTCGTGCCCAGTATATCAAGTCCTCACTATATATCTCTCATCGCAGAAGAAAAACTAATATAACTACTAGCGATCAGGACTCACAGTCCCTGCCGTCTGAACTCTGGTACTAGACTGCCCGATCTCCAAGCGTGCCGACCTCCGGGGCTGCTCCTCCATGCTGGGGTCCAAGGTCCCCTAAAATGATGTGGTTCGAAAACTGTTTGTCTAAAAGACTAAGTCCTATCATCCCCCGCCCCTTCCCCCATGGCTCCTAGGCACCGAGCGGGGAGAAGGAAAGGAGAGGACATGAAAGTGGAGAATAACAATTAAACAGATGGCAGCGGAACTAATCTAGCAGTTCTATAGTGTATAAGACAACAACAAAGGTATGAAAGCTGAATAAGAAAGTAACCTTAACTTATATGAAAACACATAAGCTAAGAGATCTTTTGCAGGGCTACTATCGTATAAAAAGTCCCATATCGATTTATAAGATAGGGTGTCAGTTTTCCAGCAAGAATATATATGTAACACTGAATAAAAACCTTAACTTATAAGCACGCTCGCACGAACTTATAAACTAAGGGGTCGTTTTATAGGGCCTATTGTATAAGCATCCCATACCACTTATACAATAGGTGTCGGGTTATATGCAATGATTATGCTATGAAATACAATTATGCCATGATGTGAACATGCAAGTGCAACTCACCCACTCGACTCTGTGTACACAGACCTTTAGTTCCCCCTTTCTGGAGCCGAACCTCCCAGGATACCTCCGTAGTGGCAGACGAAAGCGGTGGGTTGGGACTCGCTCACCTCTAAACCGGTAATTGCACTACCAGTCAGACCTATCATACGCCTCAACGCTGGTGCACTAAGCGGAGCTCCTGTGTACTCTTGTCGGCTGGCGCACCGGACTTCATTTGGCCAAGTGCTAAACCACACGCGTCGAGTCAACGTGTTGGCATCGGTGCATCGACCCTCCAATACCGAAGACCCACCACCTTATACTTTATGCACATGCAACCTTATGTATCAGCTACCGAGCCAAATCTCCCCGGACCATCTCGTCCGTCATAAACAACAACCGAGCCCAAGCTCGTCGGGCCAACCTGCCCGTATAAGCAACAACCGAGCCAAAGCTCGCCGCGCCAACCTGCCCATCACCAAAACCTCTGGGCTTACTGTCTGCATGACCCAACCTAACTCCCCGAGAAATCGAGGTGTGAGGAGGTGAAACCTTGATTTACTAATTACTCTTGCATTTCAGTTTTGCCTAACAATTTAGGTTTAGCCCCGGACTACCCAAGGTATTCCCCGCAAAGGGCTCTCGATGGCACTAAGAGCTACAATGTGCTGAATCCCAAAGCTTCCTTTCACAAGACGCTTATTCTTATTGGTTAATACCCAACTCCTAGTCCCTTAAAAGTTGCATTGGATCTAACCTTAGTGCATTTGACCTTTCCTCTCTATGGGAAAGGCGATCTTTCGTCGATCCCGAGCACCGCCTAACACTAGCCAAATCCAACCCTTTACTCATCCTACTTCCAATGGTGAACTTATTTTTATCTATCCAAACCAGCGAACTATTAATCCCAACTCATGTGCTCAAGTTATACTCCAACATAGTTTCTGCAGTTTTTACTATATGCAGACCTCTTAAGCTATCTGACTCGTAAAATGGGTGGTATATCAAATAATCATCCAGTACTACTATAATAAATATAGGAGGGCTATTATGACCTTTGTGGCCTAAATCCAGAATTTCACAATTTTCCTATTTATCTGATAATTTATTTAATTATTTTAGTAGCCAAAAATCCCAGTTTTGAACATGAAGTACCAATTTCAGACAAGATAATATTCCACTAAATTTATGTCAATTACAAAATAAATAACTAACATAAAATCCAAACTCTCTCAATTTTGCAGCAAGGTTTAAGCCCTTAATTTTAATTTCAAATATAACCCATAATGAATCATTTTAAGAGGTATGTACAACAATAATACTTCCAAAAATTCAGAGAAAATCCAAGGATGATTATAAGGACATATAAATACTTTAGATCAAGTTTCACAATTTATCATTGAATAATAAAGTCTATACTTGATTTTCTCACAAAATTCCAAGTTAATGGGTTAATGAACAAGGTATAACAAATATTCATCTAAAAATTCCAAATAAATTCCCATACGAGCATAATGAACTAGGAACAGTACTTATCAAGTTTCATAAATTTTCAACAAATATTAAGCTCTGTAAGAATTATTTAGCAAGTTCTCAAATTTATGAACTTGTGAAGTAGGTACCCTAATTATGTATTCAAAAATTCTATTAAAATTCATATATGATCAATATGGTATAGAGCTCCATCTGACAAATTGTTATAACATTCTAGTGGGCAGTGGAATCATAATGACCAATTCATTAATTAGGGCAATCCCATTGGTTACAAATGAAGTGCTAAGAATAATGATCTAAAATTGCCAAATAAATTACCAGAGCCTCAATCTATCCTTATGACCACACTAAACAAATTTCATTATATTTCAAGGGGTTTCACTAACCTATCCTAGCACTAAAACGTTTATGCCCTAAGCCACGGTTAGGGTTTTGTGGGCCCTACCCTTTACAACATCCCTTAAGATTTTTACCAGAGGGTTTTTCTACCCTAACACCATCCCTACAAAATTTCAAGTTCATTCAAGGTGTTTTGGCCTCATGCACTTCACAAGGCACAAAAGCCCTTCCTTAGGGTTTGGCCTTAGATCTTAAGGCAAATCAATTCCAATCTACCCCATATTTCATGGAAAGGTGCAAAAAGCCATGCCAAGCCAGTGGCTTCAATTCCAACCTCTGTTGAGGTGATTTGGCCACTCAAATCCCAAAGTGCACTTTTTGACCAAAATACCCTTTTTAGGGCAAGGCTAGGGTTTGAATGATTTCAGTCCAAACCACCTCCAAATGTGATGAAATGTTAACCAGAGCTTTATAATAACCCCAAGCACCACTCACCAAAAATTCGGTGAGATTGGGGGTCGTTTGGCCCTTACATTAATTTACCATAGAGAAATTAAATAATTTCTAAAACTATAGAAACATTGTCCCCACAAATTCCCATTTTTGGGCAGGACTAGATATGGTCTAAGGTGACTCTATGCCAAAATTTCAAATCATTTAGACCAGATATGAAGGGTGGGCATCCATTTTAATTTCTGCCTAGCCCTAGGTATAGACCCCACCAAAATGAGTGCCTTGGTCAAACCGGGCACCAAAATTGGTTCAAACCAGTTTTGCTGTACAATAGCTTCTCCATGCTACAATTTTGATGTTGACCACATTTTATGAAATAGCCCTTAAGTAGTTTTAAAAATTAAAACCATTAAATACAAAATGTGTGACATAATTAAATAATCAGAAATTTATATCCTATAGTATATTATCATTCCCTGCACGAATCTTGGCGCACCTTGGACGGCATCCCATCATCTGCAAGCTCCAGCCGACGGTCCCGATTCCACCATCCTGAAGCCTCTTCAAGATGCCGCCGCCGGCGATCCGGCCACCTCCCCGGCCGTCCACCGCCACCAACACCTCCGTTGAGGTGGTGGCTGTCGCCAGGCGGCGGCACAGCCGCTGGAGGACCGTATTCCGGCGGTTCTACCAAGATATTTTTCGGCCCAAAACCATGAAATTTTCGAATTGGATCGGGCTCAATTGAGCCCGAACCTTGGCCATAGTGATTGCTATGAGCTATCCATGAAAGGAGTGGAGGAGGACCTTGCTGGCAGCCTGAAGTCGGGAAGATTACCGGGAAGCCATTTTGAAGGTGGCGCCGCTCAGTTTCTACAACTGTACAGTGGAACTGCTTGGCTCCTTCAGGTAAGTGGTGGAAATGAATCCCTGGAGTCCAGTAAAGCTTTTAAGGGGGAGAATTGGGGTGTTAGGTGGCTGTAGGCTTCATTGCCATTATTGGCCTTAGTCAAGGTTAGCGGCCATGGTAGGTAGGGGGTGAAACTTTGTTCAAACCAGTCAAAAACTAGCTGGTTGAATTGGGGCTGCCTTCCTTGTCCTAGAGCAATGAATGGGAGGTTGGGGAAGGGGAAGGAGGAGCCCGAATTCTTCCTCCATTACTTTCTTTCACTTTCTCTCTCTTATATAGGTGGCTTTTTCTCTCTCCTACACACCAAGCTGAAATTTGGCTCCTACCTAACCCAATGGCAGCCCACATGTCCATTTCATCCACCAAAACAAGGTTAGCCCAAGTGAGTTGGGCTTGAGCTTGAGTTAGCCCATTAGGGCTAGCTTGACCTAAAATTGACTAGGGTTGACCTTGGTCAATTTGGTCTTTGAGGTTGCCCCTAATGGGTCCTTGGTGACCTATTGGCCTCACTCTAGGGTTAGGAGGGCTTGGGTGGGGTCCACTTGGCTAGGGAATGGTCAATTGACCGTATGTAGGTCAGGTTGACCCAATTAGGGTTAGAGTTGACTTTGGTTAACTTAACCCTTTTGACTGCCCTCCATGGGTCCTTAGCGACCAATTGATCCCACTTTAGGTCTAGGAAGTCTTTGGTAGGGTTAGTTGGGCTTTACTAGGGCACACTATCCTTAATTAGGGCACATTGCCCAATTTAGGCCTAAAGTGGTTCTAGGTCAACTTGGCCACCCTGGGTTGAGTTCAATGGACCCTTAGGGCTCTAATGAACTTTACAATGGATTGGTAAGACCATGGTGGGGTATGGGAGTCTTGGTGAAACCCCATGATCATCTTAAACAAGGGTTTAGAAATTTACTATATGCAGACCACACAACCCAATCACCCTTATTCCCAAGTTCACTTGGTCTTCTTGGGCTTCCTAGGGTTTTGTCATGACCTAGTCATGACAAAACCACTCCCAGGGGTCTAATTATCTGAGGGATGTTACAAATCCCAATATATAAACAAAAAATTTCGTCCTAGAAATTCTAGTTAGGCCTACGGGGTTTCAAATATGAAAGGTAAATTATAACATCCTGAGAGATTGTGAGTAGTACCTCACTGAAGAGCTCCAGGTACCTCTATCGCATCAAGTACTGAGGCTCCCATGTGTGCTCCTCTCTCCCATGATTCCTCCACAGAACCTTGACTAATGGTACCTTCTTGCGGAGCAAGACACATATCCCCTTATCGTCAATCCGGACCGGTTCCAGGTGAACTAACCGATCAGATGCTACCGGCCCATCTGTGGCCGTAATCTGCTGCTCCTGGCATAGTAGAGCCCTCCTGAGAGAGGATACATGGAACACATCGTGCAGACTCGCCAGCACCGGTGTCAGCTCCAGCCTGTATGCCAAGGGACTGATCCGTTCCCGGATCCTGTAAGGCCCCATGTATCTTGGGCTGATCTTCTTCTTCTGACCGCGTACCTGTGAAACCCCATGCATTGGTCGGATCTTCAAGAACACCTGGTCCCCCACCTGGAACTCCACCTGACAATGCCGAGCGTCGTAATACTTAGCCTATCAGTTATGTGCTTTTAGCATCCTGTCTCGTATCAGCCTCACCTGAGCCTCGGTGTCCTCAACAAACTACGAACCCAAAGCCTTCAGATCCTCGTCCTGTATCCACGACAATGGAGTCCTACACCTTCGTCCGTATAGGGCCTCATAAGGAGCCATCCTTATGCTGGACTGGTAGCTGTTGTTATATGAGAACTCGATCAGTGGTAACAACTTCTCCCAAGGCTCACCGCGATCCAACATACAAAGTCGCAACAGATCTTCCAGAGTACGATTGGTGCGTTCCGTCTGCCCATCTATCTGGGGATGGAAAGCTGTACTGAATGTCAGCCGCATGTCCAAGCAAGTCTGTACCGCTCTCTACTCCCTAGACGTAAACCGTCCATCCCGGTCCGATACAATCGACTTGGGTACGCCATGATAACGGACGAACTGCTCCACAAATTTTCGAACCAGCACAACAACTGAGTCATCCTTCCTGATTGGAATAAATCTGGCTACTTTTATTAGTCGGTCGATGATCACCCAGATCAAATCGTTTCCCGTCCGCGATCGGGGAAACCAATGTATGAAGTCCGTCGTGATATCATCGAACTTCCATTCCGGCACTGGGAGTGGCTGCAATAATCCTGCGGGGTTTCTGCACTCCGTCTTCACCAGCTGGCATGCCTCATAGTGGGTCACGAAGTAGGTGATATCCTTCTTCATGCCTGGCCAGTACATGGTCTTCTTCAGATCCGCAGTCATCTTTATAATCCCTGGGTGTACCGAATACCGACTACAGTGGGCCTCCATCATAATATCCTCCCGGACCTGGCCTCCCTCTGGTATGTAAATCCGTCCTCTGAAACACACTAGGTCATCTCTCAGCGAGTAATATCTAGCAGTGCCTGCTTCTAAGGCCCGAAATATCAGCTCTAGCTGGGCATCCTGCCTCTGCCCATCTATAACTCTATCTCGAATATCATCTTGGCAATCAACGACGCTAGGTACTCCCGGTACAGCTCACGGTGATCCTCGGACACAAAGGATATCTGCATCTTTTCTAATATCTGGACCAACTCTAAGGCCATCAACTGCGTTCCTGCTCCAGGGTTTGTGGCCTTCCGGCTCAGTGCATCTGCCACCACATTTGCCTTCCCTGGGTGGTAGTGCATCTCGTACTGGTAATCCACTAGAAACTCCACCCATCATCTCTGCCTGATGTTCACCTCTTTCTGCATGTCTACATATCTAAAGTTCTTGTGATCGGAGTAAATGTCGTAGTGGACTCTGTACAGATAGTGTCGCCAAACTTTCAGAGCAAATATGGCCGCTCCCATCTCTAGGTCATGAACTGGGTAGTTCTGCTCATGCTTCTTCAGCTACCGAGAAGAGTATGCTATCACATGACCATTATGCATCAGCACTGCACCCATGCCCTGGTAGGAAGCGTCGGTATAGACCTGGAATCCTTCTCTTCCCAAAGGAAGGGCAAGTATAGGAGCCGAGGTGAGTCGACCCTTCAGCTCCTGAAAAGCCACCTCGCACTGCGTGGTCCAAACAAAGGGCACATCCCTCCTCGTCAGGGATGGGAGCGGAAGGGCAATACGAGAAAATCCCTCCATGAACTTCCGATAGTAACCGACAAGTCCTAGAAAACTACGCACATCTGTGGCCGACTTCAGTTGGAGCAAATCCTTAACTGCCTGAATCTTGGTCGGGTCCACTGCCAACCCAGCTCCACTGATGATATGGCCTAAAAAAGCCACCTCCTTCAACCAAAACTGGCATTTGCTGATCTTTAAATAAAGCTGGTGCTCCCGCAGTCTCTCCAGGGTCAACGTCAGATGTCGTGTGTGCTCCTCCTCTGTCCTAGAGTATATGAGGATGTCATCAATAAATACAATGACGAACACATCCAGATATGCCTCAAATACCCGATTCATGAGGCTCATGAATGCCGACGGTGCATTCGTAAGCCCGAAAGTCATCATGGTGAACTTGAATATCCCATATCTGCCACTGAAGGTAGTCTTCGGAATGTCCTCCTCTTGGATCCACAACCGATAGTAGCCCGACCTCAAGTCCAGTTTTGAAAAGAAATGCGCTCCCTCCAGTTGATCAAACAGCTCATCTATCCTTGGCAGTGGATAGGTATTCTGAACTGTCAGTCAGTTTAGTGCTCGGTAGTCGATGCACAACCTAAGTGTTCCATCCTTCTTCTTGACGAACAACAGTGGGGCTCCCCATGGTGAAGAGCATGGCCGAACAAATCCAGCCTCCACTAGTTCCTGGAGCTGGCTTCGAAACTCTGTCAGCTCCTTTGGGGCCATCCGGTAAGGGGCTCTAGATGAAAGTTTAGCCCCCAGCACTAGCTGTATCCGGAAATCCTGCTCCCGGTGCGGGGGTACCCCGGGCATCTTCTCTGGGAATACATCGGCAAAATCGCGCACCACCGAGATATCCGATATGGAACCCTTGGCCTCAGCCATGTCAAAAAACACTTCATAGACTTCCTCCCCCTGCAAGTGGGCCTTGACGGCCTGCACGGATGACAGCAAGAGGGGTGAATAGGTTTAATACCTTCGATGATGATGTAGGAATCCCCATGCCTCACCGTAATCCTCTTTGACATGCAGTCAATCTAAGCATGGTTCCAATGCAACCATGTCATCCCCAGTATCAAATCAAAGATTGGCATCTTCATGATCGTCGCTGGTGCTTCAAATATCTTTCCGCAGATCTCCACCTCCATGTTGCAGCGGGCGGTGGTGAATAACTCTGATCCGTCTGGTAGCCGTATCCTCATCATCAGGCCTGTGAATTGCTCCACACCTTCCAGCCCTTCCATGAAGGCTTCCGACATGAACGAGTGCAAAGCACCCGTATCGAATAGTGTATAGGGGGCTTGCCGCTGATGAAGACTATGCCTGTGGTAGTTTAGAGTCTTAGAAATCTAATTATGGTTTTCTTTCCTAGTTTATCAGTTCTATATCCATAACTCTAATTATCTAAGAAATAGAAAACTTAAAATTAACTGGAGTACCTGTGATCACTTGCTCCGAATTCCGTTGTTGAGTAAGATCCAGTGTAGACACTTGCTCCCTATCTTGCCTATGGGCTCTGACCTGGTATCCACGACCTCGGCCACATCCTCGGCCTCCAAAATACTGAACTGGCAGGGCAGTCAGTGGTGTTGGTGGTGGTGCTCCTCTCATGGGGCAGTTCCTCCGGATATGCCCCACCTGATGACGGTTGAAGCATTCTGGCGGGGGATATGCCATAGCCCCGAGTCTCTGCATCTCCTACATCTAGAGTGACTGAGGGGCCACAACAACTGGTTCCCTCTGCTCCTGTCTCACCTCCTGACGAGGCTGGTCTTCTACTCTCCTCCCATCTGTGATGCGGCCCCACCGCTGATCATTTCGGGCTCCCCGGCCCTGAACCTCAGTTGGCCGCTTCCGGCCTCGGGTATTATGCCAATATGCCTCGATCCTTTCTGCCATCTCCAATATCCGAGGAATAGGCCAGTCGGACACGAACATCAGAGCCTCCCTCAGATCCTCTCGCAGGCCCTTATAGAACCTCTTAGTGTAACTTGCCTCATCCAACTGATAAGAGTTTGGAAACCGGGCTAGGTGATTGAATTCCCGATGATACTCCACCATTGTCTTGTTGACCTGTCTAAACTGTAGAAATCTATCCTCAGATCGTCTCTGGCTGACTGCGGAACAAATGTTCCAATAGTGCGGCCCTGAATTCCCCCCAAGCTATCTCAGCAACCTCTCTGTCAGCAAACGTCATGTCCAATGATGTCTTCCACCATCTCTTGGCATGGGACTCCAAGCAAGAGACTACTAAAGGCACCCTCTCCTCCCATGGGCACCGGATCCCAGTCAGCATCTCATGCATAATGTCCAGCCACTCCTCTGTCCGAACGGCCGACTCTGTCCCCACATAGGATGGGGGAGAAAGTCCTTGGAAAATACTCAGCCAGTTGGCCCCCGTGTTTGGCTGCAGAGTGTTGGAATCCCATGTTTGATTTGGGCTAGGTTCACTCATAGGTTGGTTGACCCACTTGTATAGCCCGGGTCAAAGTGTAGTTCTAAGTTAGTCTTAGTAGAACAGGCTTCACAAAGACCAGCATTGGACTTCATTTCAAAGACCAAGACTCAGAAGTAAAGTATGAATTTCAAATCAGTTCAGCTTTCGTCGAACTCAGCTCGACGGTCGTTGATCTCCAGTCAACGATCTCAAAGATTAGTATCTGAACTGAGATCGACGATCTACGAGCTCAGGTCAACGCTTTCTCTTCTGCTCTCAGATATCTCAGATCGTAGATAGTTGATCTCAGCTCTACGATCTCACATCTCAGATCGACGATCTTCTATCTCAGCTCAGCGATTATTGTTCTATATTCGACTGCCTTATTGCTCAACTGTCTTGAAGATTTCATTCTTATTTTGTCAATGCTATATATGACATCAAATCTCTGGTAGTTTATGCTAATATTTTCAAGGATTATACCTGTTTCTATTGCAGCATTAACTACAGGTCTTCACAGAGTTATTATATTATATTACATGCCAAAGATAGTTGAGGAAATCATTTATTGCAGTAATTGTAGCCGTTTTGTCTTCCCCTCTATTCCTGCAGAATATTAAAAAGGAATGTTTTTGAAATTCAAACCGAAGGGTTTTTTCTACGATTCAATTCAGAGAGAACAAAGCCTCGATCCAATTTTTGATCTTGAGTTGGCTGCCAAAATAGGCTCTCAGAAAAAGACTGAGAGACAGACAAAAAAAATTATTCCTGCTTTCATCCAAAGATATTCTGAAGCAGATCTTCATCAGCTTTCTGAGTCTGTCAGTAATTTGAAGAAGAAGCAAGAAGAACAACTTCTTCAAATCAAGAGTCTTCCTGTTCTTCTTCTCCAGGACCTTGCTAAGACATTCAAGCACCATCAGTCTAAAGCTCCTTGATCAAGTCTCTCAATTGAAGACCTACTCACCCTGTGCAAAGCTTCCCAGCCTGAACCCTTTTACATCTCAGGGGGAGCTTTGACAACATCACTGAATCCACATAGTCTTCTCATTGTGATTGAGAAAAGAAGTCTTTCATCACTCTCTCATCCCCACCTCTATAAAGGGTTGTCATCTCCCTTCAAAAGTGATTCCTGGTTACAAGTCACCTGATCAAAAGACTTGAGTATTTGGTTTTTGAGCAACTGATCAAAAGCTCATTGGTGTCAGACACCTGATCAAAAACCTGAGTGGATTCCTACCAGGGTGGTAGAAGGGTGGATGTACCCAGGTTGGGGAACCACAATAAATTTCTTGTGTCATCTAGTTGCCCTCTTTCTTTTGTTTTCTTGCCGTGGCTGTGGTTGCTAGTTTCAGTGCTTTTTCATTTCTATTTATTTACTACTACACTTAGACTAATCTACATTATCCAGCAAATAATTTTATAAACCTCAAAATACTCTATTCACCCCCCTCTAGAGTATTCCTGATCTAACTGCTCACTTTCAATTGGTATCAAAGCAGGTCCATTTGTTTGTACAAGCTAACCATTGAACCAAAGATCCTTTGTTAGATCTAAATCTTATTTTTATTTTCATTTAGATTTATATACATAGCTATGACATCAAACAAAGATTATGCAAGCACCAGACCTCCAGTTTGCAACCTTAACAGGTTTGCCATCTGGAAGGCAAGAATTAAACTATATATGAATTCTATTGATGAGGATATATACAATTCTATTTTGACAGGTCCCCCTCAAGCTTCAACCTCTACAACATCTACAAGCACTACTGCAGTTCCACCACCTGAGTGGACTGAGGCCCAGAAGAAAGCAAAGATTACTGATGGCAAGGCAATGAACATATTGGCTCAGACTATGTCAGATGACATCTTTCAGAAGGTGGCTGAGTGCACCTTTGCAAAAGCAATCTGGGATTCACTCAACCAAATGGTTGTTGGCTCAGCAAATTATAGGAAAGATAGAAGATCAAACCTCATCTCACAATATGAAAAATTCAAAAAGGATGAAGCAGAAACAGTTGAAGTGATGCAAAACAGGCTTAGCTCCATCATCAGTGAGCTAAGGACCTTAGATAAAGCAATCACCTTGACTGAAGTAAATGACAAGATCCTAATGTGCTTCCCAAGCTCATGGGACACCAAGATCTGACCAATCAAAGAGTCCAGAAGCTTGAATGAGATTTCAACTGAATCTCTCCTGGGAAAGCTCAAATCTTATGAGCAGTTAATTAAGCCCTCTTCCAGCAAGCACAAAAAGAAGGACAAAGGATTTGTGGCTGAAACATGGAGTGACACAGAAGATGAATCCACATCTTCCAGCTCCAGTGAAGAAGAAGAGGAGGCCAAGCCAAAGGAAGTTTGCCTCATGGCAATTGATGCAAACCTGTCAGCTGAAGATCAGGTATTAGCATCTTATGATTTTGAATCTGATGAATTTAAATTTGAATTTAAAAACTTATGCTTAGATTTGATAAGCTCTGAGAAGGAAATCAAACTTCTCAGAGATAAATTAAATGATCTAGATAAAATCATTACTGAAAATGCAAATCTATCTAGTGAACTAAAATCTGCAAATAAACAAATTGCTTTTCTGAAGTCAGAACTTAGCAAAGGTAAGATATTAGAAGAATCATTAAATGACAGAAGTTTGAAATTGCTAGATATAACCAGCACAGTAAATGCTTCACAGCACCAACTCCTCCATCATCTCCACTTCCTCCTCATTTATCCTCCATACCATTTTTCAACATACCTCCATCACCTCCCAATTCCCCTTTTCCTCCAAACACCCACATGGAAGATGCCACCCATCCATCCCCATCAATATCTACCACCCCTCAACATGAATCCCCTCCAGATGATCACATACTAGATGCTTCACCTCCTATCCCTCCCACAGTTCCCACTTCTACACCTTCTGCAACACCATCTACCACTCCATCATTGAACACCTCAACAATTGCTTCTCTCATTGCCCTCCTCACTCCCCTTCTCAAAACACTAATAACAAAGGCCATTACACCTCTTGCTACTTCAATTACTACCCTATCTGTACAAATCACTACCCTCACTACTGCCCCATCTTCAGTTAGGGGCCTGGCTTCAGGTCTTACTGAAACCATGCAGGGGGGATGTCTGATGATGAAGCTGCAGTAGTTCCAGCAGTAGCAGCTCCAGCAGCAGAGGCAGCAACAGTAGCAGTAGATTGTACAGAGTATATTGATATAAATGATATTGATTTTATTAATTTTATTGATACTGACATGGACTTGGAAGAGTCAGTCTCTGAGAAAATAATTACTGGTGGTGATTTCATCATTAATCCCACAGTTGATTTAGAGAATTTGTTGAAGAATTTTGAATTTGCAGTTTTGAGATGTCTTACAGCAGAACATACTACTAAGCCATCCTTGGCTATTGTACCATATACATAACCAGTAAGTCCACAAGTTGCAAAGCAACTTAGTGATAGTTTTGTTGTTCCCGAGCCCATAGTTATTCCCGCTCCTTCAGCAATTTCTTCTGCTCCTAGTTATGTCATGGTTGACTCTCCATTGCCTGATTTGGATGATGTGATCTTGGCTGACATTCAATAAGAGGAAAAGGCAGCTGCTGAAAGCACTGTCAGAGTTGATGACACTCCAGCTTCTTCTATGGCTTCTCCTCCAGCTCCTGTTGATATTCCTGCTCAAGCTCCTTCTCAACATGATAAGCCTATCACTTCTACAGAGGCACTGAATGCTCTGAATGATTTATATGATAATCCTCAAAGATCTGATGATGAGGATAGTGATGATGAGGATGATGATGATGAATCTGATGATGAACCAAAGAGGAAGCCAGTATCCAAGAAATGAAAAGCTCCTCCTCCTCCTACTCCTAAGCCAAATCCAGCCAATGACACTCCCTACTACATTCTTCAAAAGATAACACCATATAAAGGGATTCCAGCTTGGATGTGGCTGTCCAAGAATCAGCAGAAGGAAAGGAAGAAAAGCAGAAGGTACTCTCCTCCTCCAGTTCAAAGATAGAAAAAAGATCCTCCTCCTCCTCCTCCTCCAGCAGCAGGAGCCTCTGTATTAGCATCTCAAAGATCTCCTTCTATTACCCAGACCTATGAAAGGCAAGACAGATCTTCAAATCCTCGTCCAGCTGGATCTTCTGATAGGCATTCATCCTCTCAAAGGTCTATTACTTCAGGAAAGTCAAAAGGAAAGCTTAGTGAAGTCCCACCTCCCAGGTCTTTATACTCCAGTCAGAAACAGCAACATACAATGTCTACAAATTTCCAGGACCAATCTACTCAGTTCAGAATCTCTTCTCTAAAGTCAGATCAGGTAGCAAATTCAGAGAGATCTCCTTCTCCTCCTCATGATCCTGAGCTTGACCCCAACTTCAGAATGGCAAGGTTTAATGAATTAGTTGGACTCTCTCAAATAAATAAAGCCAGGAAAGAAGGTCAAGACCCCTCTAAATTCACTACTATGTCATCATATAGAGAGAAAGAACTTAACAGATTGCAGGTCAGCAAGAAAGTATTAAATCTATCAGAGTATATGTCTCTTCATCCTAAAGAAGTTGTGCCTAGAGCTACATCTCAGAAGATTCTAGGAGATCAAGATATGAAGATGACAAAGAAAGTAGCAGAAGATCCTTCCAGGAAGATCATATTTTCTAAGCCCTCTTCTACTCCTTCTGATAAATCCAAAGTTATCTGAACTCTTTATAGTTTAGTTGTTTTTACTGCTCTGACTGAATTATTTGTGAATTACATGCTATACTATATGTATTGAGTATTTCAATATTATATCAGATATCTATAGCACTGTATTGCTTTTTGTTATTGTTTTTATTTTGAGTAGCCTCACCCAAATAGGGGGAGATTGTTGGAACCCCATGTTTGATTTGGGCTAGATTCACTAATTGGTTGGTTGACCCACTTGTATAGCCCGGGTCAAAGTCTAGGTCTAAGTTAGTCTTAATAGAACAGGCTTCACGAAGACCAGCATTGGACTTCATTTTAAAGACCAAGACTCAGAAGTAAAGTATGAATTTCAAATCAGTTCGACTTTCATCGAACTCCGCTCGACGGTCATCGATCTCCGGTCGACAATCTCAGAGATTAGTCTCTGAACTGAGCTCGACGATCTACGAGCTCAGGTCGACGCTTTCTCTTCTGCTCTCAGATATCTCAGATCGCAGATAGTTGATCTCAGCTCGACGATCTCATATCTCAGATCGACGATCTTCTATCTCAGCTCAGCGATTATTGTTCTGTGTTCAACTGCCTTATTGCTCAACTATCTTGAAGATTTCAATCAAATTTTGTCAATGCTATTTATGGCATCAAATCTCTGGTAGTTTATGCTGATGTTTTCATGGTTTATAGCTGTTTCTATTGCAGCATTAACTACAGGTCTTCACAGAGTTATTATATTATATTACATGCCAAAGACAGTTGAGGAAATCCTTTATTGCAGTAATTGTAGCCATTTTGTCTTCTCCTCTATTCCTGCAGAATATTAAAAAGGAATGTTTTTGAAATTCAAACCGAAGGGTTTTTTCTACGATTCAATTCAGAGAGAATAAAGCCGCGATCCAATTTTTGATCTTGAGTTGGCTGCCAAAATAGGCTCTCAGAAAAAGACTGAGAGACAGACAGAAAAGATTATTCCTGCTTTCATCCAAAGATATTTTGAAGCAGATCTTCATCAGCTTTCTGAGTCTGTCAGTAATTTGAAGAAGAAGCAAGAAGAACACCTTTTTCAAATCAAGTGTCTTCCTGTTCTTCTTCTCCAGGACCTTGCTAAGAAATTCAAGCACCATCAGTCTAAAGCTCCTGGATCAAGTCTCTCAATTGAAGACCTACTCACCCTGTGCAAAGCTTCCCAGCCTGAACACTTTTACATCTCAGGGGGGGCTTTGACAACATCACTGAATCCACATAGTCTTCTCATTGTGATTGAGAAAAGAAGACCTTCATCACTCTCTCATCCCCACCTCTGTAAAGGGTTATCATCTTCCTTCAAAAGCGATTCCTGGTTACAAGTCACCTGATTAAAAGACTTGAGGATTTGGTTTTTGAGCGCCTGATCAAAAGCTCATTGATGTCAGGCACCTAATCAGAAACCTGAGTGGATTCCTACCAGGGTGGTAGAAGAGTGGATGTACCCAGGTTGGGGCACCACTATAAATTTCTTGTGTCGTCTGGTTGCCCTCTTTCTTTTGTTTTCTTGTTGTGGCTATGGTTGTTAGTTTCTATTCTTTTTCATTTCTATTTATTTACTACTGTACTTAGACTAATCTACATTATCCAGCAGATAATTTTATAAAACTCTAAATACTCTATTCAACCCCCGTCTAGAGTATTCCTGATCTAACTGCTCACTTTCACGGAGCCGGAACCTGTTGGGCCCTAAAAGACTAAGATAGTTGTCAGAGTTTGCCCCATCTCTGACTGTAGGAACGGTGTGGGAACCGGGAGAGGTGGTGCAACATCCGGAGTCTGCTGGACTCCACCCTGTGGTGTAGGCTATGCTGGGGGCTGCGTAATGAAATCCATTAGTAAGTAATGGACTCAAACCTGATTAAAGTGGACAATTTACATGTGATCCCCCCATATGGGCACACCACTGCTTCCGCTGCTTAGTTTGTCCCCAAACTAAACTCGCGCGGGGGTGACCCAGGGGTTTTGGACTACTACTTTTCGATCGAGGTTTGCCTCTGATACCACTTGGAAGACCCCCCCCTTTTTTCTTTTGAAACACCAGGGTCTTAGGCCCAGAACCGCCGCTTTGCGGTGACACCCTCGAACCCGGGAATGTCATCACTACAAAATGCCGATTCTGCCGGCCACTTCGATGACAACTGTAGCAAAATAATAAGCAAGTCCACAGAAATCACATATTTATATTAATTAATCTCCACGAAGGGAGTGTCCACAGATATAAAAAAAATACTAAATCTTGGGCTTGTGCCAAGTACATCAAGTCCTTAATACATATCTCTCATCGCGGAAGCAAAAATAATATAAATACTAGCGATCAGGACTCACAGTCCCTACCGTCTGAACTCCGGTAATAGACTGCCCGATCTCCAAGTGTGCCGACCTCCGGGGCTGCTCCTCCATTTTGGGCTCCATGGTACCCTAAAATGATGTGGTTCGAAAACCATTAGTCTAAAATACTAAGTCCTATCATCCCCCGCCCCTTCCCCCATGGCTCCTATGCACCGAGCGGGGAGAAGGAAAGGAGAGGACATGAAAGTGGAGAATAACAATTAAACAGATGGCGGCGGAACTAATCTAGCAGTTCTATATTGTATAAGACAGCAACAAAGGTATGAAAGCTGAATAAGAAAGTAACCTTAACTTATATAAAAACACATAAGCTAAGAGATCTTTTGCAGAGCACCTATCGTATAAAAAGACTCATACCGATTTATACTCTAGGGTGTCAGTTTTCCAGCAAGATATATATGTAACACTGAATAAAAACCTTAACTTATAAGCACGCTCGCACGAAATTATAAACCAAGGGGTCGTTTTGCAGGGCCTATTGTATAAGCGTCCCATACCACTTATACAATAGGTGTCGGGTTGTATGCAATGATTATGCTATGAAATACAATTATGCCATGATGTGAACATGCAAGTGTAACTCACCCACTCGACTCTGTGTACACAGACCTTTAGTTCCCCCTTTCTGGAGCCGAACATCCCAGGATACCACCGTAGTGGCAGATGAAAGCGGTGTGTTGGGCCTCGCCCACCTCTAAACCGTTAATTGCACTACCAGTCAGACCTATCGTATGCCTTAATGCTGGTGCACTAAGCGGAGCTCCTACGTACTCTTGCCAGCGGGCGCACCGGACTTCATTTGGCCAAGTTCTAAACCACACTCGCCGTGTCAACATATTGGCGTCGGTGCATCGACCATCCAATACCGAAGACCCACGACCTTATACTTTATACATATGCAATCTTATGTATCAGCTACCGAGCAAAAGCTCCCCGGACCATCCCGTCCATCATAAACAACAACCGAGCCCAAGCTCGCCGGGCCAACCTGCCCATATAAACAACAACCGGGCCAAAGCTCGCTGGGCCAACCTGCCCATCACCAAAACCTCTGGGCTTACTGCCCGCATGACCCAACCTAACTCCCCGAGACATCGAGGTGTGAGGAGGTGAAACCCTGATTTACTAATTACTCTTGCATTTCAGTTTTGCCTAACAATTTAGGTTTATCCCAGGACTGCTCAAGGTATTCCCCGCGAAGGGCTCTCGAGCGCACTAGGAGCTACGATGGGCTGAATCCCAAAGCTCCCTTTCGCAAGGCACTTATTCTTATTGGTGAATACCCAACTCCTAGTCCCTTAAAAGTTGCACTGGATCTAACCTTAGTGCATTTGACCTTTCCTCTCTATAGGAAAGACGATCTTTCGTCGATCCCGAGCACCGCCTAACACTTGCTAAATCCAACCCATTACTCATCCTACTTCCAATGGTGAACTTATTTTTATCTATCCAAACCAGCCAACCATTAATCCCAACTCATGTGCTCAAGTTATACTCCAACATAGTTTCTGCAGTTTTTATTATATGCAGACCTCTTAAGCTATATGACTCGTAAAATGGGTGGTATATCAAATAATCTTCCAGTACTACTATAATAATTATTGGAGGGCTATTATGACCTTTGTGGCCTAAATCCAGAATTTCACCATTTTCCTATTTATCTGATAATTTATTTAATTATTTTAGTAACCAAAAATCCCAAGTTTGAACACGAAGTACCAATTTCAGACAAGATAATATTCCACTAAATTTATGTCAATTACAAAATGAATAATTAACTTAAAATCCAAAGTCTCTCAATTTTTCAGCAAGGTTTAAGCCCTTAATTTTAATTTTAAATATATCCCATAATGAATCATTTTAAGAGGTATGTACAACAATAATACTTCCAAAAATTGCGAGAAAATCCAAGGATGATTATAAGGACATATAAATACTATAGATCAAGTTTCACAATTTATCATTGAATAATAAAGTCTATAATTGATTTTCTCATAAAATTCCAAGTTAATGGGTTAATGAACAAGGTATAACAAATATTCATCTAAAAATTCCAAATGAATTCCCATATGAGCATAAAGAATTAGGAACAGTACTTATCAAGTTTCATAAATTTTAACAAGTATTGAGCTCTGTAAGAATTATTTAGCAAGTTCCCAATTTTATGAACTTGTGAAGTAGGTACCCTAATTATGTATTCAAAAATTCTATTAAAATTCATATATGATCAATATGGTCTAGAACTCCCTCTGCCAGATTTTCATAGCATTCCAGTGGGCAGTGGGATCATAATGACGAATTCATTAATTAGGGAAATCCAATTGGTTACCAATGAAGTGCTATGAATAATGATCCAAAATTCTCAAATAAATTACAAGAGGCTCAATCTATCCTTATGACCACACTACCCAAATTTCATTATATTTCGAGGGGTTTCACTAACCTATCCTAGAACTAAAAGGTTTATGCCCTAAGCTATGGTTCGGGTTTTGTGGGCCCTGCCCTTTCCAACATCCTTAAGATTTTTACCAGAGGGTTTTTCTACCCTAGCACCCTCCCTACAAAATTTCAAGTTCATTCAAGGTGTTTTGGCCTCATGCCCTTCACAAGGCACAAAAGCCCTTCCTTAGGGTTTGGCCTTAGATCTTAGGGAAAATCAATTCCAATCTACCCCATATTTCATGGAAAGGTGCAAAAAGCCATGCCAAGCCAGTGGCCCCAATTCCACCTCTGTTGAGGTGATTTGACCACTTAAATCCCAAAGTGCACTTTTTGACCAAAATACCCTTTTTAAGGCAAGGCTAGGGTTTGAATGATTTCAGTCCAAACTACCTCCAAATGTGATGAAATGTTAACCAGAGATTTATAATAACCCCAAGCACCACTCACCAAAATTTGTGTGAGGTTGGGGGTCATTTGGCCCTTAAATAAATTTACCCTAGAGAAATTAAATAATTTCCAAAACGATAGAAACATTGTCACCAAAAATTCCCATTTTGGGCAGGCTTAGATATGGTCTAAGGTGACTCTCTGCCAAAATTTCAAATCATTTAGACCAGAGATGAAGGGTGGGCATCCATTTTAATTTCTGCCTAGCCCTAGGTATAGACCCCACCAAAATGAGTGCCCTGGTCAAACCAGGCACCCAAATTTGTTCAAACCAATTTTGCTGTACACTAGCTTCTCCAGGCTACAATTTTGATGTCGACCACATTTTATGAAATAACCCCAAAGTATTTTTAAAAATTAAAACCATTAAATATAAAATGTGTGACATAAATAAATAATCAGAAATTTATATCCTATAGTATATTATCATTCCCTGCACGAATCTTGGCGCGCCTTGGACGACATCCCATCATATTCAAGCTCCAACCGACGGTCACGATTCCACCATCCTGGAGCCTCTTCCAGATGCTGCCGCCGGTGATCCGGCTACCTCCCTGGCTGGCCACCACCACCAATACCTCCGTTGAGGTGGTGGCTGTCGCCAGGCGGCGGCACAACCGCCGGACGGGCGTATTCTGGAGATTCTACCAAGATATTTTTCGGCCGGAAACCATGAAATTTTTGAATTGGATCGGGCTCAATTGAGCCCGAACCTTGGCCCTAGTGATTGCTATGAGCTATCCATGAAAGAAGGAGTGGAGGAGGACCTTACTAGAGGCCTGAAGTCGGGAAGATCACCCGGAAGCCATTTTGAAGGTAGGGCCGCTCGGTTTCTACAACTGTATAATGGAACTACTTGGCTCCTTTAGATAAGTGGTGGAAATGAATCCCTGAAGTCCAGTAAAGCTTTTAAGGGGGAGAATTTGGGTGTTAGGTGGTTGTAGGCTTCATTGTCATTATTGGCCTTAGTCAGGTTGGCGGCCATGGTAGGTAGGGGGGTGAAACCTGGTTCAAACCAGTCAAAAACTAGCTGGTTGAATTGGGGCTGCCTTCCCTGTCCTAGAGCAATGAATGGGAGGTTGGGGAAGGGGAAGGAGGAGCCCAAAGTCTTCCTCCATTACTTTCTTTCATTTTCTCTCTCTTACATAGGTGGATTTTTCTCTCTCCTACACACCAAGATAAAATTTGGCTCCTACCTAACCCAATGGCAGCCCATATTTCCATTTCATCCACCAAAACAAGGTTAGCCCAAGTGAGTTGGGCTTGAGCTTGAGTTAGCCCATTAGGGCTAGCTTGACCTAAACCTTGACTAGGGTTGACCTTGGTCAATTTGGTCTTTGAGGTTGCCCCTAATGGGTCCTTGGTGACCTATTGGCCTCACTCTATGGTTAGGAGGGCTTGGGTGGGGTCCACTTGGCTCGGGAATGGTCAATTGACCCTATATAGGTCAGGTTGACCCAATTAGGGTTAGAGTTGACTTTGGTCAACTTAACCCTTTTGACTGCCCTCCATGGGTGCTTAGTGACCCATTGATCCCACTTTAGGTCTAGTAAGTCCCTGGTAGGGTTAGTTGGGCTTTACTAGGGCACACTATCCTTTGTTAGGGCACATTGCCCAATTTAGGCCTATAGTGGTTCTAGGTCAACTTGTCCACCCTGGGTTGACTTCAATGGACCCTTAGGGCTCTAATGAACTTCACAATAGATTGGTGAGACCACACAACCCAATCACCCTTATTCCCAAGTTCACTTGGTCTTCTTGGGCTTCCTAGGGTTTATCATGACCTAGTCATGACAAAACCACTCCCAAGGGTCTAATTTTCTGAGGGATGTTACACTTGTAATTTTTTGTTTTCATCTCCCACCTTCTCGTTTGAGTAGGACTTGCAATTTTATTGTTTTCATTTCCTGCCTACTCGTTTGAGTAGGACTTGTAATTTATGGCTTTCATTTCCAACCTACTCATTTGAGTAGGACTTGCAATTTCCCGCCTACTCGTTTGAGTAGGACTTAAAATTTTAATTATGCAATTTTTCATAAGCCGTCCCCATTCCGATGAGTGGCTATTCGCTCTTAGACCTCAGAATCAAAGAGCATTGGGACAGATAAAATCCTTTTAAATAATTAAATGTCCTATTTTTCTCTTTAATTAAGAACTTAAGGTTTACCCCGGGTATACGATGCGTAGAACCACATATTGATGTGTGGGCTATATTTTCGTTATCCATACGCTAGCTAGTCGAGAGGCCGTGCGTATGGATAGGTCACCCTTGGATAAAGAGAGTTCTGCACTAACCCTCGAGATAGGAGGAGCGGAATTCTATCGGATTGGGTTCCCCCTACCCCCCCAATAGTGGAGTTCTTAGCGTAATGCGGGCATTAAGAGTAATCCTTTGTCGAACGAGAGCTCGGTCAAATTGTTTTAATGTACAGTTGAGTGTTATCCCTAGAGATAGCCGAGCTCATTATTTTGGAACCTCCACGACCAAGTTGCCCAATTAATTGAATTAAAATTTTAGATCTCTAGTTATATAAAAATTATTTTAGTCTTAATTGATTCGATGCCGAGCGTTATTCCTTCAATGATTTTCCAGTCCATTTTTATATCTTTTATATAACCGCTTTGATTAAAAATCCGACACCTTTATTTTCGGTAGAATAATAGTCCCCACAATCAATGCATAATGAAAACATCACCGATCTAGACTAACTTGTCCGGGTAGGCTTCACACACCATGCCTATGTCCGTACTTCGATTCCGGACTCTATATGTAAGATTACAGGGACTATTCACGTCCAGCTGAAGGAAATACCACACACTCACCGCACACTCGCGAGAGTGGGTTTCCTATGAAAAAAGGAATAGGACTTCACATGTCCAAGAAGAGAATGGTTACCCTAGAGGTTCGCTTTGGTGCCATGGAAAACTAGCCGGATGAAAAGCACCACAACGGCCTCGCATCCATGGATCTGGACTCGGCATACGATTTGGGGCTCCGAAGCTCCACCGGCGGTCGGATTCCTCCTTCTCCTTCTTCCTTGCTCTCCCCACTCTCTAACTCTTTACAAAGAGAAAGACCTAAGAAAAATGAGGGTTTAACCCTCAACTCCTGGCCTTATAACAGCAGGGAGTGTTCTGGATCGCTAGATACTATTTGAAGGAAATGAACGGCCACAAATCTCCTGAAAATCACTTTCCTGGGCCGAACATGGCTTCTGACATGCACGTGTCATGTGATACGCCCGTATCATGTGACACGCTCGTGTCACAGGCCGTGACTCCCGTTTTGAACACTTTTGTCGAACGCAGAACAGGACATGGGCTCAGACATGCCCGTGTTACTCTTGACACACCCATATCAACCTCTGACACGCCCGTGTCATAGGGCATGTTCCTCAAGCGACACAGCAAACTGTCGCATCCCGACCAGGACATGGCCATGAGACACGCCCATGTTACTCTTGACATGCCCGTGTCAGCCTCTGACATGCCCGTGTCACAGGTCATGTTCATTAGTCAACACCGACCGGTCAAATAAAGTGAAGGATATAGCCTGGACATGCCCGTGTCCCAGGCCGTGTGCCTGACCTAGCTTGACTCCGAGGATCATCAAATGCATTTCGTCGACCTCATGAAAATTTGTCGAACTCAAAGCACGACACGGCCATGGACATGCCGATGTCACAGTCCATGTGCCTCACTCGACACCGCCCTGCCGATATAGAGCAGGACATGGACCTGGACACTCCCGTGTCGCTGGCCGTGTGAACCTATTCAGGCACCAAATTGGCCTTAAAATGCTATCCAATCCTTTTTGAGTTTTGGGGCGTTACAATTCTCCCCCTTTAAAGAATTTAGTCCCAAAATTATAGAATCGAAAGGTACACAAAATTAAAAGGTACCTGAGCGGAATAGCTCGGGAAACTCCTCAAACATGCTCTGCTCCCGCTCCCACGAAAGCTCCTCCCGACCGCAGTTGTCCCAAAGGACTTTGACCATCCCGACATCTTTGTTACGAAGTTGCTTGACTTCAAAGTCCTCAATGTGAATGGGCTTGACCTTCGTCATCAACCCATGATCAACAGGTACCTGAACGACCGTAAACACTTGCGAAGGATCTTACACCGCCTTCCACAACACAGATATATGGGATACGTCGTATAGACCACTAAATTCCACTGATAACTTCAGTCAATAAGCCGCTTCACCAATTCGCTCTAGTATCTCAAACGGTTCAAGGTACCTCGGACTCAGCTTCTTTAAGCGTCGTACCCATGAGACACCCTTGAATGGCTTAATTTTCAAATATACCCACTCACCAATAGTGAACTCAACGTTCTTATGCTCATTATAGTATTTAACATGTCTGTCCTGAGCGATCAGCAATCGATCTCGTATTGTTTATACCAACGAAGTGGCATCTTCCACTTCTTGTCGTTTGTACAGCTTCGACTCACCCGTCTCAAACCATGACAACGATGTGCGACATTTTCTACCATATCGGGCCTCGAAGGGTACCATATGAATACTCACTTGTTGTTATAAGCAAACTCCACAGTGTACAGGTGATCTTCCCACCGCTTTACGAAATCCAAGACGCACATGCGAGGCATGTCATCCATCATCCTATTGACCCTCTCAGTCTGACCATCTGCCTACGGATGAAATGCCGTGCTGAAACTCTGCTTGGTTCCCAATAATTGATGCACTAACCTCCAGTTGTTTGACGTGAAGCGCCCATCTCGGTCACTCACGAGGCTGCGGGGCACACCGTGTAGTCGAACAATGTTATCTATGTAAAGTTTTGCCAGTTTATCAACCGAATCATCCTTCCTATTCAGAATGAAGTGCGACACCTTCGTCAATCTATCTACGATCACCCAGATGATGTCGTTTCCCTTTGCGACCTTGGCAACCCATGTACGAAATCCATTGAAATATCGTCGAACTTCCACTACGGGATATGCAAGTGCTTCAAGAAACCTCCAGGCTTCTGGCACTCCGCCTTCACTAAGGCGCACATTTGACACTTCACCACATAAAGTGCTACGTCCTTTTTAAGTCCTGGCCACCAGAACAACTTTTTCATATCTCTAAACATCTTTGTACTCCCCGGGTGAATCGAGTACTAAGTATGATGAGCTTCGTAGATCAATTCCTCTCGTAGTTTACCCACACTTGGGACGCACAGATGACTGTCCCTCCACAATAGTCCATCCTTAGCAATAAATTGGGAATTCGACCCATTCAAAGCCTCATCCATGATCTGCTTCATGCTGTTATCCCCATCCAGAGCTTGCCGAGTCCTATTAGCAAAGTCATGTTGCAACTTTGTTCAGTTCAATTGCGCTTCGACAATAGTCTACTTGTCAACACAAGAGATCTCTAGTTCCACCAAATCACGAACTAAACGCTCAACATATATCGCCAACCAGTTGGCCTGCGCAGGAGCCCTACGACTCAACGCATTCGCAAACGTATTGCCTTTCCCAGACATATAATGTATCTTGAATGTGTAGTCACCCAGGAACTCCATCCACCTCCGCTGCCGCATCTTTAAGTCCTTTTGATCCAACAAGTACTTCAGAGTCTTGTGATCGGTATAGATATCGACCTTCACACCGTACAGGTAATGCCTCCGCAGCTTCAGGGCAAATATCATGGCCGCTAACTCCAAGTCATGGACCGGATAATTCCTCTTATGTACCTTCTGCTAATGCGAGCCATAAGCTATTACACTCCCATGCTGTAGTAGAACACAACCTAAGTCACTGCCCGAAGCATCACTATAAATTTCAAATCCTTTGGTCCCACTCAGCGAGGCACTGTGGTCAACCGACTTTTTAGTTCGTCAAAAGCTTGCGCGCAATCCAGCGACCACACAAACTTTGGTCTTTCCTCGTCAAAGTCATGAGGGGTAACGGTATCCGCGAGAAGTTTTCTACGAAGCGCCTGTAGTATCCGACAAGTCCAAGGAAACTCCGGACTTCTGCCACTGTAGATAACACAGGCCACTCCCGTATAGCAACTATCTTTGCCAGATATACAACAATCCCTTCTCCACTAACTATATAACCAAGGAATGCTACCGAGGATAACCAGAATTCGCATTTGGAGAATTTGGCATAAAGTTGATTCCTCCTCAATGTCTCCAACACCATATGCAGATGCTTGAAATGTTCATCCTCGCACTGCAAGTACACCAATATATTGTCATTAAGACAATCACGAAGTGGTACAGGTACTCTCTGAACATTTTGTTCATCAAATCCATAAACACGGATGGTGCATTAGTCAGCCCAAACGGCATGATGGTGAACTCATAATGCCCATAATGTGTGCTGAAAGCCGTCTTAGGAATGTCACCTTCCCTTATCTGCAACTAATAGTATTCGGATTTTAGATCCAACTTTGAGTACACAGTCGACCCCACTAGCTGGTTGAACAGATCATCAATCCTTGGGATCAGATACTTATTCTTTTCTGTTAGATTATTCAGCTCACGGTAATCAATGCATAGTCGTAAGCTTCCGTATATATTCTTAACAAAGAGAACCGGCGCACTCCAAGGCGACGAACTTGGACGCACATAACCCCTGTTCTATCAATTCCTGAAGTTATGCGTTCAACTCTTCCATTTTCCCTTGGTGTTAAGCGATAAGGAGACCGCGACATTGGTTTGGCACCTGGCACCACATACTAATGTTGTAACACCCCCTATCCGTCGCATAGCATATAGCAGTAGGTCCGGCCGGGGCCCGACGCCATATACCACAGACAGACCGGGTGGTTACGTATGGAAACCATCCAACCAATCTCAACGTCCTACACAGAGCATTCTAGCGGAAGCAGTTTATAAGAGTTGTAAATAAGAACCCAGCATCAAGCACGAATGTCCACTAGTACAATTTAGGAATGTTATACAAAATACCCAAAACCGGCCTTAAGGCCTTACAAAGTGTTTCACTTGAAAATTACATGTTTTACAAACCACGGCACGCAGGCCGGTCATTCATGAATAAAGCAGTAAACACTTCTACTTGGGCCTTCGAGGGCCAGCTTCGCAAAAAGGGCTTTAGCCCGCTATTGACCGCTTGGTCCAGCTGCACCTGCAAGCAACAAACCACCGCACGGTGGTAAAACAAGGCAATGGTCAGCAATGCTGACCAAATTATAACGATCCCGCCCCCAACTCGGGGCGGCGATGCTCCTTCCCTGCATTTCATTAGCATAAGCGAGTAATGTATATAACCATAGCCATTTCATCACAGACGTTGGCTCGTACGGCCGCACGCCCCGTGCACTCAGGGCACATTCTCGGTGAACCGGTCGATGTCACGTCAATTAAAGCCATTAACATTCCAGACTCACCACCGCCACTTAGACGGCCAAAACTATGAGCAATTTGTCTTCATGGCATGGGTCACGTCAATTTAAGCCATTGAGCGCCGAAGACTCACATCTATGCCAACGGCGAGTGCCACGTAACCTTAGGTCTCTCTAACCGAACGACATAAAGCGGGTACGGCTCCATCTAACCCGTGCTCACTTCGCAACGACAATTTAAGCCATTTGCGCGGGTCAAACTTTCACTGAGTCCCATTCTACCGCAAGTCACATAACTCAGTTATGTTCGAGTTGGCTCTCAGGCCACCAAGCTGGCAAGATCTCGTATCCGCCCAGTTTTCCGGGTGCACCTTTGGGTTAGTCCCCAAGGCTCCCTGCTGCAATCTACCGCGTAGAAAACCCGAAAACAACCAATAACACGGAGTCTTCTCCGGCCTTATGCAATGCAACATCACCGATCCAGACTAACATGTCCGGGTAGGCTTCACACATCATGCCTATGTCCGTTCTCGCATACGGACTCTAAACAACGGGGACTTTACATATCTACCCGAAGGAACGCCTCCAACTCTTCACAAACTCGCGAGAGCGGGCTTCCTATGCTAAGAAAGAGAGCTATTCATGCTCAAGATGAGGATCGTTACCCTTGAGTTCCTCTTTGGCGCCATCGAAAAGTAATCGGATAGAAATCACCGCGCTTGCGTTGCCTCCGTGGATCCGGAGTCGGCTCGCGATTCGGAGCTCCGAAGCTCCTCCAATGGCGGGATCTAGTTCTTCTTCCTCCAATGGCTCTCCTCTTTCTCCAAGGACTTGGAGAGATGATAAGGTAAGAAAATGATGGATTTCCAAGTCAACTCACGGGTATATCCTCTCAGGAACAACCCCCAGCCGTTGGATCTCAACCTAAGAAAACGAGCGGCTTTGATTCGGGGCTGAAATGCCCAATCTGGGCCGAACACGGCCTGGCACACGCCCGTGTCCAGGGTCGTGTGCCGCATTCGCCGTCAAAATCGAATCTCCTGGAACCTCACATGGGTATCGAACACGCCCGTGTTCGAGCTGACACGCCCGTGTTCCAGCTGACACGGCCGTGTTGCCGGCCGTGTACCCCATGATTTTCCCCCATTTTCAACCCGAGCACTACACGGGTTCTAGGACACGCCCGTGTCCTTGCCCGTGTCACCTTGACACGCCTGGGCCGCAGACCGTGTACACGGGACATTTCGTCGAGGGAAGATCGACGACTCGATGACACGGCCTTGGACACGCCCGTATCCTAGGCCGTGTGCCTTGTCTCGACGATCGTCGAGTGAATCTCGACGACTCCCCGGGACGATCGTCGACACGGGTCGACACGCCCTGCGACACGCCCGTGTCACAGGCCGTGTGCCCATTCTCGACGAATCGTCGAGTATAACTCGACGACTTCACGGCTAAGTGTCGACACAGGTCGACACGCCCTGCGACACGCCCGTGTCGCAGGCCGTGTGCCCATTCTCGACGAATCGTCGAGTATAACTCGACGACTTCGCGGCTAAGTGTCGACACACGCTTGACACGCCCTGGGACACGCCCGTGTCCCAGGCCGTGTGCCTTCTGCCAGAACCCAAACTGGCCCAAAACGTCCCCCCCCCTTCGCTATTTTGAGTTTTGGGGTGTTACAACTCTCCCCCTCTTAAACGAATTTCGCCCACGAAATTACATAAGGAATGGCATACAAAACAAAACTTGTACCTGAGCGGAACAACTTCGGATACTCGTCAAGCATAGTCTGCTCTCGCTCCCAAGAGAGCTCCTCACGACCGCAATTGACCCACCGGACCTTGACCATCCTGATCTCTTTATTGCGTAGTCGCTTGACCTCCGAGTCCTCAATCCGCACGGGCTTGACCTTTGTCGTTAACCCACTATCCACCGGCACTTGATCGACCGCGATCATTTGCGTAGGCTCTTGCACCGCCTTCCGAAGCTCCGAAATGTGGAATACATCGTGTAAACCACTTAGCTCCACTGAAAGCTTCAACCTATAGGCCGCTTCTCCAAATCGCTCCAGAACCTCGAACGGTCCAAGGTACCTCGGGCTTAGCTTTTTCAATCGTCGCACCCGCGAGACACCCTTGAACGGCTTGATCTTTAAGTATACATAATCGCCCACAGCGAACTCCACGTTCCTGTGCTTGGCATTACAGTACTTTGCTTGCTGGTCCTGAGCGTTAAGCAACCTCTCCCGAATCGTTCTCACCAAAGAAGTAGCATCCTCCACTTCCGATCGCTTATACAACTTTGACTCACCCGTTTCTAACCAAGACAACGGCGTGCGACATTTGCTACCATATAGGGCCTCGAAGGGCGTCGTCTGAATACTCGCTTGGTAGCTGTTGTTGTATGCGAACTCCACCAAATAAAGGTGGTCTTCCCATTGCTTTCCAAAACCCAAGACACACATGCGGAGCATGTCTTCCATGGTTCTATTAACCCTCTCGGTCTGCCCATCCGTTTGCGGATGGGTGGCTGTGCTGAATTTCAACTTTGTTCCCAACATTTGTTGCACCAGCCTCCAATCATTGGACGTGAACCGCCCATCTCGGTCACTCACGATGCTGCGGGGCACACCATGACGCCGTACTATGTTATCCACATAAAAACGTTGCTAACTTCTCCACCGGATCATCCTTCCTATGCGGAATAAAATGCGACACCTTCGTTAATCGATCCACGACCACCCAAATGGCGTCATTTCCCCTTTTGCGACCTTGGAAAACCGTGCACAAAGTCCATAGAGATGTCGTCGAATTTCCATTCCGGAATGGGCAAGGACTTAAGAACTCCTCCCGGCTTTTGGCACTCCGCCTTCACCAAGGCGCAAGTTTGGCACTTCACTACGTAGAGCGCCACATCCTTCTTTAAACCCGGCCACCAAAATAGTTTCTTCACATCAATATACAACTTCGTGCTCCCCGGGTGAATCGAGTACTTGGTATGGTATGCCTCGTACAACAACTCCACCCGCAAATTGCCCACACTTGGGACGCACAAAAGGCCGTCTCTCCAAAGCAATTCGTCCTCCACGACGAATTGGGAATTTGGCCCATCCAGAGCCTCTACCATGAACTGCTTCAGCACTTGATTGCTTGTCCATACAAACGATCCCCAACGCCTCCAACTCTCGCACCAACTGCTCATCTTGCACCGATAGCCAATGGGCTCGAGCTGGGGCTTGGCGACTCACCGCGTCAGCAACCGCATTCCCTTTATCAGGCGCGTAGTGGATCTTGAATGTATAGTCTCCCAAGAACTCCATCCATCTACGCTGTCGTATATTCAGATCCTTCTGATCAATCAGATGCTTCACGCTCTTGTGATCGGCGTAGAGATCCACTTTCACACCGTATACAATTATGCCTCCATAGCTTCAAGGCAAAACTCACGGCCATACGCTATTACGCTTCCGTGTTGCAGTAGCGCGCAACCCAAACCGCTGCCCTACGCATCATTAAAAATCTCATTGCCTTCGGTTCCACTTGGCGAAGTCAGCACAGGCGTCGTAGTCAACCGACATTATAACTCCTCAAAAGCTCGCGCGCACTCCGGCGTCCAAAAGAACTTATGCTCCTTCCTCGTCATAGTAGTGAGAGGTAACGCTATCCGCGAGAAGTTCTCCACGAAGCGCCTATCGTAACCGGCAAGCTCCAGCAAACTCCGGACTTCCGCTACCGTAGCAAGCTCAGGCCACTCCCGTATCGCAACAATCTTCGCCGGATCCACAGCAATACCCTCTCCACTCACTATATGACCGAGGAACGCCACTGAGGATAGCCAAAACTCGCACTTCGAGAACTTGGCATACAACTGGTTTCTCCTTAGCGTCTCCAACACCAAATGAAGATGCTTGAAGTGATCTTCCTCACTTTGCGAGTACACCAAAATATCGTCGATGAAGACGATCACGAAGTGATCCAAGTACTCCCTGAATGTCTTGTTCATCAAATCCATGAACACTGACGGCGTATTTGTCAGCCCAACCGGCCTGACCCTAAACCCGTAGCGCCCGTGTCCTGTACTGAACGTTATCTTAGGGATATCACTCTCCCTTAGCTACTTTAGAGTACGACGTTGGCCCGACCAACTGATCACAAAGGTCATCGATCCTTGGGATCGGGTTCTTGTTCTTTGCCGTTACCTTGTTGAGCTCCCGATAATTAATACATAGCCCCAAGCTTCCGTTCTTCTTCTTACGAAAGAGGGTCGGTGCACTCCAAGGCGAAGGACTTGTACGCACATACCCTTGCTCCAACAACTTTTAGAAGTTGCACTTTCAGCTCCGATATTTCCGTAGGCGCTAGCCGACAAGGAGAGCGTGACACAGGCCTTGCACCTGGTACAAGCTCAAACATGGAATCTATCTCCTATCGAGGCGGGGCTCCCGGAAGATCTCTAGGGAACACATCAGGGTACTTCGATACCACTGAAATACAATCCAAAGTGGGCTTCGGCTTTGCAACCTCCACTAGTGTAAAGAACAGTTCTGCTCCGGCACGAACCGCCTTCACCACCTGAAGAGCAAACGCCAACATCTTGCTCGACCTCTTCGAGCCCGTAAAGGTCATCTCACAACTTGCTCCCGACTTGACTTCCTTGCTACTGTATCTATATTGGCTTGCTGCTCCGAGAGCCAGTCCATACCAAATATAATGTCGAACTCCTGATTCCAAATCCAAAACTAAGCGCAACAACGTCTACCCGCGCAAAATGAGCACCATTGGACTATAACGCATCCAATTCGTCTTTTACCATCGAAGGAGGTACTCCGATGCACAATATAATTCCTAATAAAGGAATGCGAAGCTCCCTAAACGAACGGTGCTCTCGCAGATAAAGAAAGTCATAACAAGGCTTAACACTAGTAGTTCTAAGCTAACATGCACAAGAGTGACAAGTATTTAAAGCAAAACTATCTTTAAACCATACCTGTCATCACGACGGCGTGCTTCCTCCAGGGCTTTATGCACTCACGAGCATAATGCCCCGGCTCGCCACAGTTGAAACATGTGCCCGGGGTCTGACCCGTAGTCGTCCCAGAAGCACCAGAAAGAGCTTGACCCGAAGTCCTATGCTTCTTATACCATTTTCGATATGCCGACTTTGAGGTGTTCGGCACTTTGAATGCCGTTTCCTTTGTACTGACATCCTTGACTGCTCCTGACATAGGTTTCTTACCCTTCTGAGCACCATTCCAACAGTCTCGGGCAAAGTGCCCTTTCTTTCCACAAGTATAACAAGTGTAAGTAGCTTTACTAGTCGATTTCATAACCCCTTTCTCCAGCATTCTGCCGGATACAGCTCTTATGGGGTTTGTATAGTTCGATACCATGGTCGCTGGCATCGGGAGGGTCTTCCTCAACTCTGCCTCCAATGATCTAGCTGATTCCACCAAGGCTCGGAATCCCAATAACTTTGATCCTAGCAATAGGACTCGTAACTCGGCGCGTAGGACGTTATAGAATCTATCGACTGTAGCTTGCTCATTATCCGACTCAAAGCATGGGTAGCGACTTATCATAAGAAATGCTTGCAAATATTCCTCAACTGTGTGCGCTCCCTGCACTAAATGCATATTCAGCTGCTGCCCCAATGGTCTACCAAAGGTCATCTGCTGCATCGTGCCCACCGGCATTGAAGCCACAACAGGGGCGCAGGGTTGTACATTTCCTCCTAGCTATGCACCCGTCACAGTGAACACCAATTCTACGATCCTTCTAACGGTTTCATACGAAGGAGGAGGCTCAAACACCTCACCGGGTGCACTATGCTCCTCAGAAACCGGACATTCTGGCTGTCCAGCACCGCTTCCGGTCACCTATAGTGGTACAAAACACCGTCAAGCGACCAAATAAAATTGCGAACAGCAATTATAGGAACACGCAGGTTCCTCAAACACGAGTATTTTCATTCCTAAGTGGACATTCATGGGTTCTTTTACCGTTATAACGATGACGCACACAATGTGCTCACCACCCCTTAAAAAGAATTCGGCCACGAATTCAGCTTAAGGCCGACCAAAACCAGTAGTCTGATACCAAATTGTAACACCCCCTATCCGTTGCATAGCATATAGCAGTAGGTCCGGCCGGGGCCCGACGCCATATACCACAGACAGACCGGGTGGTTACGTATGGAAACCATCCAACCAATCTCAACGTCCTACACAGAGCATTCTAGCGGAAGCAGTTTATAAGAGTTGTAAACAAGAACCCAGCATCAAGCACGAATGTCCACTAGTACAATTTAGGAATGTTATACAAAATACCCAAAACCGGCCTTAAGGCCTTACAAAGTGTTTCACTTGAAAATTACATGTTTTACAAACCACGGCACGCAGGCCGGTCATTCATGAATAAAGCAGTAAACACTTCTACTTGGGCCTTCGAGGGCCAGCTTCGCAAAAAGGGCTTTAGCCCGCTATTGACCGCTTGGTCCAGCTGCACCTGCAAGCAACAAACCACCGCACGGTGGTAAAACAAGGCAACGGTCAGCAATGCTGACCAAATTATAACGATCCCTCCCCCAACTCGGGGCGGCGATGCTCCTTCCCTGCATTTCATTAGCATAAGCGAGTAATGTATATAACCATAGCCATTTCATCACAGACGTTGGCTCGTACGGACGCACGCCCGTGCACTCAGGGCACATTCTCGGTGAACCAGTCGATGTCACGTCAATTAAAGCCATTAACATTCTGGACTCACCACCGCCACTTAGACGGCCAAACCTATGAGCAATTTGTCTTCATGGCATGGGTCACGTCAATTTAAGCCATTGAGCGCCGAAGACTCACATCTATGCCAACGGCGAGTGCCACGTAACCTTAGGTCTCTCTAACCGAACGACATAAAGCGGGTACGGCTCCATCTAACCCGTGCTCACTTCGCAACGACAATTTAATCCATTTGCGCGGGTCAAACTTTCACCGAGTCTCATTCTACCGCAAGTCACATAACTAAGTTATGTTCGAGTTGGCTCTCAGGCCACCAAGCTGGCAAGATCTCGTATCCGCCCAGTTTTCCGGGTGCACCTTTGGGTTAGTCCCCAAGGCTCCCTGCTGCAATCTACCGCGTAGAAAACCCGAAAACAACCAATAGCACGGAGTCTTCTCCGGCCTTATGCAATGCAACATCACCGATCCAGACTAACATGTCCGGGTAGGCTTCACACATCATGCCTATGTCCGTTCTCGCATACAGACTCTAAACAACGGGGACTTTACATATCTACCCGAAGGAACGCCTCCAACTCTTCGCAAACTCGCGAGAGCGGGCTTCCTATGCTAAGAAAGAGAGCTATTCATGCTCAAGATGAGGATCGTTACCCTTGAGTTCCTCTTTGGCGCCATCGAAAAGTAATCAGATAGAAATCACCGCACTTGCGTTGCCTCCGTGGATCCGGAGTCGGCTCGCGATTCGGAGCTCCGAAGCTCCTCCAATGGCGGGATCTAGTTCTTCTTCCTCCAATGGCTCTCCTCTTTCTCCAAGGACTTGGAGAGATGATAAGGTAAGAAAATGATGGATTTCCAAGTCAACTCACGGGTATATCCTCTCAGGAACAACCCCCAGCCATTGGATCTCAACCTAAGAAAACGAGCGGCTTTGATTCGGGGCTGAAATGCCCAATCTGGGCCGAACACGGCCTGGCACACGCCCATGTCCAGGGCCGTGTGCCGCATTCGCCGTCAAAATCGAATCTCCTGGAACCTCACATGGGTATCGAACACGCCCGTGTTCGAGCTGACACGCCCGTGTTCCAGCTGACACGGCCGTGTTGCCGGCCGTGTACCCCATGATTTTCCCCCATTTTCAACCCGAGCACTGCACGGGTTCTAGGACATGCCCGTGTCCTTGCCCGTGTCACCTTGACACGCCTGGGCCGCAGGCCGTGTACACGGGACATTTCGTCGAGGGAAGATCGACGACTCGATGACACGGCCTTGGACACGCCCGTGTCCTAGGCCGTGTGCCTTGTCTCGACGATCGTCGAGTGAATCTCGACGACTCCCCGGGACGATCGTCGACACGGGTCGACACGCCCGTGTCGCAGGCCGTGTGCCCATTCTCGACGAATCGTCGAGTATAACTCGACGACTTCACGGCTAAGTGTCGACACGGGTCGACACGCCCTGCGACACGCCCGTGTCGCAGGCCGTGTGCCCATTCTCGACGAATCGTCGAGTATAACTCGACGACTTCGCGGCTAAGTGTCAACACACGCTTGACACGCCCTGGGACACGCCCGTGTCCCAGGCCGTGTGCCTTCTGCCAGAACCCAAACTGGCCCAAAACGTCCCCCCCTTCGCTATTTTGAGTTTTGGGGTGTTACAAATGTACTCTTAACTTAGTCTAGCGCTAGGTGTTCAGTCCTAGTACGACTCCTTTGAGTTGTAAAACAATATAAGCACTCTAATCTGAGAGTTAGTCTATGCCACGGATTACGTCAAACTCCACTTAGGCAGAATAGGAGCCTCTACATCAAAGGCTCGACTTCCTATCCGCACTCTCAAGCAACAACCTCTTTCCGCGCACATCGAACACACGTTCGGTAACAACGCATCCAACTTACCTTTCGCCACTGAAGTAGGTACTCCATTATGAGACACGAAGATCTCAGATAGGAAGGAGTGTGAAACACCTGAATTGAACAGTACTTGAGCCGGAACGTCCAAAATCATAACGAACCATAAAAACATTACAGTCATGCAACCAAAGCATAAGAGGTAAGGTATGGAAAACACTAATGTTAAACTCTAATGCATACCTGACACCATGTCTCCTTGCTTGATGGCCTCCTACTGGCAAGGTTATAGACTCTCGGTTGGGCTGGTGCTCGATGTGAGGCGGTTGAATCTACCGCTTTTCCCTTATTAGCAAAATCTTCCTGTAATTTTCGCTCTGATTTGCAGCTCCAACAGTCTCGAGCCATATGAATGACCTTGCCACATGTATATCAAGTATGTGTAAGTCGCCCTGCAACGACTCCTGACTTAGCTTTCTTTGGCTTTGGGACATCACCACGACAATCTCGGGCTAAGTGTCCTAACTTACCACAAGTATAACAAGTATTTGGACCTCGACTAGTAGATATTCTAGATCTTTGATTCCTCTTCCTATAGTATTTAGATTTTGTTGAACCTGCAGAGTTTAATACCCTGAACTCTGACGTCTACTTGACTTTTGCCAAGTCTTCTTCCAACGATCTAGTCGACTCAACCAACGCTCGGAATTCAAGTAGCCTTGGTCCTACCAACAGCAGTCATAATTCATCACGCAGATCGTTGTAAAATCTATTAACTGTGGTTTGTTCGTTCTCCGTCTCAAACCCTGAGTATCTCCTTATCAAAACAAATGCGTGCAAATACTCATCCATTGAGTGTGTTCCCCGAGTCAAAAGCATATTCAACTATTGCTCTGAAATTCTACCACATGCCCTTTACTCCTGCGTTCCAATCAGTACTGCAGCCATCACAGGGATAGGGGGCTGCATATGCACTCCATGTTGGGCTTTGAACATAGTGAACACTGCTTTAACCACCATCCAAATGGTTTCTGCAGAAGGAGGGGTCGCAGGCATGTCGTTAGGTGCACTACTCTCCGTGAAATGTTGTAGTTGTGACTGCGCGCACCACACCTAGTCACCTATGGTCATACAACGCACCATTAAGCGACCAAACAAAATTGCAAAAAGTAATTATAGGAACACACAGGTTCCTCAAACATGTGTATGTTCATTCCTAAGTGGACATTCATAGGTTCTTTTCATGTTATAATGATGACGCACATACATGTGCTCACCACCCCTTAAAAGAATTTGCCCACGAATTCAAATAAGCAAGACCAATGCCATAGTCTGATACCAAATTGTAACACCCACATCCGTCACATGAAGTATAATAGAAGGTCCGGCCGTGGCCCCACACCATATTCCACAGACAGTTAGTGACGTTACCTATTAATACCAAATTACTGTCAAAGGAACACGTGTCCTTACTCAGAGCATTCTAGCGGAAGCTTTTAAAACAGTTATAAAATCAAAATGCTAAAGCATGAATGTCCACAAAACCGCAAGTATGAATGACAGTACAAATACACCAAATAGTTGGCCCTATAGCCTTACAAGAGTTTATTTAAACAATAGATGTCTTCCATATATCGGCACGCAGGCCGACCATACATGAGCATAAAGAGTAAACATTCGCTTTGGCCATCAAGGGCTGGCAGAGCAACCAGGGCTTCATCCCGCTACTTGCCACTAGGCTCCGCAGAACCTGCAATCAACATTCCACCGCAGGGGTGGAAAACAAAAGCAACAGTCAGCTAAAGCTGACCAAATTATAACAACCCCATCCCTTACATGGGGTGGCCGTGCTCCTTCCCTGCATTTTAGTAGCATAGCCAAACAATAAAGTGAAAGTATAATAAGCACACTTCACCACAGGTGTAGGACCGCACGACAACACACCCCGTGCTCTCAGGGCACTTACATGGTGAAGCCAGTCCAAACCTGGTCCATCCCGCAACTCCACTACTGCCCCCAGGACGGCAAGCATCGTGAGCATTAAAGTCCTTTCAGCCGAAGCCTAGACTTGCTCTCCAAGCCATCAGTAAGTCCCATGTACCTTAGGTCACTTTAACCGAACCACTTGGAGTGGGTAAGGTTCCACTAGCCCGTTGCTCACCTCACCACGGCCAGTTAGCCATCGGCCTGTGACAAGCTTCACTGAATCCCAATGTATCGATCATACAACAATACATAGCCTGACTATGTACAAGGATGGCTCCCAGGCCACCATAACGGTAGAACTTCGGTACTGCCCAGATTTTCGGGTGCACCTTGGAGTTAATCCCCAAGACTCCCTGCTGCAATCTACCACGTAGAAACCCGAAAACATATGACACAGAGTTTTCTCTGGCAATCAATGCATAATGAAAACATCACAGATCCATACCAACTTGTCCGGGTAGGCTTTACACACCATGTTTATGTCCGTACTTCGATTCTGGACTCTATATGCAAGATTACGGGGACTATTCACGTCCACCTGAAGGAAATACCACACATTCAACGCACACTCGCGAGAGCGGGTTTCCTATGCAAAATGGGAGAGGACTTCATATGTACAAGAACAGAATCGTTACCCTAGAGGTTCTCTTTGGTGCCATGTAAAACTAACCGGATGAAAAAGCACCGCAACGGCCTCGCCTCCACAGATCTGGACTCAGCACACGATTTTGGGCTTCGAAGCTCCACCGGTGGTCGGATTCCTCCTTCTCCTTCTTCCTTGCTCTCCCCACTCTCTAACTCTTTAGAAAGATAAATACCTAAGAGAAATAAGGGTTTAACCCTGAACTCCCAGCCTTATAATAGCAGGGAGAGTTTTGGATCGCTGGATCCTATTTGAAGGAAATGAACGGCCACAAATCGCCCTGAAAATCACTTTTCGGGGCCGAACACGGCCTGTGACATGCTCACGTCACAGGACGTGTCTCACGTTCTGAACACGATTATTAAAAGCAGAATAGGACACGGGCTCAAACATGCCCGTGTTACTCTTAACACGCCCGTGTCAAACTCTGACACGCCTGTGTCACAGGGCGTGTTCCTCAAGCAACACAGGAAACCGTCGCATCCCGAATAAGATACGACCATGAGACACGCCTGTGTTAATCTTGACATGCCTGTGTCAGATTCTGATACACCCGTGTTACAGGGTGTATTCATCAGTCGACATAGACCGGTCAAACATAGAGAAGGACATGGCCCTGGACACGCCTATGTCCCAGGCCGTGTGCCTGACCTGGCTTGACTCCGTGTATCGTCGAATGCATTTCGTTGACCTCACGAAAATTTTTCGAACTCAAAGCATGACACGGCGATGGAGATGCTCGTGTTATAGGACGTGTGCCTCACTCGACACCGCCCAGCCGACACAAAGCAGGACACGGCCCTGGACGCGCCCGTGTGAACCTATTCAGGCACCAAATTGGCCTTAAAATGCTATCCGATCATTTTTGAGTTTTGGGGCATTACATTATATCTCCAACTTTTGCTCTGGAATAGCAAAAGCTTATGTTTGGGGGTATTTGATGAGTTGTAAATATTCGTACTTTTCAGTACTTTATTTAGTTCGTTTTAGTTTATTTTTGTTATTTTAGTTACTTTTGTTCAATAAAATGTTCCTTTTTGTATATACTCTTCTAAATTAACTTTATTTTTGTTTTCCAAAAATTTCAAGAAAAAGTCGAAATTTTCATAGTACATGGTCACGCCCGTGGCCTGGGCATGTCACTTTGATTCCAGTGGAAAGCTGCCACCTGCAAAGGAAAAATCAAGTCATGCATGACACGCCAGTGTCCTATCCGACACACCCATGTCACACCAGCCAACACTCAATGCTAGTCGACACTCGACGCCGCCAGTAGACTCGACACTCAATGCCAGTCGACACTCAATGCCACTAACATGCTCGTATCTGTCCTGGAGTTTTCAACCCAATCTAAATAGTTTCTGTCAACATCAAATTCCTACCAGGTGTCCTGTCAGACACAAACTACGCACCTGTGTCATTCGACGTATGCCCGTGACCACCTTAACTTTTCCAAACAAGTCATCGCCAGCAAGGCAAGGACTCGATGCCTCCAGCATGCTTTCACCAGTCACGCCCATCATACATGCCCGTGTAAGTCGGCTCCATGCCCGTGACCGCCACGTGGATGTTCTCGAAGCTTCCAGAACCAAGCCAGATCACCAGGTTTTCGGCTTCACCAGCACGCCAGACCCGACACGCCCCCCTACATGCCCAAGACCAGGGCGTGTAAATTAATTTTTTTGCCTATTAGTAGAACTTTTTTGTAAGAGCCAAGGGTGAAAAATTTGAAACCATTTTGCTTTAGGTGGGCTGCTAGGTTGTATTTCCATGCTATATAAGGAGTTTTTTCCCCCTCTCTTTAGTGTTTGTTTTAGTTTTTTGTAGCCCTCTTTTTAGCTTAATAAAATTTGTAGATTTTCTCTCCTTATGTTCTATTGGAATGCATCTGGGAGCCTCGCCATCAGTGATCTTTTATCTCTTGTTTTTTTTTCATTTTATGTAGTGTGTGTGTTGAGAGTAGTTTAGTTATTTATGTTTTCAACGTTTCTTCCAGCTTTGTTTTACTTTTTGCATTTTATAAGCTTTTTCATCATTCTTATAAGTTAATGAAAGTGGATTCAAAGAATTTTTAATTTTTCTCTAACTTAGTTTTACTTTTTATTTTGTAAACTTTTTGTTCTGTTAATTTTTATTGCCACTTTTTATTGACTTTTACAAAGTTAAAAGAATGAAACATTGTTATCTTAATTTTTGGATAACTTTTTTTCCTTAACTTTGCAAAAACTTTGGTTCTTTTAATTCCTATTTTTACTTTTTCTGCATTTCTATGAAGTTATAAGAATAGAAATATTGTTATTTTAATTTTTCGTTCACTTTGTTTTTCTCCTTTTTGTTGTGTGTGTGTGTGAGTTAGATTTTCATTGCATTGTCTTTTTTTAAGAGTGTGTGTGTGTTTTCATTGCTTTCTTTTTTTATGTAGAGTGTGTGAGTTTATGAGGTAGTTTTTACAGCTTTCATTTCCCGCCTACTCGATTGAGTAGGCTCTCATTTTACTGCTTTCATTTCCCGCCTACTCATTTGAGTAGAACTTGGAATTTACTGCTTTCATTTCCCGCATACTCGTTTGAGTAGGACTTGCAATTTTAGTGCTTTCATTTCCTGCCTTCTCATTTGAGTAGGACTTGCAATTTTAATGTTTTCTTTTCCCACCTACTCGTTTGAGTAGGACTTGTAATTTACCGCTTTTATTTCCCACCTACTTGTTTGAGTAGGACTTACAATTTCCCGCCTACTCGTTGAGTAGGACTGGCATTTTCAATTACGCAATTTTTCATAAGCCGTCCCCATTCTGATGAGTGGCTAATCGCTCTTAGCACTCCATATTGACAAGCATTCGGATCGATAAAATCTTTTTAAATAATTAAAGGTCCTCATTTTCTCTTTAATTAAGAACTTAATGTTTACCCCGGGTATACGACGTGTAGAACCACATATCGATGTGTAGGCTCTATTTCCTTTATCCATACGCTAGCTAGCCGAGAGGTCATGCGTATGGACAGATCATCCTTGGATAAAGAGTGTTCCGCACTAATCCTCGAGAGAGGAGGAGTAGAATTCTACCGGATTGGGTCGCCCCCCAATAGCGGGGTTCTTAGCGTAATGCGGGCATTAAGAGGAATCCTTCATCTAATGAGAGCTCGGTCGAATAGTCTTAATATTCAGGTGAGCGATAGACCTAGAGATAGGAGATCTCATTCTTTTTGAACCTCCAAAGCCAAGTTGCCCCTTTAATTGAATTGAAATTTTAGATCGCTAGTTATATAAAAATTATTTTAGTCTTAATCGATTTGATTCTAAGCGTTATTCCTTCATCGATTTTTTAGTCCTTTTTATATAGCTTTTATATAACCGTTTTAATTAAAAATCCAATACCTTTATTTTCCATAGAATAATAGTCCCTCCTAGAGGAGTAGAAATAAACAACCCGACCCAGGAAATATACGACCTCGATATTCCCCCCGAATATCCTGTATTACTTGCGATAAGGTGCACTTGCCTTTCCCGCTCGCCCCCTCTACGAAACTTGACCCCCATGCCACTAATTAAATAATAAGGTCGGGCGCCGTAGAGGGTCACCAAGTTTTTGGCATCATTGCCGGGGAAACTTGTGTTGTTAGTTTGAATCTGGGAAACTATTACTTTTACCTCTTTTTATTTATATATAAAAAATGGCCAACCAATAATAACAACAATAATAATAACTACTTAAAAACTATAAATAAATCTTCCCCCTTTGTCTTAATTTTTTTTTATTTTCTTGAATATCAGAAAAATTTATATAGTAAAAATTTAATTTTCTCACCTCGACATCGTATCGCGCTATTGTGTGTGATAGGGAAACACATTTTTGTAACGCCCAATTAGCTAAGACGTTAGTTAAATGCGGAGTTATACACATACTTGCCCCCTACCACCCGCAAACTAGTGGTCGAGTTTATCTTTTTCGATTTTCCGTTATATTTTTTGCTATTTGTTCTTAATAATGCAAGATTTCTAAATGGGCCTCCCCGAACTCATTCTAAGGAAGTTTCTATCCTCCCTCTTTATTTTTATAAATAATGCATTTTCATCTCTTTTTGTTCCACGTACTTGCATTGCAACATTGAGGACAATGTTGGAATTAAGTATAAAAGTGTTTTCTTATTTTCTTTTATTGCACTTCTATATTCTGCACTCATTAAAAATACAAAAATACAAATAATACAAAATATAAAAACATCAAAAATATTATTTCTTTTATCATCCAAACTAAAAAATTATAAAACAAAATTGCAAAAAAAATTATAAAATAGAAAATTCCAAAAAAAAATTTACTTTGTAAATATCTAAATAAAATAATTTTTTGGTAAATTTTCTTCCCTTTCCCCTCTTTCTTTCTCTCTCTCATCTTTGTAAAAGATTTCTCTCTCTTTCCTCGCTTGTAAATATTTTTCTGTAGATATTCCCTTTCCCCTCTTCCTTTCTCTCTAATCTTTGTAAATAACTTTTCTCTCTTTCCTCTCTTATAAATATTTGCTTAAAAATCTTAAAAATACAAAAAATATCTTTTTCGCATTTTTCGTATGATTAAAGAAATAATCACAAAGTACAAAAAAAGATAATAACTCAAAATAAATAAAAAAACATAATAAATTAAAAGCACAGAAAAAAAGATGATAACTCTAAAAAAATCCCAAAAAATTTATATAAAATAAATAAATAGAATATAACTTTCTTAACCCTTTTTGCTCTCCAAAAATCTGGTTGCAAGTTTATTTATAAACTAATTTCATTAATTCTTTGTTTATTATTCATTTATTGATTAGAGATTGATAGATTTTAATATCGGGGGTTAAGTTTTAAAGAACTTTTTATGCTTTATTCTTAAGATTGAGAACTTGTTTTAGGCACTACTTCTAATTTATCTAAAATAGAGGCATGTGTATCATGTTAGAAAAAACAACTCTAGACTTTAATAATTTTTAATTCAAGCTTTTTGAAACACAAGAACGTTCAATTTATCAAAGTTGCTCTCAAAATTGTTTTTATTGAAATCTAGTTTTATTTTTGAAAAAACCCATCCACCCATATTTATCATGTCTTAAATGACATGATAAAATTTTTATCCTTAAAAGAACCTATGTCAATGGGAATAAGATTTCATTTCTTAAACATAGGCATCTAATATTTGAAAAGATTATATGTTACAGAGTAATAGGATAAAATTCATTCTCCTATATATATACATTGGGTTATATGAAGTTGTTCAAAAAAAATTTTACGTGTTATGGAAAATAAGATTTCATTTTTCTAAACATCCACATTCAAACAAAAAAAATTCATTAGAGGTTTGAGAAAAAATACCTCACCTCTAAAAACAAATCCCTCTTCATAAACCAACAACCCCCTTAGCCATATTCAATGATTCTAGACATAATATAAATTTTTTTGAGAGCATAAATTTTAAATTGCATTATTTCCTTTAAACTCTTATAAGCTAAAGTTTCTATAATTCCAATCTATTTTCATTAGCTAACGATTACAATTTTTGTTTGCTATTTGGTTACTTTGAGAAGTCTTTTTGGACAAAACTTTTCCTCAGTTTAAATCATTTTCATGATTTAAGACTTAAATCTTATACCCCTGATGTCTACTTTGATCTCTCTTTCAATTAATTTAAGCAATAGCTAAATTTATGATTTCTTTTAATTCATTATAAGTTTATCTCCAACTTTTGTTCTGAAATAGCAAAAGCTTAAGTATATGGGTATTTGATGAGTTGTAAATATTCGTACTTTTCAGTACTTTATTTAGGCCATTTAAGTTTATTTTCGTTGTTTTTAGTTACTTTTATTCAATAAAATGTTCCTTTTTGTATATACTCTTCTAACTTAGGTTTATTTGTTTTCCAAAAATTCAGGAAAAAGTCAAAATTTTCAAAGTACACGCCCATGTCCATTAGGTCATGCCCATGCCCTGGGCGTGTCACTTTGATTCCAGTGGAAAGCTGCCGCCTGCAAAGGAAACAATTGAGTCAGACATGACACGCCCGTGTCCCGTCCGACACACCCGTGTCACACCAGTCGACACTCAACGCAAGCCGACACTCGATGCCGCCAACATACTCGACACTCAACTCTAGTCGACACTTAATGTCACCGACATGCCCATGATATTTCTGACATGCCCGTGTCTGTCATGGAGTTTTCAACCGAATATAAATAGTTGCTGCTGACATAAAATTCCTGCTAGGTGTCCTGTCAGACACAAACAGCATGCGCATGTCATTTGGCGCACGCCCGTGACTGCCTCAACTTTTCCAGATAAGACATCACCAGTGAGGCAAGGACTCGACCCCTCCAGCATGCTTTCGCAAGTCACACCCATCCCACACGCCCATGAAAGTCGGTGTCATGCCCGTGACCGCCATGTGGATCTTCTCGAAGCTTTCAGAACCAAGCCAGCTGACCAGATTTTCGGCTTCACCAGCACGCCAGACCCGACACTCCCCCCCCCTACATGCCCATGACCAGGGTGTGTAAATCGAATTTTTGCCTATAAATAGAACTTTTCCGTAAGAGCCAAGGGTTCACATTTTGGAACCATTTTACTTTAGGTGGGCTACTAGGGTGTATTTACATGCTATGTAAGGAGATTTTCTCCCCCTCTCTTTAGTGTTTGTTTTAGCTTTTTGTAACCCTCTTTTTAGCTTAATAAAATTTGTAGATTTTCTCTCCTTATGTTATATTGGATGGCATCTGAGTGCCCCACCTTCAGTGATCTTTTATCTTTTTTTTTCATTTTATGTTTGAGAGTAGTTTAGTTCTTTATGTTTTGAACGTTTCTTCTAGTTTTTTTAATTTTAGCATTTTATAAGCTTTTTCATTATTCTTATAAGTTTATAAAATTGGATTCATAGTGTTTTTAATTTTTTGCTAACTTAGTTTTACATTTTATTTTGTAAACTTTTTCTTCCGTTAATTTTTATTTCCACTATTTATTGACTTTTGTAAAGTTATAAGAATAAAAAAGTTGCTATTTTAATTTTCGGATAACTTTATTTTTCCTTAATTCTGCAAAAACTTTGGTTCTTTTAATTCCTATTTTTTACTTTTTCTGCATTTCTATGAAGTTATAAAAATAGAAATGTAGTCGTTTTAATTTTTCGATCACTTTGTTTTTCTCCTTTTTGTTGTGTGTGTGAGTGTATGCGTTAGCTTTTCATTGCTTTGTCTTTTTTTAAGAGTGTGTGTGTATTCATTGCTTTCTTTTTTATGTAGAGTGTGTGAGTTTATGAGGTAGTTTTTACAGCTTTCGTTTCCCGCATACTCATTTGAGTAGGACTCGCATTTTACTACTTTCATTTCCCGCCTACTTGTTTAAGTAGGACTTGCAATTTATTGCTTTCATTTCTTCTCTACTCGTTTGAGTAAGACTTGCAATTTTATTGCTTTCTTTTCCCACCTACTCGTTTGAGTAGGACTTGCAAATTTACTGCTTTCATTTCCCACCTACTTGTTTGAGCAGGACATGAAATTTACCGCTTTCATTTCCCACCTACTTATTTGAGTAGGACTTGCAATTTCCCGCCTACTCGTTTGAGTAGGACTTGCAATTTAAATTATGCAATTTTTCATAAGCCGTCCCCATTCTGATGAGTGGTTAATCGCTCTTAGCCCTCAATATCGAAGAGCATTGGGACAGATAAAAACTTTTTAAATAATTAAAGGTCCTCGTTTTCTCTTTAACTAAGAACTTAAGGTTTACCCCAGGTATACGACATGTAGAACCACATATCGATATGTAGGCTCTATTTCTGTTATCCATATGCTAGCTAGCCGAGAGGTCGTGAGTATGGACCGATTGCCCTTGGGTAAAGTGAGTTCCTCACTGACCCTCGAGAGAGGAGGAGCGGAATTCTACCAGATTGGGTTCCCCCCCAATTGCGGGGTTCTTAGTGTAATGCGGGCATTAAGAGGAATCCTTCGTCGAACGAGAGCTCGTTCGAATAGTCTTAATATTCAGGTGAGTGATAGCCCTAGAGATAGGTGAGCTCATTATTTTGGAACCTCCACGGATAAGTTTCCTCTTTAATTGAATTGAAATTTTAGATCTCTAGTTATATAAAAATTATTTTAGTCTTAATCGATTCGATGTCGAGCGTTATTCCTTCATTGATTTTCTAGTCCTTTTTTACAGCTTTTATACAACCGCTTTAATTAAAAATCTGCCACCTTTATTTTCAATAGAATAATATTCCGTCGTGCAGGAGTAGAAATAATCAACCCGCCCCAAGAAAAATATGACCTCGATATTTCCCCTAAATATCTTGCATTACTTGCGATAAGGTGCACTTACCTTTCCCGCTCGCCCCCTCAACAAAACTTGACTCCCGCACCACTAATTAAAAAATGTTGGTGCAACCCTAGTGATCTAGAAGTGATTAAGCCTGTAGCCTCACTGCAAACTCAGTATGAGCCTATCAGGGTCGCACATAAGATTGTGGAGAAATTGGGAGATTGGATCTGTACCATTTAGCTCATATGATGAGTTGAAGGATATTAAAAAAGGGGGGGGGGGGCTAAAAATATTCTAATGCATTTGGCATTGAATGTGTTTAGCTCAGTCAACGTCGTGGGGCTGAAGGCGTTGAGTGTGTTTAGTTCACTCAACTCCATGGAGGTTGAAAGATTCTATGACATTAGGCATTGAGTGTGTTTAGCTCACTCAACGCCATCGGGATGAAGGTGTTGAGAGCGTTGAGTCCAGCCAATGCTTTCATGGGTTAAGTGTTAACTCTGTGAATATTGGCGTTGAGTGCGTTGAGTGCATTGACTATCACACTTAAGCATTGAGTGCGTCGAGTCCACTCAATACCTTCGTCGAGTAAAGGGTTTACCTGGTGAATCTGGCTCTTAGGCATTGAGAGTATTGTAATCACTCAATACCGTTCGATGAATGAAGTTCGGCGTGCTGGATTTTGGTGTAGATTTCGTCGAGCTGAGTTCGACGAATCTAGTTCGATGTTCTGGCCTTTGATGCAGATTTTGTCGAGCTGAATTCGAAGAATGAAGTTCGATGTTCCGACCTTTGGCGCAGATTTCATCGAGCTGAGTTCGACATTCTGGCCTTTGCCATAGATTTCGTCGAGCTGAGTTCGATGAATTATTCATCGAGCTGAGTTCGACGAATGCCCGTGCTGAGTCAAATGTTGACTTGCTGAATCTATCTCTTGGCATATAAATAGGATGTTTTAGGGTTTTCTTGAGACGGTTCTTTTCTTTCAGCACACGAGCCGATACTATGCAATAAGAAGAAAGCATAGAAACCCAACGGAAGTGTTCCGCCAATCCTATCACCGATTCTGGTCCCGATCCCAGTGAGTGTCGCCGCCGCCTCTCCTACAACAGATCTAATAATATGTGGATATGCTGAGTGTCCTCTCCCAACCTAGCGCTTGTGTGACAAGTTGTTGTGGTTTCTCCCGATCGTGTCGATTACTGTAGAGACGCGGATATACTTTTTGCGCTTAAGGCTGTAGCCGCTGTGTGGCCGACCTGATTTTTCTAGATCATCTATTTTGAGTTCTTACTCAATCCCTCGAAGCTAATTTTTATTACAGTATGCTTTACTTCTTGATTCATAAATGTTACTAGATTCGAACTCGTTTGGGTTCTTCTTGTTCTTTTTTTGCTACATGCACAGGTGTTGTGTCAGCCCCAAAAACCCAACAGTGGTATCAGAGCGAAGTTACCCGCAATATTCATTGTTTCAGAAGTTGCCGAATCCATGACGTGTAAATTTGGTGATTTTGAAGTGTTTCAAATGCCCAAATCAAGTCTTGGATCTTTCCAAGAACGTATGTGATTTCTTTGAGTTTACTCCTTAACAGTAACCGTCACTGTGTTGATTTGTGAAACTATGTATATGTTAGGTTTTGAATCTCACATAAAGTGACGAGCTTGTCTGCTGTGTAAGTGGAGTTGGTATTGCTCATGTCCCGTGCATGTAGGTTTGAAGATTTGGACATGTTCTAGATGTTGAGGCTTAGCCGAGTTCATCAAATGTTGATGAATCTTGTGCACATCTGGGATGCATTTGGATTATGCTTGTTGTATTTTATTATGCTTGATGTGCACGTTGGTTAGGTGTTAACCATGATTAAAGAGTTAATCAGCTATTTAAAATCCCTTAAGAAATATTAAGTATCTGGATGCCTTCCGATGGATGACACTCTTCCTGCCTCGATCGATGAAGTGTGAGCTTGCTAAAGCAAGGTGCATTAATCTATCTTGGTGAGGGTGCGAGCAGATAATTGTGATATTCCACTATTGACATCGGGTCTGGCTTAACTAGGTGACCTCAAAGGTTGAGGGCCCAGAGGCATGGGGTTGGCATGCACCATATGATGGATGAGAATAAAGAGTTATTCACCAGTCATACAAGAATTACATTGTGATGTAATTGGCAAGCGTTGCCTACCTAAATAGCTGCATTATGAGAGAAAAGCCAAAGCTGACTCATAGTGTTTGTGAAATATGGATCTTGTCCACTAAGAGGGTTACTCGCCAAACTCTTTGAAATGATATAGAGGGTTATCAGTTTGATAAAAAATAGTGGGAGATTTTGATTAAAGTCCTAATTGAAAGATAAATTGTATTTTGAAATGTGGTACTAATTTGCTTTGCTTATATTCTTGTAGAATTTCCATGGCAAGTGGTTCACACTCCACCCTGTCCCTTAGAGTGATCCTTGAGAAGGAGAAGCTGAGTGGTATAAATTATTTGGACTGGTACAGAAACCTGAGAATTGTTCTCAGATAAGAGCGCAAGCTCTATGTTTTAAGAGAGGTATCCCATGATGATCCTACCGGGTATGCACCCTGTACTGATAAAGATGCTTATAAGAAGTATCTTGACGACTCCTTAGATGTTGAATGTCTCATGTTGGTGACCATGAACACTGAGCTTCAGAAGCAACATGAGAACATGGGTTGTAAGGACATTGATGAGTATCTCAAGAAAGTGTTTCAAGGGCAAGCTCGTCAAGAGAGATTCGACGTCACCAAGGCATTGTTCTAGTGTAAGATGGGAACTTGGGACCTAGTATGGACTCACGTACTCAAGATGATTGGGTATATCGAGAACATTGAAAGACTTAGTTTCCCTCTAGGCTAAGAGTTGGCTACAAACCTGATCCTACAATCATTGCCGGATTGTTATTAGCAATTTGTCTTGAACTATAACATGACTGAAATAGACAAGACACTGCCTGAGCTCCTAAGCATGTTGCGAACTACCGAGATTAATATGAAGAAGTCCAAGTCTGCTAGCCCCATATTAATGGTGCAGAATGACAAGGGAAAGTCCAAGGGCTTCAAGATGATGAAGGTGGGACCTAAGTCTGGACTAGAGCCCAAGTATTCTACACTAAAAAAGAAAGGCTCGGGGAAAGAAGGGAAGTTCCACCATTATGGCAAGGATGGTCATTGGAGGAGGAATTGTCCTTCATACATTGATGGTCTGCAAAAGATAAGAGGAGGTATGACCTCCTCTTCATGTATATATGTTTTAGAGATAAACCTTTCTTCTCCTTCATCCTGGGTATTGGATACCAGATGTGGTTCACACATTTGTATAATTATGTAGGAACTGGGAAGGAGAAGAATGCTTAGTAAAGGAGAGGTGGACCTGCGCGTTGGCAATGCAACAAGACTTTTTGTCATTGCCGTGGGGGTTTATTTTCTTGCTTTTCCTAGTGGGATTGTAATAGAACTAGATAATTGTTATTTTGTTCCTTCCATAACTAGAAACATTATATCCATTTCATGTTTGGACATGGTGGGTTTTTTCTTTAATTATTAAGAACAACTGTTGTTCAATATTTAAGAAGGATGTTTGTTATGGTGGAGCCCAAATATTTAATGGTCTGTATGTTTTGAACATAGACCATCCGATCTATAATATTGAAAATACTAAAAGATTAAGAACAAATGACTCGAACCCTACGTATCTTTGGCATTGTCGTTTGGGCCATATAAATGAGAAACACATATCCAAGATCCATAGAGATGGACAGTTGGACTCATTTGACTATAAATCATTTAAGAGATGCGAATCTTTTTTGTTATGCAAGATGACTAAAGTTCCTTTCACTGGCCAACTGGTGGAAAAGGGTTGACATGGATGGGAATGTACAGATATTCAAAGGCCAACTGGTGGAAAAGGGTTTTGAGCAAATTCATGGAGTTGATTATGATGAGACTTTTTCCCCTGTTATCATGATTAAGTCCATCGGAATTCTGCTTGCTATTGCTGCGTATTATGACTACGAGATCTGGCATATGCATGCCAAAATGTCTTTACATAATGGGAACCTCCATGAGGAAGTGTACATGACACAACCTGAGGGTTTTGTATCTCCAGGTGAAGCCACTAAAATATTCAAGCTGCAGAGATCCATTTATGGATTGAAACAGGCTTCTCGAAGTTGGAATCTTTGTTTTGATGAAAGGATCAAAGAGTTTGGTTTTATAAAGAATGAGGATGAACCTTGTGTTTACAAACGGATTAGTGGGAGCATTATAGTCTTCCTGATAATGTATGTAGATGATATACTGTTGATCGGGAATGACAAACCGACCCTGTAAGTTATTAAGAACAACTTAAGGGACTGCTTTTCGATGAAGGACTTAGGGGAAGTGACTTATATACTCGGTATTAAGATCTATAGAGATAGATCGAAGAAGTTGTTGGGATTGACCAAAAGTATGTACATTGACAAGGTGTTGAAATGGTTCAGCATCCTTGAGTCCAAGAAAGGATTCTTGCCCATGTCTCTTAGTGTGAGTTTCTCTAAGGACAAGTGTCCTAAGTCTTATGAAGATAAGGACAGCATGAAGTTGGTTCCATATGCTTCGGCAATTTGATCAATCATATATGCAATGTTATGTACTACACCCGATGTCTCTTATGCTTTGAGCATGACCAACAGGTCTCAGTCTGATCCCAATGAAGGTCACTAGAGAGCCGTCAAGAATATCCTCAAGTACTTGCAAAGAACTAAGGATATGTTCTTGGTATTTGGCGGAAAGGATGAGGTCGTTGTAAGTGGTTACACGGATGCTAGCTTCCAAACTGATAGGGACGATTCAAAGTCTCAGTCAGGGTTTGTGTTTTGCCTGAATGGAGGTGATGTTAGTTGGAGGAGTTCCAAGCAGGATACAGTTGCCGATTCTACTACTGAGGCCGAGTATATTGCCGCTGCAAATGCAACAAAGGAGGCTGTATGGATTAGAACATTCATCGGCGAGTTAGATGTAGTTCCTAGCATTGTTCATCCTATAGATCTCTACTGTGACAACAACGGTGCAATTGAACTTGCTTCGGAACCTAGATCTCATCAGCGCTCCAAACACATACTCCGGTGGTCCATCTAATTCGAGAGATTATCGATCGAGGAGATGTGAGCGTATGTAGAGTGCCAACTGAGGTAAACATTGCGGATCTCCTAACAAAGCCTCTTGCACAGGGAAAGCATGATGGTCATGTTAGATCTATGGGTATACGATACCTAAATGATCAACTCTAGTTTGAGTCTTGTGGATTGTATGTTTGTTGGCTGTATAATATTACATTTGATGAATAAAAGTACTATATGCATTTCATTTTATATATTTTGGCAAGTTCTTTTTTTATGAAATTATTTTTATTGTGATAGAGTAGTTCAATTTAATAAATGTCCTTAGAGTGTTTGCTTCCATAGGTCAAGTAGTGACTTGATGTGAGAACCTATGATTTCAGAAGCTTCATTCGTAAAGGTCCATGGTCATTGTATCATCTTAGAAGATAAGGGCGATGATGATACCATTAAGATTAACATGTGCATTGACTGATGACCCGTCCTCACAGGTCATGATATTGTGATATCAAGTCATCACATGGGTACTTGTTATGAACAAGTTATACTGGATAGACCCACCGTGAGAATACTTTGTGGATTGTTATATGAACGTGTCACAAGTATGGCTCAAGTGGCAATGGTGTTTGTGGTCCTTTGACCTGAAGTCACATCTTTCATTAAGTGAGGAAGAGCGTGCTTTGATGCCATCAAAAGTCCAGTCTTGAGAAAGTTTGATGATAAAGGTGGTTATTGGATACGTTATGAATCATTTGGGTGTTTGTGTGTGAGTAGAGATGGGTTTTGTCCTCCTATATGACAAGAGTGGCATCCATGGGGCCCATTGATGGAATGGGACTGAGAAGTACAAGGCCATGCTTGGTTGAGTCAATATATGATATTGGACTCACAAATTTTCTGCAATCCCATTCTAGATCAAGAAACTCGGATTGAACATTTATGAGCGTGACACGGTCTATTCCTCTAGTTCTATCCGGATGTAAGGGACGAAGGGACATGACAACACCGTAACATTGGTTGCAATGGCTTTTGAGTTTTATAAACTCTTACTATTTCTGGAGAAATGATGTATTGCTAGATGTCGCTCATTATTTGTGAAGCTTTTGTTTGATACTTTCGAGATCAAGTGGGAGATTTTTGGTGCAAACATAGTGATCTTGAAGTGATCAAGCATGTAGCTTCACTGCCAACTCAGTATAAGCCTATCAGGCTCGCACATGAGATTGTGGAGAAATTGGGAGATTGGATCTGTACTATTTAGCTCATATGATGAGTTGAAGGATATTAAAAAAAGGGGGGTTGAAAATATTCTAAGGCATTTGGTGTTGAGTTTGTTTAGCTCACTCAATGCCATGGGGCTGAAGGCATTGATTGTGTTTAGTTCACTCAACACCATGGAGTTTGAAAGATTCTAAGGCATTAGACGTTGAGTGTGTTTAGCTCACTCAACGCCATCGGGCTGAAAGCGTTGAGAGCGTTGAGTCTAGTCAACGCTTTCACGTGTTAGGTGTTAACTCTGCGAATGTTGGCATTGAGTGTGTTGAGTGCGTTGACTGTCGCACTTAAGCCTTGATTGCATCGAGTCCACTCAACGCCTTCGTCGAGTAAAGGGTTTACCTGGCGAATCTGGCTCTTAGGCATTGCGTGTATTGTATTCACTCAACTCCGTTCGACGAATGAAGTTTGATGTGCTGGCTTTTGGCGCAGATTTTGTCGAGCTAAGTTCGACGAATCTAGTTCGATGTTCTGGCCTTTGGCATTGTATTCGTCGAGCTGAGTTCGACGAATGAAGTTCGACGTTCTGGCCTTTAACATAGATTTCGTCGAGCTGAGTTCAACAAATCCGTTTGACATTCTTGCCTTTGGCACAGATTTCGTCTAGCTGAGTTCGACGAATTGTTCGTCGAGCTGAGTTCGATGAATGCCCTTGCTGATTCAAATGTTGACTTGCTGAATCTATCTCCTGATATATAGATAGGATGTTTTAGGGTTTTTTGGGGACGGTTCTTTTATTTCATCACACAAGCTGATACTCTGCGATAAAAAGAAAACCAAGAAACCCGACAGAAGTGTTCCACCAATCCTGTCACTGATTTTGATCCTGATCCCGGTGAGTATCATCGCAGCATTTCCTACAATAGATCTAGCAGTCTATGGAGACGCTCAGTGTCCTCTCCCAAACTAGCACTTGTGTGACAAGTTGTTGTAGGTTCTCCCGATCGTGTGGATTACTGTAGAGGCGCGGGGCATCTAGGTTGAGTTCTGACTAAATCCCTCAATGGTAATTTTTATTACAGTATGCTTTACTTCTTGATTCATGAATATAACTAGATCCGAACTCGTTTGGGTTTTTCATGTTCTTTTTCACTGCTTGCACAAGTGTTGTGCCATCCCCCAAAACCGAACAAAAAATAAGGTCGGGCGCCATGGAGGGTCACTATAACCCAAAGGGACAAATGCCGATGGAAAGCATTTCTAAATGTCCAGATCCCATCACCGATGCTCAGCCCATTTACAATGCCGGTCATCGTTGCCTCTTTTGGAGCAGATTTAGTAGTCTGTGAAGATGCAGATTACTTTCCTCCAACCTAAATCTTGTTCGATAAGAGTGTAATGGTTCTCCCATTCGTGTGGATCACCTATAGAGGTGTGGATACATTTCTGCACTCCGAACTCCAACTGTTTGTGTCTGCCGGTTTTCTTGGAGCATCTCGGTTGAGTAGTGACTCAATCCCATAAAGGTAAATTTTATTTATAGCACTTTACTTCTTGATTAATGTTCCTCGCAATATGTATTTCTTTTGGCCTTTTCTTGTTCCTTCTTCCGCTGCGCGCAAGTGTTGTGACATTTAGGAAAACCAAATAGAGGGATCTCTCATCCTTTCCTTCATTAGAGCTGACATCAATATTTCAGGATAGGGACTCCCAAATTTCTTTGGCAGATTGGCAGTCTGCTACCTTTTGGAAGATTTCTTCAGATATGATAGACACAAAGATATGCATTGGTTTGGCATCCCATTCTTTCACTCTCAATTCTTTTTTTGTCCATTCAGATCTGGGAACAAGTTCTATTATACTGCTCCCACTAACATCTTTCTTATATGGCCTTGGTGGTCCTGTAAGAATAGAACCAAAAATACCATCATCATTTGAATTCATGTACAATTTTATTCCGGCTTTCTAGAGTGTAAACTTCTCTAAATTACACACTGGAGGTCTTGTAGATGGAAACCCTTTAAAGTTACCTGATGCCATATCGAAAATATATTTTTATAATACTAGGTGTATCGGTTCAACTTTTCATATCTTTAGATGAAGGTGTTAACCTTAATTTTATCCACCTCCCAACTTATTATAATTGAAAGTATGAATAGTTGAGCAAATCCTCTGAGAATTATCTAGAGGGGGTGAATAGATTTAAAATGTTTATTTTCAAACAAGTTTCTAAATTTAACTTATCTTGAATTTTGTATCCATAAAAAACAAGCCAGAAAATAAATGCAGTAAAGTAAACACAACACAACAAACTCAACAAAAAAAAATAGCATAGAAGATAACAAAATATAGTGATTCCCTAAAATCTGGGTACATCCTCTCTTCTACCACCTTAGCATGAATACACTATCCCAGTGCCTAAGTATTTTGATAAGAAGACTCTCAGAACCAACAACTAGAACTTTTGGTAAGCAAATCTTGAACTAAGATTAGACCTTTTGGTAAGGAGACCTTAAACCAAGGACTGAGTCTTGTGATAAGGAGACACTCAAAACCAGTGACTGAATCCTTTGAAGGGGGATTTTAAAAACTCTTTACTCAGATTATAAAAGAGAGTTTATAAATAGAAAGAAGAAAATCGAGTTGAAGAAATGACTTCAAAGGTGAGTCCTCTCTCAATAACAATCTGAAGATTATAGTCACTAAGTATATTGCATCCTCTGTAGTTGATGAATCCTTGATTGAAGAAGTTGCAATGATTATAAGCTTATTGACCCACAATATTCTTTAATTGTCTGTTAAGAATTTGTTGTAGCTGTAACAAAGAAAAGAAGAAGGAAGAAGAATGAAATTGAAGCCAAAAACACTTCTGTCAGCTTTGTATCTTTTTATTCCATATATTTCCTATGTATATTCTTCTCAGTGATCTAATTATATCCTTCTTAAAATAAATTAAAATTTACCATCATCTTGGAAAATCTCTTTAGAAGGAATGTTATAATATTCTTCCATATCTACTTGAATCAATCCCGAAACAGTCTTAACATTTCTTCTATAAAAACTCATTCGAAATTGGTGGAGAATTCTTTCCATTATGCTTTACTCTACCGACTCAAAACATTTGAAAGAATTCCATGACAACTTTCTAGAAATAAGCCTAGAAAGATTCTATATTATTTCCATATTGAGCTCTATTCGACGCTAGATCGACTTTAAGTAGAAGGTGCATCGCGATCTTTCTTTAGAATAAAGTCCAGTCGACTTAACTTTATAATCGATGTTGTATCAATATCATATAAACGCATGCATAAACTTTTGTCTTAGGGTAGCGTTGACTAAACTCTTGTTGTTGATATGATTTCTAGTCGAAGTAAAGTCGAATTCTAGTCGACACATAATGAATTTTCTTGAATTTCTTGTCTATTTAAGTGTGCTAACATCATTCCCTTGACTTAACTAACTTCCTAGGACATCTATGACCATATTACTCTCATTACACAATATGGATAATAATCTTAGGATGTAAAATCACTTATAAAATAAATTGTTAAGTTAAATCATAAAGGTTTTCCCAATAAATACATATCGTTGGTGGTAGCTCTATCATATGAAGGACGACTGGCCAAATGCATTTGAAGCATATAATGGCAGGAACATCATCTTTAGCAAGTTCTTACTGTTTCCTGGTAGCACTACCACATGGCAGTAACATTTGGAATGTACTACAATTTACATCTATTTAAGGAGCCAAATGAAACAAGAGGTTAATGACAAGATCGTCATTGTAGTTAGCAATGTGCGGTAGCACTAGTATGATGCGTTGGGTATTACCAAATATGATAATTACTAAAATTAAGAACACATGCAATGTCTACGGATGAGCATATTATTCAAAACTCGAAAATCGCTCGAATATTGAGTTGAATCAGAATCAGTTAAATTTGACTCGAATCCGATTCAATTTGACTCGAATGTGATTTTGAATCGATTTCGAGCCAGTCTTGAATCGCTCGAAATATGATTCGAATCAATTTGAATTAATTAAAAAAATGCTGTATTTATTAATATATTCTTATTTTAAGATAAAAAATAATAATATTCAAGCCAAATTAAAAAAGAATGAAAACTTTAAGTGTTTCATTTGCTAATTTTATAGGTTGCCCAATTTAATTTTGAGTCAACTAGGAATAAAGTAAAAAAGTGCACAATTTCAGGCCGACTCAGAATCGAGCCATTTCGAGTCGAGTCGGCTAAAATCAAAATTGATTTCAATTTATAGTCGATTTTGAGCCGAGTTCGAGTCAAAAAATTTAATCTCGAGCCAAGCAAAAATTGCTCGAACTAGACTCAATATCAGCCCTAGCCATGTCTACCACAATCTGTGTGCTTCTCTATTTCCATAACTGATTCCACCTAATGGTATGTCTACCGCCAACGGTAGCATTTTGAATCTATTTAAAGGCCGGATCAGCTCCTTCTATTGCATCAAACGCTGATCCACTAAAGTCATATCTTATGATAACCCTCATCCCTAAAGTCCAGGGCACTCCCAACACCATCCATGAAGAATAAGAACTTGAATGAGGATTCAAAACACTCAGTATACATGAAGGATGCACACATCAACTCCGGCAAATTCTTTGTTGTGCCTTGTTCATCTCCTTCAGAGTTCTTTATTATTAGGAGTTTTTATTTCTTAGTTTATATAATTTAATCTTGTTTTTCTTTTTCTCTTTTTGATTGTCTCTTGATTGGTAGTGGAATTTATCGATGTTGCTGGCGACTAGGTCTTGCAAGGCTTAGGGGGATTTCATCGTGAGTACTGGAGACTAGATTTAAGGTTTAGATCTAGAGAGCGGCTCGGGGTCTTATCTAGGGATAGATACGCTAGAGCGAACCGTTCCTCGGGAAAAGGGTTGATACAAAAAACAAAAAAGTTTTCCTTTACACCTTGATTTCAAACAACATTGAAATCATCAATTTTGTAATCATCATTTGAAATAAAATCACTTTCTTTCTTGGTTTATTATTAAGTTTGTATTTCCTTCAATCAAATCAAAATAAAATATTTTTAGTATAACTTTATCATCATACAAAAAATGATCTTCTCTGAAATGCTAAAATAAAGTTTTCAATTCAATCTTTTGAACAACACTTTAACTTATAAATATATTTTTTATTTAAAATTAAATTTCATAAAACCCTTATTTACCCCCATCTAAGGGAACATATAGATCCAACAAGTGATATCAAAGAAACCTTATTCCAAAATAGTTTCACCACCAGGAATAATGATGCATCATGATCTCGCTTTTTATGAGGGAAAGGGATTAGTCAAATCTTTATTCATCAGATCTAACTATAATTATTAGAGAACTAGGATGCAGTGCTTTTTAATGTCCTTAAGCATAAATGTTTGGGTTAAACACTACTTTATGCCTATAATTGTAGTTGGAGAAATAACTATTGAAAACCTAAGGATAAATGAGATGAAGGTGATAAGACTAAATGTAAGAGTATTGTTAAATCCATGAATGCTCTATTTTGTGCCATGGATATAACCAAATTTAATTGGAATTGTGCTTAAAAAATCGCTTTTGAATTTTGAATTTAAAGAAAGATCTAATGAAGGTACATGGTAGGTCAAGGATTCGAAGCTATTCCAATTGGAATTCGAGTTTGAGAAATTTTGGATGGGTGCCGATGAAGACGTAGATTCCCTGTATACAAGGTTCACACTGATCATCAACACATTAAAAGCGCTTAGAAAGAAATTCTCCAATGACAACTTGGTGAGGAAAATTATTAAATCACTCCCTCCAAAATTCAACACAAAGGTGGTGGTGCCATCTCCAAGCCGCCTGTTCTAAATTAGGTCCAAATTGAGAGCCTTATTAGGAATCTCAAAACCCGTAAAGTTGAACTTTATATTTAAAAGAAGAATACAAAAAATGAGCCAATGAATAAGGCCTTGGCACTGAAATTGAAGAAGGATGTTGATGATGATGATGAAGAGGATGAAGAATGCCTTTCTGGAATTACTTAAAGAAATTCATGAAGAATCTGCAAAGGTGAAACACTTTTAGAAATACTTCATAAAAGATGAAATCAAGAAGGGATCATCATCTAAGAAAGATACAAGTTAGCAATGATGACGAGTAGCCACCATCAACTACCATTGTAAAAGGACCAGACACATCCGAAGCCAGTGCCCAAATTATCTGAAAGAATAAAAAGATAAGCGACCTAATGGGAAGGAGAAAATGTTATTGAAGGCGGTCATATGGGATGACTCCTCCGAATAATCGAGTGGATCTACCTCTAACAATGATGAAGAGGCAAACATGTACCTCATGGGAAAAAGCAGTGAAACATCGGATGATGAAAGCAGCGTCCAATGCAACACTGATGTTCCTTCTCCCACCTATGATGATTTATATAAAGAATATTTAAATAGTTGAAAATAGTTTGACAAAAGTTTAAAAGAGATTGATATCCTTAAAACTAGAAATAAAATATTATTTCAAGAAAATAAGAAATTAACTAAAAATAAAAAAAATTAGGAAACGAGAAGGTTTCTTGCTATGAGTATGATCACTCCATGACCAGGATAAAAGTACTTGAAGAAGCTCTTTTTAATACCAACTCCAATATCAAATCTCTTCAAATGAAAATAGGGACTTAGAAAGAAACTTAAAAACCTCTTTGTCTTAAATAGAAAATGGAGTCTAGTCTAATAGATTCTAGTCGTGCTACAGGTGCAAAATACTCCTCATAGTCTCTACCATATCTCTAATAATATCCCTTGGCAACTTTCCTTGTCTTGTGTTTTATAATTCTCCCTTCTTCATCATGTTTGAGCATGTATATCCATTTTAGCCCTATGAAACTCTTGTGTTTTGGCATGGGGACCAAATCCCAGGTTTTATTCTTCTCAACAAGTCTCAATTCTTCATCCATCGCATTTTTCCATTCAATGTAAGTGGCTTCATAAATTTCCTGGAGAGTTCTTATTCGTCGTCGCAATGATGATTTTGGAGAATTAATATCACTTAGAGCTTGCACTTCTGAAAGATTTAACTCTTTCTTTATCTCATGGAGGGGGTTATTATTAAACTCAACCGCGCTGCCACACTAGCATTGTCTAATGCCCAATTCCAGATTTCATCTTCATGGAAAATCACATCTCTTGAGATGATCAACTCCTTCTTGATTGGATTATGAACACAGTAGACTTTGCTAGTTTCATAATATCATACTATTATTCCTTTCTCACTAGTTTGATCGAGCTTGTCTTTTTTTAAGTACATGGACATAGGTTGGACATCCAAAACTATAAAATTCCTAACATTTGGCTTTCTGTTGTACAACATCTCATAGGGTGTTGTTTCATTCAGTTCCTTTGTTTGAGCCCTGTTAAGGATATACACAGTAGTATTAGTGGCTTCCCCCTACGGAAACTTTGGCACATCCTTATGAATAAGCATGGCTCGTGCCATTTCAACAATAGTTCTATTTCTCTGCTCAACTACCCCATTCTGTTAGGGTGTGTCAGGAATAGTGAACTCATGTTAAATGCAACTAATCAAGCAGAAATGCTTTAAAGCATGGGAAGCAAACTCACTACTATTATCACTTCTTATGGTTTTTATCTTTCTTTCTAATTTGTTTTTTATTTCTCTCTTAAAGTTGATAATGTAGGAGAGTGTGTCATATTTCTATTCTAGAAATAAAATCCAAGCATACCTTGAGTAGTCATTAATAATGAGAAAGAAAAATCTTATTCCACCAAGAGTTGGGGTTGGAGAGGCCCCCCATAAATCACAGTACAGGAGTTCCAAAGATTGTGAGAAGCAGTGTTGGGCCTGATGGAAAGGTAACCGGCAATATTTTCTTTTTACACAGGTCTCACAATGGCAGTGAATAACCTTATGCTCAAGAGCACCTTTAGATAGATTGGGTTCAATTAGGTTTCTCATAGAGACAAAATTTTAATTGCATAACCTATGATACTAGGAGATAGCCAAGTTGGAATGACTAGCTGATGAAATGTGGGCCTCCTAATTTGGTGTTTCAAGATCAAGAGAGAAAATCCTGTTTATTGACATTCTGGCTTAGGCAAGCTTCACATTTTTTGAATTATAAATAGTGCAGGTATCATCTCTCAACAGGAGTGTGTAGCCATTTGAAATCAACTGGCCGATGTTGAGCTGGTTCTGATCTAATGTAGGTACAAAGTGAATATTTATCACTACTTTGTTCTTCCCATCAGAGTCATTTATTAACACACTTCCTCTTCGTTCAATGCTCCTTGAGTTTTCATCGCCCATGAACACCAAGGATTTGTTGCTTTCATTGAGCTCAGAAAATAGGGTCTTTTCAATTGTCATATGGCTGAAACATCCTGAATCAATGTACCAATGTATGGACTTCTTGGATTATACTTGCTCCTTACTGTAAGTGAAGAATAACATTTCTTCAACTATTTTAGAGTCCTCACTGAATTTAGATTCTTCCTTATTCTTGCACCAACAATCACAGTGAATATTTGTGGGCTATTTACACCTCTTGCATTTATAGAAGCACTTTGCATTGTCATGGTTGGTCTTCTTGCATATTGTGTCGTACATTCTAGTAGATTGGTTACTCTCATTCCCTACAAGTGTTTTTTTTGGTTGGCCTGCAGGTTTCTAGGGAGGTCCTCGATGATTTGATTTCTTGGGCCCATTCCATGGGCTTCTAGTGTTAAAATTATATTTCCCTAGATGTATTTTTGTCTGGAGGGCATGCGCCATAGTCGGTGCATGCCTCTTTAGCCATTCCTAATGAAACAGAATCTTTCTTATGAGGGCTGCAATTAGGAGAGTGTTGAGATCATTGCTCTCCTCAAATGTGGCAGCAATATGATTATATGTTTTTGGAATGCTTGTTAGTACCATGAGGACTATCTCATTTTTAGTAATGGGAGATCCCAAAGTACTAAGTTGGTTTGAAAGATTAGCGAGTTTTGGCATAAATTCAAAGATACTTTCCTCCTCTTGCATTATAAGTGAATTGAACTATCGTTTTAGATTTACCTTCTTGATGGAGATGACTTTTGATCACCTTGGTAGATCTCCTTAAGAGTATTCCAGTCGACTTTTGTTGTTTTTGCTCCAATGATGTGTGGAAAAATGGTTGAGGTGACTACTTGCTGGATGGTGAGCAGTGCCATGGAATTTATTTGCTTTTATTTCTTGGGTATTCTTACTTCTCCATCTTTTAACTTCTCATTAGTTTTGGGTCCACGCTGAATAACTTACCAAAGATCTTGAGAGTCTAATAGTGTCTCCATCTTTACGGCCCAGTGATCATAAAACTCACCATTGAAAATAGGTAAAGGGGTGATGTGCATAAGGAATGTCGGGATTTGTGGTAGAAGATTAGCTCATGGTGGCACGATAGTTGCAGAAAATAGTAGCTTTGATACCATTGTTAGAGGATTAATCCTAACATCTTTCTTCGAATTCAATGCAGGAACGGGTAATGAGAAAATAGACGAGGAGGAAAAGATAACAACATTAATATTTTTTATCTCAACATTGATCGGGATTACATGGTTTTTTATAGCAGGGGAATACAAGGCATCACTTAATTAAGATATAGCATTTCCAAGGTAATACAACTCTTAGGAAATACATTACATAGATTCCTTTATTAAATTATATTGGTAGTTGTTCAGAAAGACGGTTCATTCTCCAATATACGGATCGAGGAGTGGATGGATTCCTCACAATAATACGAACCTTGTTTAAGTTGTCGAATTGGAGGTGTGCCCTGCGGCATGATTAAAGTATCTGTTTGGCAATGCTTATTTGCTCCGATGAGTTTGGAGAAAAAAATGCAACCATCAAAAATTATATGTTTCACATGAAAGTGGTTATTACCGCCGCCAAGAAAAGAAAACTAATTTTTAACATAAAAATGGACGAAGTTCCTTAGGTGGGGTTGGGCATTCACAAACGATGGTTCAGAACTACCATGTTTAAGACTGCCACCGTCGTGCCAAACAAAGCCTTAGACCTATGACCTGCTGATCTAAATTCAGTCATATAGGATGCTTTTAGCTCCCAAACAGTCGATCATCCGAATTCTCTATTTTAGAGTAGAAGAAATAGAGCCAGTCATTCAAACAGGCCATAATAATGAATAAATGATAAACAATTTAGTTAACATACCATATACGTGTACATCACATATTAAGCAAAACTCTATATTGTTTTGCTTTTAAGCAAAACTCTCCATTTATTTTCAGAAGAAAAGGCAAGAGATACGAATAACAGTGGAGACTTTTCTGTAGGTGTGGGAGGAAGCTCTGGGTTGTCAATCCTGTTGGATTGTGAGGCGCTCTTTGAGTGGGGGGGGGGTGAATAAGGGGAAACACTAATTTTTCTTTTAGTCAATTTTTTTGATGAAATAATTATAGAAATCAAAAGCAAATTTTTCTTAACCAACGATTAATACTTTGTAAATCAGAAGAACAAAAATGACTATAGTTTATTTAAAAAGTGTTACAAACAAAGTACAAAGATTCTCTATAAAGCTAGAGATCAAGGCTATGAAAACTAAAATCCTTTTGATTTCACCGGTCCTTCTACCGTGAACTAGCCGGCTATCGCGTATCTCTCCCTAGATCTTGCTACTAGCCTCCCACTAGATCTCACCACGATCTAGACACTGCACACAAGGCGGCAAAAACTCCCTAAGTCGGACAAGGACCTAGACCCCACGCACATGGCATCGATTTTCTCCTAAGCCATGCAAGGACATAGATGCCACGCACAAGACAACGATTTTCTCTATCAATTACAATGATGAAATAAAGAATTATAATGAATAACTTTCAGAATGAAACTCCCTCTAAATAAAGCACTGAAGATGTTGATGAATCCTTTCCAAGGTTGCTTGAGATGTCGTATATGAGTCGTCACTTTTTTGCTCTTGAACCTTCTTGGGAAGATGGAGTTTTTCCGGATGCTGGAGCTCTTTGGACAAGTTGCACGGGAAGGAACACTCAAGAATATGAAATTCGTGATCTCCATAAAAAAATGAGCCAAATATATACTTTGTAGCTCTCGTCGATGATATTGGGTATCGCTTTCCAACGATATCTTATCTGGCTGCCATGTGTCCCATTATTCTAAAGATTCTGCGGAATGATCCGGTCATGGCCAATTGTGCGCTATCACCTAGGCGATATTGATACCATCGGGCATTATCGAGGTTAATTGAAATCCGTGGAGATCATACGGTAATGGTTCTGCAAGCTATCGTCGGGTGGTGATACTAGATATCTCCAGGCAATATCACCTTTACTTCCCTTTGCAATCCTGAATCCAAGCCAAAAATGATTTGAGTCTTATACTTGTTATATCTGCACATCATAAACACACGATAATCAAATACAAATGAGATTTGTTATTGGCAAACCAAGAAGCGTGGAACGCATACTCCAACAATCTCCCCCTTTTGATAATAACAAATCCACTTAGAAAGAAATCATAAATGACCTTGTTGGATCCCTAGTGAGATTTGGGCTAGGTTCACTAAGTTAGGATCATATGACCCACAATGTTTAGCCAGGGTCATTGTTATGTCCTAGAGTCTAGGCCAAGTCCTTACAGTCAACATCACATGGACCAGCTATCAATAAGACTGCTAGAGACTCAAGACTTAGAAGATTTCAAGACTCTGTAAAGTGAGTTCGACAATCGTTGAACTCAGGTCGATGATTTTCATGCTCTGTTTGACGATCTCAGAGTTAATTCTCTGAGCTGAGCTCGACGAACTTTATTCATTGGTCGACGAATCTTTGGACTACGACAACATTCTGTCAAGACTATGTTCTCTAGTCTCAGGTCGACGAACTTAGTTCTCTGCCCGACGAATTCTAGATTATCTACTTCAATAACTTAGAACCAAAAGACTTGTGTCGACACTCAAAGTATATGTCTACACCAACTGAGTCGACACTAGAAGCACTTGTGTCGACATACAGATTATCAGTCGACACTTTGGAAAGGTTATGTCGACACCACACAGAAGACTTTTGTCGACATACAGGATATCAGTCAACACTTTGGAAAGGTTGTGTCGATACCATACAAAAGACTTATGCCGACACACAGGATATCAGTTGACACCACCTGTGTCGACACCATAAGTAATTGTGTCGACACACAGAATATTTGACAACTCTAGAAACTCAGCTCAACGAAATCAAATCTTAGGTCGACAAATTCTGGAGACTTTAACTTTCATTTCAGATACAACTGTGAATATTCTAAGTCCAGAATAGTTGCTGAACTCCAGTCGACGAACACAGTTATCAGCTCGACGAATTCTGTCATCAGTTCGACGATTCCAGACTTAGCATTTATTCCTTCTATCCTTAGTCTATGGAAATAATTTCTGAATGATTAATGATAAAATATTCTCTGAATATTACCATTGGACGGTACTTTAATCACGGCTTTCATCAGAATTATTGTTTTCCATTTTTCCAAGGGACAGTTGGGGAAAGGAATCAATGCAGTTTATTTTCAAGGACCTCCAACATTGATTGCTGTAGAAGGATTCAAATTGTAAAGGAAATTCCCTTAGGAAATATAAAAAGAGATTTTTCTCTCTTTCCTGATAGCAAGTAAGCAAGAAAGCAAGTAAGAAGAATCAGAGTACCAGAGCAATTGCAGAGACACAACATACACAGACACAGAGATTAAAAGTCAATCTGTCTTCAACAGCTTCTCTGCTCCTTTCATAAAAGCTCTGATACAAAAAGAAGATCTGCTCTCAGAAGAAGAAGAAGAACAATCATACAAAATCAAGAGTCTTTTTACTTCAACACTCCAGGACTTCCATGGACAACAACTATAAAATCTATCAAGAAGATCCTGCAGAAAAAATCTAAAAGCTTGAAAGCCTATCACCCTGCAACAAGGCTTCCATATTTCCCTGAACCATTCAATATCTCAGGGGGAGCCATTTGCTACCATCAATAATCCATAAGTCTTCTCTCTGATTGTTGACAGAGAAGACATAATCAACTCTCTCACCCCCACTGTGTAAAGGGTTGTCGTCTCCCTTCAAAAGTGATTCCTGGTTGCAAGTCACCTGATCAAAAGACTTGGGGATTTGGTTTTTGAGCACTTGATCAAAAGCTCATTGGTGTCAGACACCTGATCAAAAACCTGAGTGGATTCCTACTAGGGTGGTAGAAGAGTGGATGTACCCAAGTTGGGGAACCACTATAAATTTCTTGTGTCGTCTGGTTGCCCTCTCTTTTGTTTTCTTATTGTGGCTGTGGTAGTTAGTTTCTGTGCTTTTATATTTTGATTTATTTACTATTGCACTTAGACTAATCTGCATTATCCAGTAGAGAATTTTATAAAACTCTAAATACTCTATTCACCCCCTCTAGAGTATTCCTGATCTAACTGCTCACTTTCAATTGGTATCAGAGTAGGTTCCTTTGGTTGTACAAGTTAACCCTTGAACCAAAGATCGTTTGTTAGATCTAAATTTTTTTTATTTCCATATTAGATTTATATACACAGCTATGGCACAAAACAAGGACTATGCAAGCACCAGACGTCTAGTTTGCAACCTAAACATGTTTGCCATCTGGAAGGCAAGAATTAAATTATACATGAATTCTATTGATGAGGATATATACAACTCTATTTTGACAGGTCCCCCTCAAGCTTCAACCTCTGTAACATCTATAAGCACTACTGCAGTTCCACCACCTGAGTGGACTGAAGCCCAAAAGAAGGCAAAGATAGCTGATGCCAAGGCTATGAACATACTGGCATAGACTATGTCAGATGATATTTTTTAGAAGGTGGCTGAATGCACCTCAGCCAAAGCCATCTGGGATTCACTAAATCAGAAGGTGGCTAGTTCAGCTGATGAGAGAAAGGATAGGAGATCCAACCTCATATCCATATATGAGAACTTCAAGAAAGAAGAAGCTGAATCAGTAGCTGATATGTATAACAGGTTAAACTCAATCATCAATGAGCAAAAAACCTTGGACAAGCACATCACCCTCACAGAGGTGAATGACAAGATCCTGATGTGCTTCCCAAAATCATGAGATTCAAGGATCTGGCCCATCAACTAGGCCAGAATCCTAAATGAGATATCTATAGAATCTCTATTGGACAAGTTAAAGTCTTATGAAAAACTGATCAAGTCCAGGGAGGCAGCAGAGCAAAGGACACCTCCACCAACTAGAAAATAGCAAAGTATAGCTTTCAAGGCTGCTGAGGAGACAGAGACATCAACATCAAATGAAGAGCTCATGAGTCTATTTGCCAGAAGATTCTACAAGATGGCAAGAAAGGACTTTAGAAGAAAGTCATCTAGGCAAGATGACAAACCCAGGTATGGTAAAACACCAACTAAAGAAGTGGCGTGTTTTGGGTGCAGGAAACCTGGGCACTTCCTCTCTGAGTGTCCAGATAATCTGAAGAAAGAGAAGAGAAGAGAGAAAGACACCAGGAAACAACACACCAGCAAACCTTCTTCCAACAAATACAAGAGGAAGGAAAAGGGTTTTGTGGCTGAAACCTGGAGTAAAATTGAAGATGAATCAACATCTTCTAGATCCAGTGAAGATGAGGAAGAAGCAAGGGCTAAGGAGGTTTGCCTCATGGCAATTGATGCTTCTAGGAGCAATTCAGAAGAAGAGGAATCAGACAATGAAGAAGCTTCAGATTCAGAAGCTGATAAGGTACTATCTTCTTTTGATTACACTTCGAATTCTTTTAAAATTGAATTTAAATTAATGTGTATAAACTTAATAAATTCAGAAAAAGAGATTAAAACCCTTAGGGAAAAATTAGGAAATTTAGAAAACATTAACTCTGAAAATAATAGGTTAAAAGATGAATTATGCTTAGCTAATGAGAAAATAACATTGTTAAAAACTGAGCTTTGTGAGGCTAAACAACTTGAGGAAACTCTTAATGGAAGAAGCCTCAAGCTGATGGACATCACAAGCACTGTGAATGCCAGACTTAATGGAAAGCTAGGCTTGGGTGCTTCATCAGATTTGCCCCCCATTCTCAGGAAGAACATCTTAACAACCCCCACAAAATTTGTCACTGCTAAGGGAAAAGAAAAAGTAATCAATAAACAAACAACAGAAAATGTTTCTAAATGAATAGGTCAGAAAACCAACCAGAAAACCATAGGTAACAAGGTTCAGCAGAATTCGTCGAACTTAGATCGATGAAATCTAGCCAGTTCGTCGAACCTAGATCGACGAACTCTGAACGCAAACTATAGTTATAATTATTCGTCTAACTGCGATCGACGAACTCTGTATGGTTCATCGAGCAGAGGTCGATGAACAAGGGGCACAAAAAATGAATATATTCATTCTCTGGGCAGAGATCGACGATCTCAACCCTATTCATCAAACTCTGGTCGACAAACTCACAGAAATTCGTCGAACCCAGAAAGACTTAACAAAAACTTTAATTATAACAGAAACTTAAATAATTCCAGGAAAGCCTTTAATCCACTAGCTGATTGGGTCATACCACCTAGGAGATATCACCCTCTAGGATATAAATCCCAACCAGAATATTCTGTTATTTTCAGCTATTCATACCAGGAAAAGAAAGGACCCAAGGTAACATGGGTCAAGAACATTTAACTGTTTTCATTACAGTTGAAGAGTTGTCGAAGTGTGAATCAACCTTGGTACCTGGACAGTGGTTGATCCAAATATATGACAGGCAGTAAGGACATTCTATCCAACTACAAGTCCAAGCTGGGGCCAAAGGTCATCTTTGGTGACTCCAAATGTGGCTAGTCAGAAGGTTATGGAGCAGTGAAGATTGGAGTTGTTACTTTCAAGAAAATAACTTATGTCAAAGGACTCAAACATAAACTCATCTCCATAAGTCAATTATGTGATGAAGGTTATCAGAAATTTCTACCAGAAGTAACTTGCAGGTACATCACTTGTGTGAGAGTTTGGATGGACTAAATCTTACCCAAGAGGTTCCAACTCATCCTTCTCCACAAGTTATTGAAGAAAGTGAAGATGAATTCATTGAAAGGAGTGATATTCCCCCAACAACAAACATAATTCCACAGGAGGAATTAATTCCAAATGCTATTGTAGAACCAATTCCACCAGCTGATCTTGTTACACTTAGGGATCACCCCAGATCTCAAGTTATTGGAGACATATCAGCAGGTGTATAGACAAGGCATCAACTCAACTAAGATTTGATGCATGCCTGTTTTCTCTCTCAGATTGAACCTCTATCCATCCATGATGCAGAGCAAAATCCCCAATGGATCATTGCAATGTAGGAGGAATTAAATCAGTTTGAGAGATGTAGAGTTTGGGATTTGGTTCCAAGGCCTCAAGACTACCCAGTCATTGGAACCAAATGGGTCTACAGAAACAAGCTGGATGCACAATGAGTAATAGTGAGGAATAAAGCCAGACTTATTGAACAAGGATATAGGCAAGAAGAAGGAATAGATTATGACCAGACCTTTACACCTGTTGCAAGGTTGGAAGCAATCAGAATATTCCTTGCCGATGCAGCTTACAAGAGATTTAAGGTCTATCAAATGGCTATGAAAAGTGCATTCTTGAATGGAGTACTCAAGGAAGAGGTGTATGTTGAAGATCCTCCAGGTTTTGTTTCTCCAACTCATCCCTCTTATGTTTACAAATTGCATAGAGCTCTCTATGGTCTAAAGCAAGCTCCAAGAGCTTGGTATGAGACTCTAGCCAGCTTTTAGTTAGAGCATAAATTTATTAGAGGCATTGTAGATAGAACACTTTTCACTAGACATCATAAGGATCAAATACTGTTAGTACAAATATATGTGGATGACATAATATTTGGGTCTACTGATTCAAAATTGTGCAAGAGATTCTCTGATCTCATGCATTCTAAATTTGAAATGAGTAGCATGGGTGAGCTTTCCTACTTCCTTGGTCTCCAAGTGAAGGAGCTCCCTGATGGCATCTTCATCTCCCAAGCTAAGTATACTAAAGAGCTTATCAAAAAGTTTGGGATGGCTGATGCCTCAGCAAAGAAGACACCTATGGCTACAAATGCTGTAATTGATTCAGATGCACATGGGAAACCTGTGGATCAGAAATTATATAGGGCCATTGTTGGATCCCTGTTATACCTTACAACAAGCAGACCTGATATCATGTTTGTCACATGCATTTGTGCTAGGTTCTAGGTGAACCCAAAAGGATCTCACCTTATTTTACTAAAAAAAATTTTGAGATATATAAAGGGTTGTCCTAGTCTAGGACTATGGTTGTAAGACCCCCCCCTCCCGGATCGCAAAACACGGCACGAAGGGGGAGTCTTATGCCCGGAACAGCCGCCTTGCGGTAACATTAGCACACGAGCTAACCTGCACCACAAGATGCCTATTCCGCCGGCTACAACAATATCAATAGAACATGCTAACCCAACCAAATAAATAAGCAAGAGAAGTCAAAATTCACACTAAGTATATAATGTCCAAATACATCAATAAGGAGAAGCTAAACACGCTTCTACAAAATATTAGAGTACAACTAAACATTGCCCAAACGGGCTACATCAGAGAATCAAATACTAACATCAGTAACCGACGGTATCGACGACACCGTCACTTTAGGCCCTATCGTCCTAGCCTGGCTGCCCTGCTGCGTAGTCTACGGCTGCTCTACCTATGGCGTGACCTCCTAAAAAGGAAGACGTAGCAACCGTTAGTCGAAACGACTAAGTGGTTTCACATCCGCTCCCCCGGCGACTCCTCGGCACCGGGCGGGAAAAGGAATCAAGAGTACAATAAACATTAAGTATAAGAGTGGTACAAGCAGGTGGCAAGGTACATGAGTATAAATGTATAATCTAGCAGTTCTACAAAGCTAACAATGTATAACAACAGGTGTATGGAAATCTACAGCAGGTTAGTAACTTAACTTATAAGGATGCCCATACAAGCTTATAAGTTAAGGATCATTTTGCATAAAGTAACTCATCGTATAAGAGTGCCCATATAAACTTATACAATAAGGATCTTGTTGTGCAATGATATGAAATGATATGTATGCTATGCAATGACTCACCCATGCTCACACGCATGCAACCGCTATGTCGACATAGACCATTAGTTCCCACTTTTCGAGCAGGTAGCTAACCTCTCAAGTATCAGCCGCCGCGGCCAGGCGGTGACAGTAGATCGGGCGTCTCTACTACTTGGCGGGTATCCACACTACTTCACCTAGGCCTCCATACACATCAACGCTAAGAACACAACAGTAGAGCCCATGCGTACTATGGCCCAGCGGAAGCCTCGGGTAGATGTGCACCGAGGACCAAGCCCCGAACTGAACTTGTGTGACCCGAAAGGAGCCTCGGAGTGAGCACGAGGACCAAGCCCAAACGTTCACCTGGCACGAAAGGGGTCCCGGGATGTGAACACCGAGGACCAAGCCCAACCGCCCAAAGTCTAACAGTCAACTCCCGTCGGTGTGACGACTGGCGAGCCCGTAGACCTGCCACACTATCCTTAACCCAGGATTACGACACCGCGTGTTGACTCACACCGCATGCAATTCCACAACACTGTGGCATGGAAGGAGCCTCGAAGAAAGCACGAGGACCAAGCCCAACCATCCACCCGCACGGAAGGGGCACCGGGACATGAACACCGAGGATACAGCCCAACCGTCCAACTATACACGTTTCCAGATTTCCCAACTAGTGACGATCAACACCGCACCGTCAAACTTCCACGACACTACCCATAGGGAGACGACGCTCTAGTATTGGACTACTAAATTCAATCTGCTATTCAACATTCACATGGCCATGAGTTATCCTTCTATATGTCATTTCAAGTGATTTCAACCTATTATATCAAGATGCACATGTATAACAATCTACTAACTTCTAACAAGCCAAACCATTCAAGTAGACTAACTTACAATTCGATCACATGGAATCCGATTAATAATCTTCATCAATTTTGCAACTAAATTAATTATTCATAAGAGTTTATCCAAGCCTCAAGATTACCTGCGATATTAATTTCATCGAATCCAAATCCATATGTTATAAACCCAGATTTTTAAGTGCAGGAATAATCTGGACAGTGACTTCAACCAGGGATTCCTGAAGCTTCAGGAATCCGGTGATGACGTGTAACCCCTCTATGGAAAGGTATTTCCATGGACTACAACTTTCATATTCAGACCTCAACCCAGATTTGATATTATCCTATTTGAATTCAGACCCGAATTACGCTGCGTACAGAACACAATTTCTGCATGCAGGATTTGCCGAACATCAAATTCGTTCAGACTTTCCCGTCCCTACAGACTTCGCCTGAAGTCGTTCAGCCACTCATTGGAAAGGTATTTGCAAGGGCGTTAACTTTTGTTTTTAGCCGAAAGCCCAGATCTGGCTATATCCCACCTAAAAATGGCCACGAAGTTCGCTGCGCGCAGAATACAGATTCTGCACCCATCTTAAGGCGGAATGAACGACATCGGTTCGTCTTCCTCCTCAAGGCGATCTTCCCAATCATTCCAGAAAACCTCCTCCCTTATTCAACCTCAAGAGTCCAACACCCTTCACGAGACAATCCCTAAAATCACATAGAAGAAGGGCGTGGTTGAAGAGATCTAAAATCTAGGACACAAGTCCTAGCATGGCCTTTCCTAGAAAACTTCTCCTCTCCATCAAGACTCTCTTGAGTCGATGTCTCGCCTAGGAAAATAACTATAGATCTAGCACCAAGAGAGAGGGTAGGAAACTCACTTCATTTCCAGCGGTTCCATTTCCGGCCATAGACCTTGTGATTCTTCGCGGCGACATCCTCTCTTTTACGGCAATGGAGGATCTACTTCCCTAGATCTTCCTCCAGCAAACTCCCTTCTTCACAAGACTTCTCTCAGAAAAATACGGATGGGAAGAAGAGTGAAACGGATAGGGTTTTCCACTGTTCCTTATATATAAAATGTGACACGGGTAGGGACACGCCTGTGTCCTTACCCGTGTCCCGCTAGTTGGTGATGAGCTCTGTTGAAAGAGAGTATTGTCAAGGGTTGCGGGTTCAAAACCTAGCGCCAACAACGCGCCTTGCTGAAAAACAGGCGGGAGAGGCGTTGGGGTGTATTGGGCTGCAGCCCTGTAACGTTGTCACGGGTGAGACAAGCTGTGCGGCCCATGTATGGGTGCGGCAGCCTCTGAGCTCTAGGCTGGGCCATTACATAAAAAGACTTTTTATGTAACGGCCCAGCCTAGAGCTTAGAGGCTGCCGCACCCCACATGGGCCGCACAGCTTGTCTCACCCGTGACAACGTTACAGGGCTGCAGCCCAATACACCCCAACGCCTCTCCCGCCTGTTTTTCAGCAAGGCGCGTTGTTGGCGCTAGGTATCAAACCCGCAACCCTTGACAATACTCTCTTTCAACAGATCTCATTTTTTATGTAACGGCCCAGCCTAGAGCTCAGAGGCTGCCGCACCCCACATGGGCCGAACAGCTTGTCTCACCTGTGACAACATTATAGGGCTGCATCCCAATACACCCCAACGCCTCTCCCGCCTGTTTTTCAGCAAGGCGCGTTGTTGGCGCTAGGTATCGAACCCGCAACCCTTGACAAAACTCTCTTTCAACAGAGCTCATCACCAACTGAGCTGCAACTCGAGGACTCCCCTATTTTGGGCTGCGGTTGGCGAGTGGCCTTTGTTGGGCCCAGAGGCGCTCGAGGACATGGAAGGTGCCGTACGCCTTATTCGGGAGAAGCTCCGGATCGCCCAAGAGCGATATGAAAAGTACGCCAACCGACGAAGGTCGGAGTTAGAGTTTGTTGTGGGGGATTTTGTTTTCCTGAAAGTCTCTCCAATGGTTGGAATTAAAAGGTTTGGAAAGGAGCGCAAATTAGACCCAAGATTTGTGGGTCCCTTCAAGATTCTTGCGCGAGTTGGTGCATCCGCTTACAAAGTAGAATTACCCGTGAACTTTCCTAGTGTTCACGACGTGTTTCATGTCAGCCAACTTCGCAAGTGTGTGCGACATGACAAGCAAGTGTTGGACGTGGTGCCGCAATTGGCGCCAAACCTTTCTTATGTGGAGATGCCCATCCGGATATTGGACTCCCAAGATCGCGTGTTGCGGAAAAAGAAGATTCCAATGGTCAAGGTGCTATGGACAAATCAAAATGTGGAAAACGCGACGTGGGAGCTCGAGTTAACGATGAGGGCGGCTCACCCTCATTTATTCCCGTAAACATGCTGGTATGTAAATTCATGTTTCTGTTTGGTTACTCATTTGAGTTATATCAAAATGATTGAAAAGTTTCGAGGCGAAACTTTTTGTTAGGGGGAGTGACTATAACGCCCCGTAATGTTTTCGTGGAATGAGTGCATATGCTTGATGGGAGTTACGTTGGTTTTGACCGTTGTTCGAGCATGGTTTTCCCGCGGGCTTTCGAGTGGCTGTTTTGGTAGCCGAGTTGCACGATTCCCAGGCAAGCCGGAGTCCAATTTGGGGACTCGGTGAGGCCTCTTTGGGAATGCTTGCACTTTTTCGCGCCCGGGTAATGTTGCTTAAAATGGGTTGCATGTACAGCAAACAAAAAAACGGGTAAAAAGTTCTTAAGGCAAAAATGATCTAGGACGACACAGAAACACTTTTCAAAACAGGGAAAAATGGTCGTTTTTGTGCGTGACACGCCCCCCGACACGGGCGTGTCGGGGCGTGACCCAGGGCATGACCTGGGGCGTGACCTCCTTGACTCGATGAATTTCTTGCGTCGAGTTGAGCTCAACGAATGGGGTACACGCCCCGTGACACGGGCGTGTCACGGGCCGTGTCCCGCCGTGTCGAGTGTCTAGTGTCGAGTGTCGAGTGTCGAGTGTCGAGTATCGAGAGAGGGGACACGGCCTGTGACACGGGCGTGTCACAGGGCGTGTCAAGCTTTGTCGAGTGTCGACACTTTTGGTCGACGAGGTGTCGGGACACGGGCTACACGCCCTAGGTCACAGGCGTGACCGACCCGTCACGGGCGTGTACCCGGCCGTGTACCGTGTGGATAAACTTGGATTTACCGACTTTCTGCGCCGCTTAAGGTACACACCCTGTGACACAGGCGTGACACAGGGCGTGACTGGGCCGAAAATCGACTTTTTCCAGTTTTTTTGTGCCGTTCATTTCCCTGATTCTGAATCTAACGGTCCAGCTCTGTTCTGGAGGAAATAAGGCCGAAACAGAGATTGCTCCTCGTCATTTCACCTTCTTCTTCATCTTCTTCCTCATTCCAAAAGAACATCAAGGGAGCAAAGCTAAGACAAGGGAAGGAAAGAGAGGAGCAGCCGTCGCGGTGTCATCTCGGTTCAGGAAAGCTGTGTTCTTCACCGTTTCCAATCTTGTTTTCTTGTTCTTTGATTGTGCAAGTTTAGCTAATTTTCCTCTTCAATTTTATTAGCCTTGTTCTTCTTGTTTTTGTTTAGTCATGAATCCTCTTGATCCTCATGTCTCACATGCTTACCGCCTTGTTATCAAATTGCCCTATGTTCAATTATTTCTAATGCGGAATTGATTCATGTAGCTTTTCTTGTTCATGTCATGATCATGTTAAAATACACTTGTTGGTTTAGTTAGCAATATCCTTTGAGGAGTAAGTAGAAATTATGGTAGCATACGCATGTTAGCATACACATGGGCAATTTGTCGTCATGAGTGAGGATGAAGGAAGGAAACGTGTGTACGTAGGTTATGGTGAGAATTGCTTATGGTGTTGCGCTTGGGTTCGTTTATGGTGAGTTTTGCGAGGCGAAGTGTGAACCATGGCATGAGCATTTGTGTGAGGATTCGGTAAGGGGTAGTGTGGTTTGAGCCTTTGTGGCCACCGGGTTTTGATTTGTTGTGTAGAGCACCTTTTTGGCCCCAATTTGGGCTGGCTTTTATTGGTGCGTTCCACTTTAGGGCTGCCACCAAAAGACCCTTGCAGACTCGCATTTAACTGTTGCTTATGTTTCACTCGTATAGTTGTTTCTTGTACTAAGGATGATGGAATGGGCATGTGTTTTGCCTTTTTGCTCCTGTGGGTTGAGCAGGGCTTGAGGAGAATGGCACGCACTTGGTGCGTTTTACACTTGTTTTCCACCTGTTTTGTTTACTCAGTTTACTTATATGAAACATTGCTACGGGGTCGGTAAGCCCCTTCGTTATATTTCTGAACTTCATACTCTGTTGTGTAGCTTTGATGATTGCTGAGGTGTTCTTTCTTGAATGCCTCAGGTGCAGGTTGTAGCCAGTTGAGCGGCTAGTGCTTGGGTCGAGTTTCTTTGGAGCTAGCCGAGATTACGAGCGAGGTAGTTCTTTCCTCTGTTGTACAGACATACTTGCACCCCAATGGGTTCGTGTCAGCTTGTTGGCGCCCATTGGTGGTTTTCTTTACTTGTGATATATATATGAATGCTAGACTGCTAATGTGACTCATTTGGCTAAGATGATGTCTACTTGCTCTTGGGAAGGATTTATGGTAGGTTGCATTAGGTATTTTTAAGCTAAACAAAACCTATGCTAGGATAACATGCATAACATGTTTTGGTCACCGAACAAGTATTTTCTAAAGAACGTAAACAAAGATGATTTCTTATATTATTATAAAGATAGACTGCATATAGGAGATCGTCATAAGTAAACAAAGTATTTCCGCCGCGTACACTCACGCATTTTGATGCCTAAGGCCGAGGGATACGGCCATTAAACTAAACGGTTTTCTTGCATTTAACTGATGGATTTCAACTCATAAAGTAAGCGTCAAGGGTTTGCCTGAGCGTGTGCAGTTATCCCCTGCACGACGTGGCATCATAACTCGTAGTTCCTCTTGCTCTGATACGATGTACTCGTTGAGGAAATGCGGGTTGTGACAACCGGGTAATTGATTTCATGCTTCTTCAGTTGCCTTGAAGCATAAGCAATCACATGCCCGTGCTGCATCAATACCACTCCCATCCCTTGATATGACGCGTCCGTGTAAACTTGAAATCCTTCCTTTCCAGATGGAAGTGCAAGGATGGGGGCGGAGGTAAGTCTATCCTTTAACTCCTGAAATGCCGCTTCACATTGAGGCATCCACTCAAATGGCACACCCTTCTTCGTCAAGGAGGTAAGAGGAAGAGGAACCTTTGAAAATCCTTTCACGAACTTGCGGTAGTACCCGTCAAGTCCAAGTAAACTCCTCACATCAGCCGCCGACTTCAAGGGCGACCACTCTTTCACGGATCGCACCTTGGCTGGGTCCACCGCTAGTCCAGCTCCACTGATTACATGGCCTAAGAAGGCAACCTCTTTGAGCCAAAATTCGCATTTGCTGAACTTGGCGAACAAAGCATGCTCTTTTAATTTCTTCAGAACCAATGCCAGGTGCTCAGTATGCTCCTATTCCGTCTTTGAGTAGACTAGTATATCGTCGATGAAGACGATGACGAAGACATCCAAATAGGGTTCGAATACCTTGTTCATCAGGCTCAAGAAAGCCGAAGGGGTATTTGTGAGCCCAAATGGCATTACCGTGAACTCATACAACCCATATCTTGAACTGAAAGCCGTCTTCTGAATGTCCTCCTCATGTATCCTCAACTGATAGTATCCCGAGCGCAAGTCCAGCTTAGAAAACCAATGCGCTCCCACTAGTTGATCGAACAACTCGTCGATCCGAGGTAGCGAATAAGTGTTCCGCACCGTCAGCCGGTTGAGTTCCCGATAGTCTATACACAAGCGCAAGGTTCCATCCTTCTTCTTCATAAAGAATACAGGGGCTCCCCAGGGTGACGAACTGGGGTGAACGAACCCTGACTCCACCAATCCTTGCAATTGAACTCTAAACTCCGAGAGTTCCTTCGGGGCCATTCGGTAAGGGGCCTTTGATAACGGCTTGGCACCCGGTACCAGATTAATCCGAAAATTAACTTCTCTATGAGGGGGTAACCCTGGTAGTTTCTCTGGAAACACCTCGGGAAAGTCCCGCACTACCCGAACATCTTTTACCTCCAATGCTACCTCCTTCAACTCAAACAAGATCATGAAGACCTCATCCCCTTTCATATGGGCCTTTACAGTCTGAACTGAAGATAAGAGCATACGGGGTGCGAAATTAATACCTTGGAAGATAACCTCGGTGTCCCCATGCCTCAAATAGATCTTCTTCTCCGCGCAGTCGATCCTCGCGAAGTGCCAATTCAACCACGCCATGCCCAAAATGATGTCGAAATCCGACATCTTCAGGACCATGGCAGGCGTATCGAAATCCCTTCCTTCAATAAACATCTCCAACTCGCACTTGGCGGTAGCGATCATCTTCGAGCTATCCAGGAGGCGCACTCGTCGGGCTATTCCAGAAAAGTATTGTATGCCCTCCATACCTTTAATGAAATCTTCGGACACGAAAGAGTGTGAGGCACCGGCATCGAACAATGCATAGGCCGTCTTCCCACCGATTACCACGGTGCCTAAGTACCAATAACCAAGCTCAACCACTAGGTATCTAGTATGTCTTAAACAGTTTAAATTGAACGACAAAATTTGAAAAGGTTAACTGCACATACCAGCTATAACATCATGGGGGTTCCTTTCTTGTGCAATGTCCTGCGCATACACATGATCCCGGACCGGGCCGGGGTTTCCTCTTGGCGGTCATCGTCCTCAGCCATGCATATATCCCCATCCTTGTGGGGCTGCTGGAGGGAGACCAGGAGGGAGAGCAGGAGGGATGTTCCCATACAGCTGTGGGCAGTAGCGTCTAATGTGGCCCGGTTGATTGCACTCGAAACACACCAACCCACGACGCCCCTCTGGTTGCCGGAATTGCTGAGGTTGTGGGGGTGGAGGCAGCGCGGCCGGTTGCTGGACTGGGTGCTCCACTCTATAGTTTCGGTGGAAACACCCTCCACCGCTCTGATATCCCCCTCCTCCTCTACGATCCTATCTCCTCCTGTTGCTCGGACCGGCCTCCATAACGCCTTCTACAGGCCTCTTGCCACTACTCAAGTGATCCGCCTCCAACCTCTTCGCCATGTCAATAATCTCCGCCAAACTTCCATCCGCTATAAACAAAAGGGACTGCCTTAGGGGATCTCGCAGCCCTTTGTAGAAACGTTTGGCATAACCTATATCGTCCAACTCATAAGAGTTCGCAAACCTTGCGAGATGCTGGAATTCCCGCTGGTATTCCGTAACTGAGTTTGATCCCTGCTTTAGTAGTAGAAACCTCTGCTCAAGCTCATCTCGTGTAACACCCCCTATCCGTCGCATAGCATATAGCAGTAGGTCCGGCCGGGGCCCGACGCCATATACCACAGACAGACCGGGTGGTTACTTATGGAAACCATCCAACCAATCTCAACGTCCTACACAGAGCATTCTAGCGGAAGAAGTTTATAAAAGTTGTAAATAAGAACCCAGCAACAAAGCACGAATGTCCACTAATACAAAATAGGAATGTTATACAAAAATACCCAAAACAAGCCTTAAGGCCTTACAAAATGTTTCACTTTAAATTACATGTTTTACAAACCACGGCACGCAGGCCGGTCATACATGAATAAAGCAGTAAACACTTCCACTTGGGCCTTCGAGGGCCAGCTTCGCAAAAAGGGCTTTAGCTCGCTATTGACCGCTTGGTCCAGCTGCACCTGCAAGCAACAAACCACCGCACGGTGGGAAAACAAGGCAACGGTCAGCAATGCTGACCAAATTATAACGATCCCGCCCCCAACTCGGGGCGGCGATGCTCCTTCCCTGCATTTCATTAGCATAAGCGAGCAATATATATAAATAGCCATTTCATCACAGACGTTGGCTCGCACGGCCACACGCCCCGTGCTCTCAGGGCACATTCTCGGTGAACCGGTCGATGTCACGTCAATTAAAGCCATAGACATTCCGGACTCACCACCGCCACATGGACGGCCAAACCTATGAGCAATTTGTCTTCCTGGCCTGGGTCACGACAATTTAAGCCATTGACCGCCGAAGACCCTAATCTATGCCAACGGTAAGTGCCACGTGCCTTTAGGTCTCTTTAACCGAACGACATAGAACGGGTAGGGTTCCATCTAACCCGTGCTCACATCGCAACGACAATTTAAGCCATTTGCGCGGGTCAAACTTCCGCCGAGTCCCATTTTCGTCACACAATTTCACATAACTCGGTTATGTTCAAGTTGGCTCTCAGGCCCCCATGTTGGCAAGATCTCGTATCCGCCCAGTTTTCCGGGTGCACCTTTGGGTTAGTCCCCAAGGCTCCCTGCTGCAATCTACCGCGTAGAAAACCCGAAAACAAACAATAGCACGGAGTCTTCTCCGGCATTTATGCAATGCAACATCACCGATCCAGACCAACATGTCCAGGTAGGCTTCACACATCATGCATATGTCCGTTCTCGCTTACGGACTCTAAACAACGGGGACTTCACATATCTACCCGAAGGAACGCCTCCAACTCTCCGCAAACTCGCGAGAGCGGGCTTCCTATGCAAAGAAAGAGAGCTACTCATGCTCAAGATGAGGATCGTTACCCTAGCGTTCCTCTTTGGCGCCATGGAAAAGTAATCGGATGAAAACCACCGCACTAGCGTTGCCTCCGTGGATCCGGAGTCGGCTCGCGATTCAGAGCTCCGAAGCTCCTCCAATGGCGGGATCTAGCTCCTTCTTCCTCCCTTGGCTCTCCTCTCTCTCTAAGGTTTTAGAAAGATGAGAAGTTATGAAAAGTAAGGGTTTTCCAAGTCCATTCACGGGTATATCCCTTCAGGAACAACCCCAAGCCATTGGATCTTCAGTTAAAGAAATGAACGGCTTCGATTCGGGGCTGAAATGCCCAATCTGGACCGAACACGGCCTGGCACACGCCCGTGTCCAGGGTCGTGTGCCTCATTCGCCATTAAAATCGAATCACCTGGAACCTCACACGGGTATCGAACACGCCCGTGTTCGAGCTGACACGCCCGTGTTCCACCTGACACGGCCGTGTGGCCGGCCGTGTACCCCATCATTTTTCCCCAAAATCAACCCGAGCACTGCAAGGGTTCTAGGACACTCCCATGTCCTTGCCCGTGTCACCTTGACACGCCTGGGCTCCAGGGCCGTGTACACGGTCTCCACACTCGACACGGCCTCGGACACGCCCGTGTCCTAGGCCGTGTGCCTTGTCTCGACGATCGTCGAGCAAGATTCATCGACTTCTGGGACGAGTGTCGACACGGGTCGACACGCTCTGCGACACGCCCGTGTCGCAGGCCTTGTGCCCACTCTCGACGCATCGTCGAGGGAATCTCGTCGACTCCCCGGGACGATCGTCGACACAGGTCGACACGCCCTGCGACACGCCCGTGTCGCAGGCCGTGTGCCCAGTCTCGACACAATGTCGAGACCAAAGTGTCGACTTCCCGTCTTAGTGTCGACACAGGCTTGACGCGCCCTGGGACACGCCCGTGTCCCTGGCCGTGTGCCTGCAGCCAGAACCCAAACTGGCCCAAAACGTCCCCCCTTCGCTCCTTTGAGTTTCGGGGCATTACAACTCTCCCCCTCTTAAAAGAATTTCGCCCACGAAATTATATAACGAAAATACATATACAAAACCAAATTTTGTACCTGAGCGGAACAACTCCGGATACTCGTCAAGCATAGTCTGCTCTCGCTCCCAAGAGAGCTCCTCACGACCTCAATTGTCCCACCGGACCTTGACCATCCTGATCTCTTTATTGCGTAGCCGCTTGACCTCCGAGTCCTTGATCCGCACGGGCTTGACCTTTGTCGTTAGCCCACTATCCACCGGCACTTGATCAACCGCGATCACTTGCGTAGGCTCTTGCACCGCCCTCCGAAGTACCGAAATGTGGAATACATCATGTAAACCACTATGCTCCACTGAAAGCTTCAACCGATAGGCCGCTTCACCAACTCGCTCCAGAACCTCAAACGGTCCAAGGTACCTCGGGCTTAGCTTTTTCAATCGTCGCACCCGCGAGACACCCTTGAACGGCTTGATCTTTAAGTATACATAATCGCCCACAGCGAACTCCACATTCCTGTGCTTGGCATTATAGTACTTTGCTTGCCGGTCCTGAGCGATAAGATACCTCTCCCGAATGGTTCTCACCAAAGAAGTCGCCTCATCCACTTCCGATCGCTTATACAACTTTGACTCACCCGTTTCTAACCAAGACAACAGCGTGCGACATTTCCTACCATATAGGGCCTCGAAAGGCGCCATCTGAATACTTGCTTGGTAGATGTTGTTGTATGCGAACTCCACCAAATATAGGTGGTCTTCCCATTGCTTTCCAAAATCCAAGACACACATGCAGAGCATGTCTTCCATGGTTCTATTGACCCTCTCGGTCTGCCCATCCGTTTGCGGATGGAAGGCTATGCTGAATTTCAGCTTTGTTCCCAACATTTGCTGCACCAGCCTCCAATCATTGGACGTGAACCACCCATCTCGGTCACTCACGATGCTGCGGGGCACACCATGAAGCCGTACTATGTTATCCACATAGAGCTTTGCCAACTTCTCCACCGGATCATCCTTCCTATGCGGAATAAAATGCGACACCTTCGTCAATCGATCAACAACCACCCAAGTGGCGTCGTTCCCCTTTTGCGACCTTGGCAAACCGTGCACAAACTCCATAGAGATGTCGTCAAATTTCCACTCCGGAATAGGCAAGGACTTAAGAAATCCTCCCAGCTTTTGGCACTCCGCCTTTACCAAGGCGCAAGTTTGGCACTTCGCTGCATATAGCGCCACATCCTTATTTAAACCCGGCCACCAAAACAGTTTCTTCACATCACGGTACATCTTCGTGCTCCCCGGGTGAATCGAGTACTTGGTATGGTGCGCCTCGTACAACAACTCCACCCGTAAATTGCCCACACTTGGGACGCACAAGCGACAGTCTCTCCAAAGTAATCCGTCCTCCACAACGAATTGGGAATTTGACCCATCCAGAGCCTCTACCATGAACTGCTTCATATGAGCATCCATATCCAAAGCCTGCCGAATACGATCAGCCAGGTCATATTGGACTTCAGTCCAATTCAGAACTGCTTCAGCACTTGATTGTCTATCCACACAAACAATCTCCAACGCCTCCAACACCCGCACCAACCGCTCATCATGCACCGATAGCCAATTGGCTTGAGCTGGGGCTCGGCGACTCAACGCGTCCGCAACCGCATTCCCTTTACCGGGCACGTAGTGGATCTTGAATGTATAGTCCCCCAGGAACTCCATCCATCTACGCTGCCGCATATTCAGATCTTTCTGATCTATCAAATATTTCAGGCTCTTGTGATCGGTGTAGATATCAATCTTCACACCGTACAAATAGTGCCTCCACAGCTTCAAAGCAAAAATCACGGCCGCTAACTCCAAGTCATGGACCAGATAATTCCTTTCATGCACTTTTAGCTGTCTCGAGCCATAAGCTATTACACTTCCGTGTTGCAGTAGCACGCAACCCAAACCGCTGCCTGAAGCATCGCTATAAATCTCATAGCCTTCGGTCCCACATGACGAACTCAGCACAGGCGCCGTGGTCAACCGACACTTTAACTCCTCAAAAGCTCGCGCGAACTCCGGCGTCCAAACGAACTTATGCTCATTCCTCGTCAATGTAGTGAGAGGTAACGCTATCCGCGAGAAGTTCTCTACGAAGCTCCTATAATAGCCGGCAAGCCCCTGAAAACTCCGGACTTCCGCTACCGTAACAAGCTCAGGCCACTCCCGTATCGCAACAATCTTCGCCGGATCCACAACAATACCTTCTCCACTTACTATATGCCCGAGGAATGCCACTGAGGGTAGCCAAAACTCGCACTTCGAAAACTTGGCATACAACTGATTTCTCCTTAGCGTCTCCAACAACAAATGAAGATGCTTGAAGTGATCTTCCTCACTTTGCGAGTACACCAAAATATCGTCGATGAAGACGATCACGAAATGGTCCAAGTACTCCCTAAAAGTCCTGTTCATCAAATCCATGAACACTGACGGCGCATTAGTAAGCCCAAACGGCATGACCGTAAACTCATAATGCCCGTATCTCGTACTAAACGCTGTCTTCGGGATATCACTCTCCCTTATTCGCAGCTGATAGTACCCAGCCTTGAGATCCAACTTCGAGTACACCGTCGACCCGACTAACTGATCAAAGAGATCATCAATCCGAGGGATCGGGTACTTGTTCTTCTCAGTCAGCTTGTTGAGCTCCAGATAATCAATACATAGCCTCAAGCTTCCGTCCTTCTTCTTAACAAAGAGGACCGGTGCGCTCAAAGGCAAAGAACTCGGGCGCACATACCCTTGATCCAACAACTCTTGCAGTTGAACTTTCAGCTACGCCATTTCCTTAGGCGCCAGCCGATAGGGAGATCGTGACACAGGCTTTGCACCTGGCACTAGCTCAATCATAAAATCTATCTCCCGCTGAGGCGGGGCTCCAGGAAGATCTGCGGGGAACACATCAGGGAATTCCGATACCACTGAAATACAATCCAACGCGGGCTTTGGCTTTGCAGCCTCCACTAGTGTAAAGAACAGTTCTGCACCAGCACGAACTGCCTTCACCACCTGAAGAGCAGACATCAACGTCTTGCTCGACCCCTTTTAGCCCGTAAAAGTCATTTCACGACTTGCTCCCAGCTTGACTTCCTTGTTACCGCAATCTATATGGGCCTGCTGCTCCGAGAGCCAGTCCATGCCAAATATGACGTCGAACTCCACTAACGGAAGTAAAGACGCCCGCAGGTCGAACTCCTGCTCCCCAATACGAATCTTAACATCGCAGATCCTATCCGCTCGCATCGAACACCCATTGGGCAATAACACATCCAACTTATCCTTTGCCATCGAAGAAGGGACTCCGATGCGTGATATAAATCCTTCGGACAAGAAGGAGTGTGAAGCTCCCGTATCGAAGAGTGCTCGTGCCGGGTTTTCACAAATCAATACAAATCCTAAACAAGCAGTGGTAAGGTAACATGTGCATAACAAGTATTTAAAGAAAGTGACTTGCTATAAATTAAACCGTACCTGTCACCACATCAGCTTGTTTGATGGCCTCCTGTTGGCCAAGATTATAGACCCTTGGTTGGGCCGGAGCATAATGGGATGCGGTCGACTCCACTGCCTTTCCCTTCTCTTCATAAGTAGCTCCCGGCTTTCTCTCGGACTTAGGACGTCCGCTCCAACAATCACGGGCGAAATGCCCCGTCTTTCCACATGTAAAACACGCGCCCGGGGTCCGACTCGTAGTCGCCCCAGAAGCACCAGAAGGAGCTGGACCCGAAGTCCTATGCTTCTTGAAAGACCTCTGATAGCCGGACTTTGAAGTAGTCGGCACTTTGAATTCAGATTTCTTCTCACCCAATCTTTTCTTTGCTTGTACATTTTTCATGTCCTTCTCCAAGGACCGGGCAGTATTGACCAAGGTTAAGAAACCCTGCGTCATCGACCCCGAGAGTAGTAGTCTCAATTCATCTCTCAAGCCTTCGTAGAAGCGATTAGTCTTGCGCTCCTCATCCATGATGGTGGAGCTAGCATATCAACTCAAACGAGTGAACTCATGGAGATATTCATCCACGCTCCTCTCACCCTGAACTAACTTCAGGAACTCATTCTCCATCGAAATCCTCTGAGTAGAAGGGAGGTATCTTGCCAAGAACAATCCCGAGAACTCTTCCATCGGAATGTCTATCAGTTGTCTACCTCTCAAATGATGCAGCTCCAATCCTTCCCACCACATCCTCGCTTCACCGTCCAGAAGGAACGTAGCGATGGTGGTCATTTGCCACTCCTCCGTCTCCGTTGCTGTCATGACTCTCTTCACCCTAGAGAGCCAGTCTTCAGCCTGAGATGGGGTTCCCAACCCCGAGAATAACGGAGGGTTAAAGCTCATTACATGCTTAAGCTGCCTCTCAGTTGCCCTCCTTGGAACCACCGGTTCCACAACCACTTGCTCCACTCTCCTCGGCTCAGCCTCTTGAAGAGGTTCTTGCTCCATCGCAGGAGCGGGCTGCTGCGTTTGCCTTCCAGGCTGCGCATTTATCACGACCAACACCGCTTCAGCCACCAACCGTATGTTCTCAGCCGATAGAGGTGTTGCGGGATCAACATCCGGTGCACTACTAGCCTCAGAAACTCGGCGTTCTGACGTCCCAACACCACTTCTGGTCACCTATAGTGGTACAAAACACCGTTAAGCGACCAAATAAAATTGCAAACAACAATTATAGGAACACGCAGGTTCCTCAAACACAAGTATTTTCATTCCTAAGTGGACATTCATGGGTTCTTTTACCATTATAACGATGACGCACACAATGTGCTCACCACCCCTTAAAAAGAATTCGCCCACGAATTCAGTTTAAGCCCAACCAAAACCAGTAGTCTGATACCAAATTGTAACACCCCCTATCCGTCGCATAGCATATAGCAGTAGGTCCGGCCGGGGCCCGACGCCATATACCACAGACAGAGCGGGTGGTTACTTATGGAAACCATCGAACCAATCTCAACGTCCTACACAGAGCATTCTAGCGGAAGCAGTTTATAAAAGTTGTAAATAAGAACCCAGCAACAAAGCATGAATGTCCACTAATACAAAATAGGAATGTTATACAAAAATACCCAAAACAAGCCTTAAGGCCTTACAAAATGTTTCACTTTAAATTACATGTTTTACAAACCACGGCACGCAGGCCGGTCATACAAGAATAAAGCAGTAAACACTTCCACTTGGGCCTTCGAGGGCCAGCTTCGCAAAAAGGGCTTTAGCCCGCTACTGACCGCTTGGTCCAGCTGCACCTGCAAGCAACAAACCACCGCACGGTGGGAAAACAAGGCAACGGTCAGCAATGCTGACCAAATTATAACGATCCCGCCCCCAACTCAGGGCAGCGATGCTCCTTCCCTGCATTTCATTAGCATAAGCGAGCAATATATATAAATAGCCATTTCATCACAGACGTTGGCTCGCACGGCCACACGCCCCATGCTCTCAGGACACATTCTCGGTGAACCGGTCAATGTCACGTCAATTAAAGCCATAGACATTCCGAACACACCACCGCCACATGGACGGCCAAACCTATGAGAAATTTGTCTTCCTGGCCTGGGTCACGACAATTTAAGCCATTGACCGCCGAAGACCCTAATCTATGCCAATGGTAAGTGCCACGTGCCTTTAGGTCTCTTTAATCGAACGACATAGAACGGGTACGGTTCCATCTAACCCGTGCTCACATCGCAACGACAATTTAAGCCATTTGCGTGGGTCAAACTTCCGCCGAGTCCCATTTTCGTCACACAATTTCACATAACTCGGTTATGTTCAAGTTGGCTCTCAGGCCCCCATGTTGGCAAGATCTCGTATCCGCCCAGTTTTCCGGGTGCACCTTTGGGTTAGTCCCCAAGGCTCCCTGCCGCAATCTACCGCATAGAAAACACGAAAAACAAACCATAGCACGGAGTCTTCTCCGGCATTTATGCAATGCAACATCACCAATCCAGACCAACATGTCCGGGTATGCTTCACACATCATGCCTATGTCCGTTCTCGCTTACGGACTCTAAACAACGAGGACTTCACATATCTACCCGAAGGAACGCCTCCAACTCTCCGCAAACTCGCGAGAGCAGGCTTCCTATGCAAAGCTAGAGAGCTACTCATGCTCAAGATGAGGATCGTTACCCTAGCGTTCCTCTTTGGCACCATGGAAAAGTAATCGGATGAAAACCACCGCACTAGCGTTGCCTCCGTGGATCCGGAGTCGGCTCGCGATTCGGAGCTCCGAAGCTCCTCCAATGGCGAGATATAGCTCCTTCTTCCTCCCTTGGCTCTCCTCTCTCTCTAAGGTTTTAGAAAGATGAGAAGTTATGAAAAGTAAGGGTTTTCCAAGTCCATTCACGGGTATATCCCTTCAGGAACAACCCCCAGCCGTTGGATCTTCAGTTAAAGAAATGAACGGCTTCGATTCGGGGCTGAAATGCCCAATCTGGACCGAACACGTCCTGGCACACGCCCGTGTCCAGGGTCGTGTGCCTCATTCGCCGTCAAAATCGAATCACCTTTAACCTCACACAGGTATCGAACACGCCCGTGTTCGAGCTGACACGCCCGTGTTCCACCTGACACGGCCGTGTGGTCGGCCGTGTACCCCATCATGTTTCCCCAAAATCAACCCGAGCACTGCACGGGTTCTAGGACACGCCCGTGTCCTTGCCCGTCTCACCTTGACACGCCTGGGCTCCAGGGCCGTGTACACAGTCTCCACACTCGACACGGCCTCGGACACGCCCGTGTCCTAGGCCGTGTGCCTTGTCCCAACGATCGTCGAGCAAGATTCGTCGACTTTCGGGACGAGTGTCGACACGGGTCGACACGCCCTGCGACACGCCCGTATCGCAGGCCGTGTGCCCACTCTCGACGCATCGTCGAGCGAATCTCGTCGACTCCCAGGGACGATCGTCGACACGGGTCGACACGCCCTGCGACACGCCCGTGTCGCAGGCCGTGTGCCCAGTCTCGACACAATGTCGAGACTAAAGTGTCGACTTCCCGTCTTAGTGTCGACACAGGCTTGACATGCCCTGGGACACGCCCGTGTCCCTGGCCGTGTGCCTGCAGCCAGAACCCAAACTGGCCCAAAATGTCCCCCCTTCGCTCCTTTGAGTTTCGGGGCGTTACATCTCGGGCCGAAGTAGGAATGAAGTGCTCCAAGAAAACACCCGAAAATTCGCTCCAACTTATCTCTGTATAGACTCGACCATGGAAGGTAGAGCCCATAAGGGGCTTCCACCACCTCTTAGCATGTAACTCCAAGATGGACACTGCCAATGACACGACCATGTTGGCTGGGCAACGGATACCAGCCAAGCTCTTCTACAGTGTCGAGCCATTCCTCCGTACATACGGCTGACTCCGTCCCACGTTAGACGGGAGGGGAGAGAGCCCGAAAAGTGCTCAGCAAGTTAGAGCCTGGGGCCTGTTGTTGCACCGGAGGCTGTTGCGCCTTAAAAGTATCAAGAATGGCGGTGAGCGTCTGCCCCAACTCAGACTGTTGGAACTGAGTGGGTATGGGAGGGGTAGGAGTACCCCCCATCGGCTCAACATACAGTGGAACCTATACGTACACGACAAATTTGTGGTCAGGTTGGCTAAGCTTAAGGTCAAAGTTGGACAAACTTAATGTGAATTACATATGGGCACACCACTGCTTTCGCTAATTCAGTTTGTCCGCAAACTGACTAGTCGAACGGGGGTGGTTCCATTGTTGAAAGACTTCTTTAGTTGATGATCGTGGCAAACTGATACCATTTGTAAGACCCCCACTCCCGGATCGCAAAACACGGCACGAAGGGGGAGTCTTATGCCCGGAACAGCCGCTTTGCGGTAGCATTAGCACACGGGCTAACCTGTAGCATAAGATGCCTATTCCGCCAGCTACAACAATATCAATAGAACATGCCAACCCAACCAAATAAATAAGCAAGAGAAGTCAAAATCCACACTAAGTATATAATGTCCAAATACATCAATAAGGAGAAGCTAAACATGCTTCTACAAAATATCAGAGTACAGCTAAACATTGCCCAAACGGTCTACATCAGAGTATCAAATACTAATATCAGTAACCGACGGTATCGACGGCACCGTCACTTCTGGCCCTATCGTCCTGGCCTGGCTGCCCTGCTGCGTAGTCTGCTGCTGCTCTACCTGCGGCGTGACCTCCTAAAAAGGAAGACGTAGCAACCGTTAGTCGAAACGACTAAGTGGTTTCACATCCGCTCCCCCGGCGACTCCTCGGCACCGGGAGGGAAATGGAATCAAGAGTACAATAAACATTAAGTATAAGAGTGGTACAAGCAGGTGGCAAGGTACATGAGTATGAATGTATAATCTAGCAGTTCTACAAAGCTAACAATGTATAACAACAGGCGTAAGGAAATCTACAACAGGTAAGTAACTTAACTTATAAGGATGCCCTTACAAGCTTATAAGTTAAGGATCAGTTTGCATAAAGTAACTCATCGTATAAGAGTGCCCATACAAACTTATACGATGAGGATCTTGTTGTGCAATGATATGAAATGATATGTATGCTATGCAATGACTCACCCATGCAAACACGCATGCAACTGCTATGTCGACATAGACTATTAGTTCCCACTTTTCGAGCAGGTAGCTAACCTCTCAGGCATCAGCCTCCGTGGCCAGGCGGTGATAGTAGAGCGGGCGTCTCTACTACTAGGCGGGTATCCACACTACTTCACCTAGGCCTCCTTACGCGTCAATGCTAAGAACACAACAACAGAGCCCATGCGTACTATGGCCCAGCGGGAGCCTTGGGTAGATGTGCACCGGGGACTAAGCCCCGAACTGACCTTGTGTGACCCGGAAGGAGCCTCAGAGTGAGCACGAGGACCAAGCCCAACCATTCACCTAGCACGGAAGGAGCCCCGGGATGTGAACACCGAGGACCAAGCCCAACCGCCCAAAGTCTAACTGTCAACTCCCATCGGTGTGACGACTGACGAGCCCGTAGACCTGCCACACTATCCTTAACCCAAGATTACGACACTCCGTGTCAACTCACACCGCATGCAATTCCACAATACTGTGGCATGGAAGGAGCCTCGGAGAAAGCACGAGGACCAAGCCCAACCATCCACCGGCACGGAAGGGGCCCCGGGACATGAACACCGAGGACACAGCCCAACCGTCCAACTATACACGTTTCCAGATTTCCCAACTAGTGACGGTCAACACCGCACCTTCAAACTTCCACGACACTACCCATAGGGAGACGACGCTCTAGTATTGGAATACCAAATTCAATCCGCTATTCAACATTCACATGGCCATGAGTTATCCTTCTATATGTCATTTCAAGTGATTTCAACCTATTATATCAAGATGCACATGTATAACAATCTGCTAACTTCTAACAAGCCAAATCATTCAAGTAGACTAACTTACAATTCGATCACATGGAATCCGATTAATAATCTTCATCAATTTTGCAACTAAATTAATTATTCATAAGAGTTTATCCAAGCCTCAAGATTACCTGCGATATTAATTTCATCGAATCCAAATCCATATGTTATAAACCCAGATTTTTAAGTGCAGGAATAATCTAGACAGCGATTTCAACCGGAGATTCCCGAAGCTTCAAGAATCCGGTGATGACGTGTAACCCCTCGATGAAAAGGTATTTCCATGGACTACAACTTTCATATTCAGACCTCAATCCAGATTTGACATTATCCTATTTGAATTCGGACCCGAAGTCCGCTGCGTACAGAACACAATTTCTGCATGCAGGATTTGCCGAACATCAAATTCGTTCAGACTTTCCTGTTGCTACACACTTCACCTGAAGTCGTGCAGCCACTCATTGGAAAGGTATTTTCAATGGCTTCAACTTTTGTGTTTAGCCGAAATCCCAGATCTGGCCATATCTCACCTAAAAATGGCCACGAAGTTCGCTGCGCGCAGTATACAGATTCTGCACGCATCTTAAGGCGTAATGAACGGCATCGGTTCGTCTTCCTCCTCAAGGCGATCTTTCCAATCATTCCAGAAAACCTCCTCCCTTATTCAACCTCAAGAGGCCAACACCCTTCACAAGACCATCCCTAAAATCACATAGAAGAAGGGCGTGGTTGAAGAGATCTAAAATCTAGGACACAAGTCCTAGCATGGCCTTTCCTAGAAAACTTCTCCTCTCCATCAAGACTCTCTTGAGTCGATGTCTCGCCTAGGAAAATAACTATAGATCTAGCACCAAGGGAGAGGGTAGGAAACTCACTTCATTTCCAGCGGTTCCATTTCCGGCCATAAACCTTGTGATTCTTCGCGGCGGCATCCTCTCTTTTACGGCGATGACAGATCTCCTTCCCTAGATCTTCCTCCAGCAAACTCCCTTCTTCACAAGACTTCTCTCTGAAAAATACGGCTGGGAAGAAGAGTGAAACGGCTAGGGTTTTCCACTGTTCCTTTTATATATAATGTGACACAGGTAGGGACACGCCCGTGTCCTTACCCGTGTCCCGCTCAAGCGAAGCGTTTCAGGCGGTTATAATGCCGATTCAATACTCGACATGACAGAGACGCCCTGGTCACGCCCATAGTCATGCCCGTGACACCGGGCGTGACGCCTATCGTCGATCGGGATTCGTCGAACTCAACTAAAATCGTCGAACGGAGAACACGCCCAGGTCACGCCTATGGTCACTCCCATAGTCACGCCCGTGACATGGGGCGTGTAATCCTCTCACTCAAGAACCAACCACCTACTCGAGTACCTTAAGCACCTACTCAAGTATCTTAAGTCATGCCCCTGGGTCATGCCTGTGACCCAGGGCGTGTAACCCAATTTACTCGAGTGATTTGAAAACTACTCGAGTAACCGTGGCGGCTACTCGAGTACCTTCAGTCACGCCCCTGGGTCATGCCCGTGACCCAGGGCGTGTCACCCAATTTTACTCGAGTACTTGAAACCTACTCGAGTAACGTCGGCAGTTACTCGAGTACCTTAGTCACGCCCCTGGGTCACGCTCGTGACCCAGGGCGTGTCACCAGATTTTACTCGAGTACTTGAAACCTACTCGAGTAACCTCGGCAGTTACTCGTGTTGGGTATTTCATCCACATGAACCCAGATTTGATGAAGTCACCCTGGAACTAAGATAAATTAAGTTGTATTTGATGTTTGGTTTGAGCTATATTTTTGTAGGAATTTCACTGGGAAGTGTAGACCAATGTCAGCTCACAGTGGGTCACCAAACACAGGAACTGCGCAATGTAATCCCTCATTGCATATTCCAAGGTGTTGAATCATGTGTGGACTCTCTATTGGGATACACTTCATATTCAAGCTATTGGACTATGGGAAAGGAATTGGGTGTTGACTACTCTAGAAGAATCAGTTTTTCCAACATCATAAAATTTCTAAGTGTTTTACTCGAGTAGAGCTTCCACCTACTCGAGTAGTCTGGGTATAATTTACTCGAGTAAAGGAACCTTGTACTCGAGTAGGCATAGTTATATACTCGAGTAGCTAAGTCACCTACTCGAGTAGATCAAGTCATATACTCGAGTAGCATGCTTATATACTCGAGTAGATTACTCTTTATACCCGAGTACTAAAGGGTTTCCTCATCTAAACTTCTCTAAGTCATATACTCAAGTAAGTATACTCACTTACTCGAGTAGATAGAAATATACTCGAGTAGTTCATTATACCTAGTCGAGTAGATCTTGTGTTACTCGTGTACCTTGATATTTCCCTACTCCAGAATTTTTCTAAGTCTTTTACTCGAGTAGAACCTTCACCTACTCGAGTAGATTACTTCCTCTCGAGTAGTTAGTTCAACTACTCGAGTAGTTGCCAGCAGACCTCTTCAGATTTTTTCAAAGTATTCCACTCGAGTAGTACTTCTTGTACTCGAGTAGTTTATGTAATATACTCGACTAACTTCTCCAGTACTCGAGTAGATCCTCATGTACTCAAGTAGGTCTCTACACATACTCGAGTAACTCTGTCTGCTTACTCGAGTAGTTGTTCTCTATATACTCGAGTAGTCTTTATATACATACCCGAGTATGTTCCCCATCATATACTCGAGTAGTTATTCAACTACTCGAGTAGTTATTGACTTACTCGTGTAGTCGGCTGAATCTTTCCGAAATTTTTCTAAGTCCTTTTTCTGACGAGATTTTTCAAATCACGCGACATGATTGATCCACGTGTACATCATTATGACCGATTATGACCGTTAGTCTCTCCTATATAAGGTCTTATCAGAAAATGACAAACCCTAAGCATTCTCCAAGTTTTCTTGTAATTTCTTTTTCGAGAAATATTCTTCAGCCGCCTCCTCTCTGACTTTCGCAAAACAGAAGCCGCCGCCGTCGCCTTCTTCTTCGGCCAAAGCTTCTACATTCAGAGGACTATTCTGAAGAAAGTTACAGATCGAGATCGACTTCGCTGATCATCTTCTCTCTCGATTTCTATAAAAGCGAGTAAATCCACATTGAGGCCGAGAACTTCTTCTCCGATTTCTGAAAGTGCTACAAAGTTGAAAAGAAGAAGATCCTGGCCGTTTCTTTCAGATCTGAGTGATTTACTGTTTGTATTCTTGTAAACACTTTATTAATTTTGTAGGAGAAATCTTCTCCGAGTGTAGGAGTTTTTCACTCCGAGTTTGTAGGAAGTGCTATCTTCCGAGGTGTAGATCCGTTTTGTTTGGATCGAGTTTGTAGGAACTTTGTTCCGAGGGTAGGATCGATCTTTGATCCGAGATAGTGGAGTAGCCGAGTCTAGTTAATTGCTAGATCGGTGAGGGAAAGTGGATGTATCCAAGGTTGGGGAACCACTATAAATCTTGTGTCGTCTGTGATGTTGGTATAATAGTTCTGTGCCGTGCTCTAATTATTATTTATTCCACAAAAAGACCCACAAACCACCTATTCACCACCCTCTAGGTGATTTAGGTAGACAACCGTTCTCTTTCAATTGGTATCAGAGGGAGGTTGATCGTCAAAATGTTAACACCTTGATCAGATCCAGATCTATTGTCTTAAAGATTCTACCATAAAATGGACAAGGGCAAAGATTTCGCCAAGTTTCCACTGTGCAACAAAAATAACTTTCCCATGTGGAAAGAAAGGATAAACTTTTTCGTGGAAGCTGTGGATCCAAGGATCTTCATGATCGTTGAAGAAGGTCCTTACGTTCCCATGACTGTGTCCACTATCGACCCTACCAAGAAAGTTCCCAAAAAGCTAATGGATCTCGACAAAGATGAGATTGCACTTGTCTCTCTCGACAAGAAAGCTAAGAACATTATAGCAAGTGCAGTCGATGACTCGATGCTGCAGAATTTGATTCACTATCAATCAGCTAAGGAGATGTGGCACTCCTTAGTCATTTTGATGGAAGGGACTGAAGAAGTAAGGGATGATCGGAGATCCCTTCTCAATCAAAAATATGAAGCGTTCCGACAAGGGAACAAGGAAACAATTGCCGACACCTTTGAGAACTTCTTCAAGATTGTAAATGGCCTAATGGTGTATGGCCGTGTCTTCACAAACGGAGAACTGAACGACAAATTCTTGAGATCCCTAACCAAGGAATGGGATAACAAGGTATGTGCCATCAGGGAGTTCGGGAAGCTAGCTGAAACGGACCCGCAAAATCTCTTTGGAAAGCTTATGTCCTATGAACTCCAAATCAATACAAGAAAAGCTGAAGAAGAGAAGGGCAGGTCTGCTCTAAAGGAGAAATTTGTCGCTCTGAAGGCAGACACCTCCAGAAAGACTAAGGCTGCCTCCCCCGCTCTAGCTCCAGAAGTTGATGAAGAAGAAGAAACATCAGAGCCCAGTACCTCAGGCTCTGAATTATCTGAAGGAGAGTTCTCCTTGCTCTCAAGGCAATTCAAGAAGTTTCTTAATAAAAAGAAACAATGGAAAGGCAAGGATGCCTCACACAGAAGATCGCGGCGCGATGACGATCGACAAAGAAAAGGCTCAAGCAGCCACGACAGGTATAACACTAAACAGAACAAATACATTTCAACTGACATCATTTGTTATTGCTGTAATAAGCCAGGTCACGTCATTGCTGACTGCCCTCACAAGAAGAAGGAGGGTGGTAGAAGAGAAGAAAAGAAATCCACATACAACAAGAAGAGAAAGGAAAAGAGCCTCATAGCCAAAAAGAGCAAGACTCTTAGCGACTCCGACTCATCTGAGTCAAGCGAAGAAGAAGAAGCTTACTTTGGGCTAACGGCTCAAACAGATGATGAACAAGAGCCCCAGTTCACTAGGAAGGTAAACTCTCATACCCCTCTTTCAGATTCTGAAGTCTCTGAACATGATTGCGAGGGTAGCTCTTCTGACGATGAGTCAGAACTAATGGCCCAGTACAAGGAGTTAATCATGACTTACAACAAATGTCGTCGAGTCGTGAAGACTCAGGATAAAGAGATCAAATCTCTAAAAGCCGAAGAGAGCAACTTGAGAGAGAAAGTCGCAAAGACTGACTCCCTCGAGGAAAACTTCAATAATACTATTGAAGAATATAACAAGGCTCTTGAGTACCTTGACCTGAAGGAGAAGATCATCAAAGGTTTGGAAGCCGAACTTGCGGCTGAAAGGAAACTTGTTGAGAGTTTCTCTAAGCCCAAGACGGTTCTTCCATTCATTGCCGAATTCTCAGCAAAGGCCAAGGGAGCTGGACTAGGCCTTGAAGAAGCTCCTAGTAAATCCTCTAGGAGAAACATGAATCAACGGAAAAATAAGGCCGCCAAAAAGGCCTCAGCCGAAGAAAAGGGAAAAGCCCCTCAAAATCAAACCACATTCAGAAAGGTCATCTTTCCAACAAATGAGTTTGATTTTGACTCATCATACGGGCACTTTGCTAGGCCTACTTATGTAGAGCCAAAGTCCCGCTATCAAGGATGAGATAGACCCCGAAACCTTGGCGAAAGTGTCTTTAAGGCACCTTATGAAGAAGTTGTTCTTCAGAGCTATGACCCTTTCAATCATGAGCATAACTTCAAGAAGGCACCAAAGACAAAGCATGTTGTAGAGAAGCCCATAAAGGAGAAGAAGTCATGTGATTGCCATCATCATGAGACATCTTCCTCCAAGAATGCAACCCATGCTAGACCAAAGTTCCAAAAGGTCAAGCAGGAGATTTTGAGGCAAAGGTACAACAGATTTGACTGTTGGTGCTGTGGCAAGGTTGGTCACTTCGCCATAGATTGCTGGTTCAATTCCAGAAACACTGCAACCCCTCATGTAAGCAATATGAGAAAGACCGCTCATAATACCAACACTCGTAGGGGGAGCACTCTAACCGGCCAAGGACCCAAACGTGTTTGGGTTCCTAAGGAGAATTGATTGTGATTGCAGGGATGTCCAAAGGCCAACAAAATGCCTATCTGGTACTTGGACAGCGGATGCTCTCGGCATATGACCGGGACGAGAAGCCTCATTCAGAACTTTACTCCAGTCGTGAACGGACCAAAGGTCATCTTTGGAGGTTCAGACCGTGGAATTACTAGAGGCTATGGTATGATTACTAACAGCAATGTATCCTTCTCGGATGTGGCCTATGTTGAAGGATTGGAACACAATCTCATTAGCATAAGCCAACTCTGCGATAAAGGATACATAGTTGAGTTCCATGCTGATAAGTGCTTGATAAAATCCGTTGACAATATGGAAACGATTCTATCCGGCACTCAAAGCAGGAATATTTTCTGTTTAAACTTCATCTGTATAGATTCCTCTACACCAGTGTGTCTTTTGGCAAAAGATAGTGCGTCTCTTGGTGACCAATGGCACAAGAGAATAGCATATATTAATTTCAAAACAATTAATAAACTATTTTCAATGAACTTGGTACGTGATGCCCCAAATGTGAAATGCGTCAAAGACAGACTTTGTCATGCATGCGTAAAAGGCAAGCAAACAAGGTCTACCTTCAAAAGCATTATTGGCAAAGACTCTAACAGATGTCTTCATCTATTGCACATGGACTTGTTTGGTCCACTGCAGATTAGAAGTTTGGGAGGTAAGGACTATACATTGGTAATTGTTGATGACTACTCGCGCTTTGCGTGGGTGTTCTTTCTGAAACACAAGTCAGATACCTTCAATATCTTTACCAATTTTGTCAGGCAAGTCCAGAATGAATACAACTGCTCCATAGTCAAAATCAGAAGTGACAACGGAACAGAGTTCAAATCTGGGGCCATGACAGAATTCTGTGAAAGCTTAGGTATCTTTCATGAGTTTTCCTCTCCTCGTACTCCACAACAAAATGAAGTGGCTGAGAGAAGGAACAGAACACCCATAGAGGCCTGCAGGACCATGTTGAGTGATGCTTCACTATTGGAGTACTTATGGGCTGAGGCCGTCAACACTGCATGCCACGTGCAAAATCGAGCACTCATAAACAAAGACCACAATAAGACACCTTACGAACTTCTGAAAGGCAGAAAACCAACAGTCTCTTACTTTAGAATCTTTGACTGCAAATTCTACGTACTTAACAATGGCAAGTATCATACCACCAAGTTCAGCGAAAAGAGCTTTGAAGGTATTTTTGTAGGATATAGTAGCCATAGTAAGGCATACAGGATTTTCAATAGAAAAACCCTGGTGGTGGAAGAATCGATACATGTTGTATTTGATGAGACAAGCTTGCTACAAAGCAATCCGTCTAGTGTGCTCACTGAAGTTGCAGGTGAAAAGCTGAAAAAAACTAGCTTGCATGATCCGTCCGAAGAAAAAAGCGAGAAGTTCATTAAGATCACCACTCCCACTCCTATTGGAGAGGCTGATGATCAAAATGAAGAAGTCATCCAGGATGAAGAAATCACTCCGATGCTTGAAGATAATCCAGATGCAAGGACTCTAGAGCTCAGACATCTGAAGGATCACCCCATGGACCAGATCATAGGAAATCCCTGGGATGGTGTCAGAACTCGGAGAGGTACAACTAATGAGAATCTTCATTTGAGTTTTCTCTCACAGGTTGAACCAAAGAAATTTGAGGAAGCAAACTCAGATGCATCATGGATAATGGCAATGGAAGAAGAGCTAAATCAGTTCAAGCGCTGCAATGTGTGGATGCTGGTTCCAAGACCCAAAGGAAAGAACATCATTGGAACAAAATGGGTCTACAGGAACAAGATGGATGAAGACGGAACTATCATAAAGAATAAGGCCAGACTCGTCGCTAAAGGCTATCGTCAAGAAGAAGGAATCGACTTCGACCAGACATATGCTCGAGTAGCGAGGCTAGAGGCAATAAGGTTGTTCCTAGCGTATGCTGCCTTCAAAGGCTTCACCGTCTATCAGATGGACGTGAAGTCGGCATTCCTGAATGGTAACTTAAAGGAGGAAGTGTATGTGGAACAACCTCCAGGTTTCGTTGATCCTAACTTTCCCGATCATGTCTATTTTCTGCACAAGGCCCTATATGGTCTGAAACAAGCTCCTAGAGCTTGGTATGAAACGTTGTCTACCTTTCTACTTGAGAACAAGTTCACAAGGGGAAAGATAGACAAGACATTATTTCTTAGGGAAATAAAAGACAAGATTTTGCTAGTGCAAATCTATGTCGACGACATTATCTTTGGCTTTACAGATAACAACCTCTACAAAAAGTTCTCAAAACTTATGCAAGGGAAGTTTGAAATGAGCAGTATGGGCGAGCTGAAGTATTTCTTAGGGCTTCAAGTGAAACAATCTGAAGATGGAATTTTCATCTCACAGACCAAATTCACCAAAGAGCTAATTAAGAAATTCGGAATGGAGAACGCAACCTCTATGAGGACTCCAATGGGCTCAACTATGTCTCTGGACAAGGATGAAAAAGGGAAACCTTTTGATGAAACCAAGTACAGAAGCATAATTGGATCCTTGCTCTACCTTACTGCCAGTAGGCCTGACATAATGTTCTCAACATGTATCTGTGCTAGATTTCAGGTGAACTCTAAGGAATCTCATTACGCTGCTGCAAAGCGGATACTGAGATACCTTAAAGGCACACCAAATCTTGGCTTACGGTACCTAAGAAGTAATGACAGCGAACTAATTGGATTTTCAGATGCAGATTTTGCAGGTAGCAAAGATGACCGGAAAAGCACCTCAGGGACTTGCCAATTCTTCGGAAGAAGGCTAATCTCCTGGAGTAGCAAGAAGCAGAACTGTGTCGCAATCTCAACGGCCGAGTCAGAGTATATCTCTGTAGGCAGCTGTTGCGCACAGTCGCTATGGATAAAGAATCAGTTCGAGGACTACAACCTGCAGTTCAAGGATATTCCCTTGTATTGTGACTCCTCCAGCGCAATTGCAATAGCCAACAATCCAGTCTCCCACAGCCGGACAAAGCATATCGAGCTAAGGTATCACTTCATCCGGGAACATGTGGAGCATGGAGACATAGATCTCCAATATGTGCCTACAGATAGGCAAGTTGCAGATATCTTCACAAAGCCGCTGGACGAGACCAAGTTCTCGTTCTTCAAGACAGAGCTTGGGATGCTCAACAAAGAGGACTAAAGAAGACTGGATGGCTAAGAAGCAAGAAATTGCAAAGGGGTTAGTCAAAATCAACTCTGTCTCAACTTTTTCAAAATTCAACTCGAGAAGCATGAGACATACTCAAGTACTCTTCTCTACCTACTCGAGTATATGAATGAACCTACTCGGGTATGTGTACTGACCTACTCAAGTATGCGGATGTGCCTACTCGAGTATCTAAAGACCTACTCGAGTAAGTCACTTACCTACTCGAGTAAGTCCCTATCTACTCGAGTAAGTTTTCGCCTCCTACTCGAGTACCTCCAGTCGACCTACTCGAGTAGCTCCTTTACCTACTCGAGTAGTCTATCTCTCTCTCCTGTCCAATTTCCTAGAATTTGAAAATTGCTCTATTCGCCACCCAAGGCCATATGCCGCCTCCTTCTTTAAATTAATTAGCGGTAATTCAAGAGTTATATATATACGAAATTCCGAAACATCAAACCTACTCGACATCATTTCTATCTCTCGAGTACCCTCTGTCTCTTCGCCTGCCCTGCCGATTCGACTTCTCTCCTCCACCGCAGTTGCAGAGCTCTCTCTAATTTCCTCCAGGCATTCGCTTCCATGGAGACTTCTCACAAGATTGGCGTCGGCTCCGAACTAGTCACCGAGGGTATCGCAGAGATCTCCGATGATTTCCGCAACCTCCTCATCCTCCTCGACACCGCTGGCCTCTCGTTCATCCTCCAAGAACCCTGTCGCGTTCTCTTCCTCGAAGTTGCAGAATTCTTCTCAAATCTCAAGGTTCGACTAAATGGCAAAGTCCTAAAATCTACAGTAAAGGGTTTGAAACTAAAGTTCACCAAGACCTCTGTCTCTCAACTTCTCCGTTTACCGATTGTTGATGAAGAAGATCACCTAGTTGCTGAGGATTCCGACAGGACAGCCCTTTTCTGTGGTTTTTCCACTGATGCTCAATACTTCAAAAGGTCAGATATGAATGCAGAAGGAAAATTCTTGGTTGATGTTATTGGAAAAATTTTACTGTGCAAGACTCACTCCATCCGAGACAATCCCTCATACTTCTTCGATATAATGCAAGCCATTGTCTGCCGCAAGAAATACCAATTTGGTATGCTGATTTTGGACAAAATCAAGGACAACATGAAATCCCCCAACTATAAAAGAATTATATCTCTGCTCCTTCATGAAACAAATCCTGAAGTCTTCAATCTCTCCAAAGGGACTCCACTTCACCATATGAAGAAGGTCTCTATCTCCTCAATTCAGAGATGGGATATCAAGCTCAAGAATTCTGCCCAGGCTGCAAAGGCTTCAGACATTCCAGACGTTCCAGCTGCAGAGGGCAGGACTCCATCTCCCTCTCCTCATCATGTGGCAAGCTCCTCTGGTACACCAAGTGAGGGGGAGCCTGCTCCCTCTAGCCCAGTCAGGCAGCCCTCTCCTCAGCCAGAGATTCCATCCCTACCTCATACTCCAAATAGTCCAGCCACTTCCTCAGATCAAGTACCTCAAGACACTCTTCTGTCCACAGCTGCTGCCATAGATGCCATGATTGTAGAGCTTATTGAAGATGTGCTTCCCCCTCCTCCTCTATCTCCTCCAGCTCCAACCACTGAACATCATAAGGACTTGTCTACAGCACAGTCTCCAGCCCATTCTCCAGCCAGAACTCCAACACCTTCTCCATCTCCTCCAACAGATAAGCCAGACACCATTTTTATTTCTGATGAGCCTTCTCCTGAACCAGCTGAGGCTCCTCTCAGAAACCTCGATTTCTCCATCCCCCATGATACAGAAGAACTGGATGCTGTCATTCCTCCCACCAGATCTCTCAGCTCAGTGATAATTGAAGAACTAGCTCCTTGGGTAACTCCTCCTATCCCTACTGCTGCTCCCTCAGCTGCTGCTACAGTTTACTCCTCCTCAGATCTGCTGCAAAGTATTGTCATTCTTCTTCAAGAACAAAGACATCATTTTGACACCTCTATAAAGGTGGTCACTGACAAGGTCACTGCTCTTGAGACTGAGATGAGCAGAGGTTTTGCTGAAATTCAGCATAACACTGACAAGCTAAAGTACCTGTTCCAACTTGGTGGCAAAGCTCTTGTCCATACTATCACTAGTGTGGGCAATGTTATGGAACAAGGTATCACCTTGGCAAACAATCAGATAGAACTAGACAAGAGGACTGAAGCCAACAAGATGAAGATATGTGAAGAAGTTGGCATTTTCAAAGATGACACCATAGAGAAAGTATCTGTTGAAATCAGAAAGGGGGAGGGTTTGATAAAAGAACTCAAAGAATAGGTAGAAAAATCTACTGCTCAAAAGACAGATATATGGGAAGCTCAGATGAAGACCATTCATGATGATGTGCTTGCCCAGATACAGAGTGTCAAATTTCACACATATGACACTGCTGTCTAGATGCACAATCAGATCTTACCCGATCTTGCAGTTGACCCAAACATCATTCCCCATCATCTCAATCCTCTAGCCACAGATGTCACTGCCCTAGCTGTTCCTCAACAACCTACCTTCTGCCCCAGGCCTGGAGACTCAGTTGCTCCTCCAGACACTTATGTTCCAGGCTAGGAAGAAGAAGATCCTGCTGATATATTCCTTCAAGCTCCTCCGGAGATCAGAATCCATAGGAAGAAAAGGAAATATAGTGAAGGTCCCTCTGCTAGCAGGACTGCTCCTTCTAAGGCCCCTGAACATGCTGAAGCCTAGTCTCCAACTTCAAAGTCTCTCATTTTGGACACACTCAGGCTGGTCATGGATCACAATAAGAATAGAAACATGCACAACAGTTCCCAGGAATGGGAGTTATATGAGAAGTCAATGCTGAAAAGAAAGATCCATGACAGAGAATTTGGGAGAAATAACCCTGCTGCTCCTCCAAGGCCTCCTAAGTACTTTCCTAAGCCTTTCAGCTACCTAAGGAGACAACAAGAGAAGATGGATAAGCAGCAATCTCAAGCCCAAACCTAAAAGATGATGAGAAATTGAAATGACAAATTGTAGACTTGATGTTTTTGGAAACTTACATATATATACAATTCTTCATTACTGTCTAATTATCTTTTTTATTATCCTTGCTTACCTGCTCATATTTTCTTTCTTAGTTTCTTTTATGTTCATAATTCACCTTAGTGTAAAGGGTTCTGACTTCAACAAATAGGGGGAGATTGTTGGGTATTTCATCCACATGAACCCAGATTTGATGAAGTCACCCTGGAGCTAAGATGAATTAAGTTGTATTTGATGCTTGCTTTGAGCTATATGTTTGCAGGAATTTCATTGGGAAGTGTAGACCAATGTCAGCTCACAGTGGGTCACCAAACACATGAACTGTGCAATGTAATCCCTCATTAAATATTCCAAGGTGTTGACTCATGTGTGGTCTCTCTATTGGGATACACTTTATATTCAAGCTATTGGACTACGTGAAAGGAATTGGGTGTTGACTACTCTAGAAGAATCAATTTTTCCAACATCAAAAAATTTCTAAGTGTTTTACTCGAGTAGAGCTTTCACCTACTCGAGTAGTCTGGGTATAATTTACTCGAGTAAAGGAACCTTGTACTCGAGTAGGCATAGTCATATATTCGAGTAGCTAAGTCACCTACTCGAGTAGACCAAGTCATATACTCGAGTAGCATGCTTATATACTCGAGTAGATTACTCTTTATACCCGAGTACAAAAGGGTTTCCTCATCTAAACTTCTCTAAGTCATATACTTGAGTAAGTATACTCACTTACTCGAGTAGATAGAAATATACTCGAGTAGTTCATTATACCTACTCGAGTAGATCTTGTGTTACTCGTGTACCTTAATATTTCCCTACTCCAGAATTTTTCTAAGTCTTTTACTCGAGTAGAACCTTCACCTACTCGAGTAGATTACTTCCTCTCGAGTAGTTAGTTCAACTACTCGAGTAGTTGCCAGCAAACCTCTTCAGAATTTTTCTAAGTATTCCACTCGAGTAGTACTTCTTGTACTCGAGTAGTTTATGTAATATACTCGAGTAACTTCTCCAGTACTCGAGTAGATCCTCATGTACTCGAGTAGGTCTCTACACATACTCGAGTAGCTCTATCTGCTTACTCGAGTAGTTGATCTCTATATACTCGAGTAGTCTTTATATACATACCCGAGTATGTTCCCCATCATATACTCGAGTAGTTATTCAACTACTCGAGTAGTTATTGACTTACTCGTGTAGTCGGCTGAATCTTTCCGAAATTTTTGTAAGTCCTTTTTCTGACGAGATTTTTCAAATCACGCGACATGATTGGTCCACGTATACATCATTATGACCGATTATGACCGTTAGTCTCTCCTATATAAGGTCTTATCAGAAAATGACAAACCCTAAGCATTCTCAAAGCTTTCTTGTAATTTCTTTTTCGAGAAATATTCTTCAGCCGCCTCCTCTCTGACTTTCGTAAAACGGAAGCCGCCGCCGTCGCCTTCTTCTTCGGCCAAAGCTTCTACATTCAGAGGACTTTTCTGAAGAAAGTTACAGATCGAGATCGACTTCGCTGATCATCTTCTCTCTCGATTTCTGTAAAAGCGAGTAAATCCAGATCGAGGCCGAGAACTTCTTCTCCGATTTCTGAAAGTGCTACAAAGTTGAAAAGAAGAAGATCCTGGCCGTTTCTTTCAGATCTGAGTGATTTACTATTTGTATTCTTGTAAACACTTATATTAATTTTGTAGGAGAAATCTTCTCCGAGTGTAGGAGTTTTTCACTCCGAGTTTGTAGGAAGTGCTATCTTCTGAGGTGTAGATCCGTTTTGTTTGGATCGAGTTTGTAGGAACTTTGTTCCAAGGGTAGGATCGATCTTTGATCCGAGATAGTGGAGTATCCGAGTCTAGTTGATTGCTAGATCGGTGAGGAAAAGTGGATGTACCCAAGGTTGGGGAACCACTATAAATCTTGTGTCGTTTGTGATGTTGGTAGAATAGTTCTGTGCCGTGCTCTAATTATTTTTTATTCCGCAAAAAGACCCAAAAACCACATATTCACCCCCCTCTAGGTGATTTAGGTAGAAAACCGTTCTCTTTCAACTCGAGTACCTTAGTCACGCCCCTGGGTCACGCCCGTGACCCAGGGCGTGTAACCTGCTCTGGACTAACTTCTCCAGACCACAAAAGCCGCCCCTTTTTCCTCCACTTCCTGAACTCAAGCCTGCCCTCCTGACTCAAAACTCGCACGGGGGGGGGGGGGGGGGGGGGGGGGCTAGCGCGAATCGGGACGTTACAATGGTATCCCACAGAATCAGAATTTGAGTTAACTGGATACTCAGATGCTGATTTTGCTGGATGTAGGGTGGATATAAAAAGTACTTCAGGAACTTGACAGTTCCTGGGTATGAGATTAGTATCCTGGTTTTGTAAGAAATAGTCATCTGTATCTACCTCAACTGCTGAGGCAGAATACATTGCAGTAGGTAGCTGTTGTTCCCAGATGCTGTGGATACAAGATCAATTACTAGACTATGGTATCAACTTAAATAATTCTACTTTACTTTGTGATAACACAAGTTCTATAGTCATAGCACAGAATCCAATCCACCATAGTAGGAAAAAGCATATAGACATTAGGCATCATTTCATAAGAAAGTGTGTAGACAAAAATAAATTTAAGCTTGTCTATATCTACACTGATTTACAAAGGGCTGATATATTCACCAAACCACTGGATGAGAGAAATCATCTCTTCTTTAAAAATCAGCTAGGAAAGATCAATGGAGAAGACTTAGTTTAGTTTAAGTTTGCACTCGACGAATTTGCCAATGTTTGTCGAACGGAGCTCGACGAACTATGGAAAGTTTGTGAGATATTCGTCGAACGCATGACAATAAACTCTCTGTGAGTCAAGTTATTTTCGTCGAACGGAGATCGACGAATTCACTTTAGAAAACTTTCGTCGAACGGAGCTCGACGAAATGTCTTCAATTCTTCATACAGAGCTCGACGAATTATTTGACTATTAATTATTTCGTCGATCTCAGGTCGAAGAATTTCTTAATTTTCGTGGAACGGAGTTTGTCGATTCATATTTTGGAAAACTTATATCTAGGTTTTTCTTCAACCTCCATCCCGTGCTTTCTATTCTCTTGCACTTGATCATCGTTTGTCTCTCTTACAGGTGATTCCAATGGCTATTCCAGCAGGTGCCCTAGCCGGAATGAAGTTTGATACGAGCTTTGATGTCGACTTCGAATCCTTTCAATATTCAGATCCAATATTTCTGCATATACTGGAACTTCTGGAGGAACAAAAACTGAAAAATCTGATATCAACAAGGATAAAAATGTCTGCAACTGAAATCAAAGAGTGGGTTTATACATCTATATCCGAGGAGAACACTATGATCAGAACAATTGTTGGTAACTCTATATCTTTATCTCCCGCTGTACTTATTGAGATTTTTGGGTTGATTAATGGTGAAGAACAGTTAGAAATCGATTCTGAAGAATATGAGATGATGTTGAGTCTGATGGGTTATGCTGGAGATAACCCAAATAAGTTGTTAAAAAAACACTTATCTGCCGAATACAAATTTCTGGCAGATATTGTGGGAAAGATTTTGCTGGGCAAGCATACTGCTCATGACTATATTACCAGACAGCAGTTTCTGGTTATGTGTGCAATGATTAATAAGAAGGAAGTGGATTGGGCTCAAATCATATTTGATCTGATAAAGAAAAATAAAAACAAGAAGGACGTATGCTTTGGAAGAATCCTAGTGATCTTCCTGAAGGAGAAGGTTGTTGAATCCCTGGTCTCACAAACCATATTCATTAATGCCAGCAAGAGGCTCACATACACCTTGTTTGGCAGGTGTGAGAGAACCATAACTAAGCTATCCAAGGCTTCAACCTCTTCCACCCCAGCTTCTGAAAGTACTAGGGCTGTAAGAGCCACTCCCCACCCTACTGAAGAGATCATCCCCACATCTCCATCTCTTCCAGCAACTCAACAATCACAACATCTCCAACAACAACTTCCACCACATCAATAACTAACACTCTATGTTCATCTTTCTACTACAGTCACATCTTCTACCACCTCTTCACCCCTAGATCTTACCAACATCCCCTCATCTCCTATTCAGGACTACCATATACCCACTCCACCTCAATAACCCTTATCCCCCAATGATCTACCAGCTCCAACACCACCTTCATCTCCTCTTCCGCACCACTTATCCTCAATACCATCTTTCAGTCTCCTGACATCTCCTCCCCATTCTGCTCCTCCTCCACATCCATCCACTCAGGATGTCCCCATGACAGATGTCCCTCCTTCATCATCTCCAACATCTACCATCCCTCAAAATGTCTCCACCCAACATTCTACTTAACCATCCACTGCTCCAACATTGGAGCCCTCCACCATATCTTCCATCATTGCTATCATCACACCCCTCATAAAATCAATCATAGTAGAGTCCATTACACCTCTTGCTACCTCTATATCTACTCTATCTGCTCAACTTTCTACCTTCACTGCTGCCCCCTCTTCATTCAGGGGCCTGGCTCCAGTATACACTGAAACTAGGCAGGGGGAGATGCTTAATGAAGAAGCTACAACACCTCCAGCAGAAGCAGAAATCTCAGCTCCAGCAGCTCCAGTAACAGCAGAGGCAGAAGCACTACTAGCAGTTACAAATTTAATTCCAGAGGATGCAGATTTTATTCCCGATGATAGAGATTTAATTGATTTGATTCATTTCATTGAGACTGACATGGACCTTGATGAGTCAGACCCTAAAGAGATAGTTGCTGAAGACATTCTTTCTATTTCTGAATTCATAATTAATCCCACAGTAAACTTAGTTGATTTATTGAAAAGTTTTGATACTGCCTTTCTGAATTATATTCCAGCAGTACCTACTAAGCCATCCTTGGCTATTGTACCATATACTTCTCCAATCTCTCCAAAAGTTGCTAAGCAACTTAAAGATATTTTTGTTATTTCAAAGCCAGTAGTCATGCCATCTCCAGAAGAAGTTATTTCTGTTCCAACATTTGTAATGGATGACTCACCCATACCAAATCTGGATGATTTGATTTTGGCTGATATAGAAGAAGAAAGTAAGGCAGCTGCTGAAAGAACTGTCAGAACCAGTTCTCCAGTCTCTCCTATGGCTTCTTCTCCTGGTCCTGTTGAAGTTTCTGCGCAAGCTCCTAAAAAGCAAATCATTTCTGCTGAGGCTCTGAAAGCACTCAATGACCTATATGATAGCCCTCAGGGATCAGATAATGATAATGGTGATGATGAGGATGAGGAAGATGATTCAAATGATGAACCTAAGAGGAAGTTAGTATCAAAGAAAAGAAAAGCCCCTCCTCCTCCTCCTGCTCCTAAGCATAATCCAAACAATGACACTCCCTATTATATTCTCCAAAAGATAACTCCATACAAAGGGATGCCAGCCTGGATGTGGCTATCTAAAAACCAGCAGAAGGAAAGGAAGAAAAGCAGAAGGTACTCTCCTCCTCCAGTTCAAAGATTCAGGAAAGATCCACCTCCTCCACCTCCTCCAGCTGATAGTGCTTCAAGCACATATTCTCAAAGATCTGCCCCACTTCAAACATATCAAAGATACTAAGGGAGATCATATGGAAACAGCCAGCACAGGCAGTACTCTTCAGGAAAACAACATCAGCAGTAGCAACAACATCAACAACAACAATAACAATCCACTGAACATCAACCAGCTGAAGGCTCTAAAAGACCATCATCTCCTCCTTTTCCTTTTGAAGATCCTGAAACAGCTACTACTGCTAGAATGGCCAAGTTCCAGGAAATTGTAGGCCTTTCTATGATCAACAAAGCCAAAGCTGAAGGAAAGGATCCTACTGAATATTCAACAATATCAAAGTACAGGAAAGAGGAACTTAAAAGATTTGATAAAGCAAACAAGTTTTTCAATGTTGATGACTACATGAAGTTGCACCCAGAAGCAGTTGTCCCCAGAGCTACATCTTTGAAGATTAGAGGGGCTGCTGACATGACCATGACAAAAGTGCAAGCTTCAGATCCCAAAAGAGAGATTGTGTTTACAAAGCCTGGAGAGAAGAGCAAGCAAGAAATGCCAAAGGAAAAGAAACAAAAGAAGTAAAGGTTGAACTCTTTTGTTTTCTACAATTATCTATAACTGCTCTATATTCTGAACAAAGCTTATGTATATATATATATATATCTGCTGCATGTGTTATTGATCTCTGCCAGATATATGCTTTTTTGCTTTGTTCATTTTTCAATTTTGATTTGAGTCTGTAATTAGTGACCTCACACAAATAGGGGGAGATTGTTGGATCCCTAGTGAGATTTAGGATAGGTTCACTAAGTTAGGATCATATGACCCACAATGTATAGCCAGGGTCATAGTTGTGTCCTAGAGTCTAGGCCAAGTCCTTAAAGTCAACATCACATGGACTAGCTATCAACAAGACTACTAGAGAGTCAAGAATTAGAAGATTTCAATACTCTGTAAAGTCAGTTCGACGTTCATCGAACTCAGGTCGACGATTGTCATGCTCAGTTCGACGATCTCAGAGTTAATTCTCTAAGCTGAGCTCGACGAACTTTATTCTTTGGTCGACAAATCTTTGGACTACTACAACATTCTGTCAAGACTATGTTCTCTAGTCTCAGGTCGATGAACTTAGTTCTCTGCCCGATGAATTCTGGATTATCTACTTCAACAACTTAGAACCAGAAGACTTGTGTCGACACTCAGAGTATATGTCGACACCAACTGAGTCGACACTAGAAGCACTTGTGTCGACACACAGATTATCAGTCGACACTTTGGAAAGGTTGTGTCAACACTACACAGAAGACTTGTGTCGACACACAGGATATCAGTCAACACTTTGGAAAGGTTGTATCGACACTACACAGAAGACTTGTGTCGACACACAAGATATCAGTCGACACCACCTGTGTCGACACCAGGAGTAATTGTGTCGACATACAGAATATTTGACAACTCCAGAAACTCAACTCGACGAAATCAAATCTTAGGTCGACATATTCTGGAGACTTTAACTTTCATTTCAGATACAACTGTGAATATTCTAAGTCCAGAATAATTGCTGAACTCCAGTCGACGAACACAGTTATTAGCTCGACAAATTCTATCATCAGTTCGACGATTACAGACTTAGCATTTATTCCTTCTGTCCTTAGTCTATGGCAATAAATTTTGAATGAGTAGTGATAAAATATTCTCTGAATGTTACCGTTGGACGGTATATTAATCACGACTTTCATCAGAGTTATTGTTTTACATTTTTCCAAGGGACAGTTGGGGAAAGAAATCAATGCAGTTTATTTTCAAGGACCGCCAACATTGATTGCCGCAGAAGGATTCAAATTTCTAAAGGAAATTCCCTCAGGAAATATAAAAAGAGATTTTTCTCTATTTCCTGATAGCAAGCAAGCAAGTAAGCAAGAAAGCAAGTAAGAAGAATCAGAGTACCAGAGCAATTGCCGAGACACAACATACACAGACACAGAGAGTTTAGTCTGTCTATCTTCAACAGCTTCTCTGCTCCTTTCACAAAAGCTCTGATACAAAAAGATCTGCTCTCAGAAGAAGAAGAACAATCATACAAAATCAAGAGTCTTCTTACTTCAACACTCCAGGACTTGCAAGGACAACAACTATAAAATCTGTTAAGAAGATCCTGCAGAAAAAGGCTAAAAGCTTGAAGGCCTATCACCCTGCAGCAAGGCTTCCATATTTCCCTGAACCATTCAATATCTCAGGGAAATCCATTTGCTACCATCAATAATCCACAAGTCTTCTCTCTGATTGTTGATAGAGAAGACATAAATCAACTCTCTCACCCCCACTGTGTAAAGGGTTGTCATCTCCCTTCAAAAGTGATTCCTGGTTACAAGTCACCTGATCAAAAGTCTTGGGGATTTGGTTTTTGAGCACCTGATCAAAAGCTCATTTGTGTCATGCACCTGATCAAAAACATGAGTGGATTCCTACCAGGGTGGTAGAAGAGTGGATGTACCCAGGTTGGGGAACCACTATAAATTTTTTGTGTTGTCTGGTTGCCCTCTCTTTTGTTTTCTTGCTATGACTGTGGTAGTTAGTTTCTGTGCTTTTATATTTTGATTTATTTACTATTGCACTTAGACTAATCTGCATTATCCAACAGAGAATTTTATAAAACTATAAATACTTTATTCACCCCCCTTTAGAGTATTATTGATCTAACTACTCACTTTCAGACCTATAAAGTGTTAGAAAATATGATGAACCAGAATAAGCATATGTATGTGCACAGACTCCACTTGGATGTTACTCTCCCCATACATGTGTACTCCACCAAAATAGAAGCAGGGTGTAACACACCAAAATTTCGAGAGAGGGTCGATTAGCATTTCTGGCCAAGTTTGGTTTCTGGGAGGAGGCACACGGCCTGGGACACGGGCTTGTCCCAGGGCATTTCAGGCTCCAGTCGACGTTTTGGCCGTGAGGTCGACGATTTTGGAGTCGACGATCGTCGAGCAGAGAACACGGCCTGAGACACGGGCGTGTCTCAGGGCGTGTCGAGGCCGTGTCGACGATCGGCCCGGAGAGTTGATGATTTTCGCTCGATGATGTGTCGAGACAAGGCACACGGCCTAGGACACGGGCGTATCCAAGGCCGTGTCGGTCGGTCGACAAACTTCAGTCGACGATGTTCACTCGACGAGTGTCGAGTGTCGAGACAGGGGCACACGGCCTGTGACACGGGCGTGTCACAGGGCGTGTCCCGCTTGGTCGACGAACTTCGCTCGACGAAGTGTCGAGACAGTGAACACGGCCTGGAGCCAGGCGTGTTGAGGTAGACACGGGCAAGGACACGGGCGTGTCGAGTACCCGTGTAGTTCTCGGGTTGTTTTCGGGGCTGTGTCGATGGAGGCACACGACCGACCACACGGCCGTGTCAGTTGGAACATGGGTGTGTCAGGTCAAACACGGGTATGTCGGATGCCCGTGTGCTGTTCCAGGCACGTCGGTTTTGACAGCGAATGGGGGACACGGCCCTGGACACGAGGCGTGTGCCATGCCGTGTTCGGCCCAGGTATTTTATTTTTCAGACGGATCGTGGCCGCCCTTTTCCTTATTTTGGGATCTGATGGTCCAGGACTGCTCTTGGGGAGTTCAGTTTGAGAATACGGTTGGAAACCCTCATTCTTCTCCAAGCTTTCTCTTACTAAAATTCTAGAGAGAAGGGAGAGCAAGGAAGAAGGTGAAGGAGGGATTGGGCTGTAGGAGAGGCTTCGGTGCTCCAAATCATGTGCCGAGTCCAGATCCATGGAGGCTAGATCTTTGCGAAGGTTTTCATCCGACTATTTTACCATGGCTAGGAAGAGGAGTCAGAAGGTAACGACACTTCTCGTCTCGGTTTTAGGATGCATGTCTTAGCATCATTTCTTTTCTAGTTTTGGGCACCAAACACTCAAATGAGAGGGGTTTGGGTCGCCAATGTTCAAGAAGAACCTCCGGGTCGATTGAGTCCGTCCCCGACATGTTTTGCATTAGAGATCCGCTCCGTTAGTGCATGAGGCATGGTGTGTGAAGCCGTAGTCGCGACCGTTAGTCCGACTCAGTGATGTAGCATACGAGCTTTAAGGATTCATAGAGATCCGTTGCGGCAAGATGTCGTTTGTGATGTGGTAATGTTTTCCCCTTTTTCTCGAGTGAGTACGTGTAGTCGGAACCGGACAAGGTTAACTCCTCAATGGCGGTAGATGGTTTCCTTGGTGGACAAGGTTAGCTCCGCATAAGTGGAAGATTGTTTCCTTGGTGCGCGGGAACACTGCAGTACAAATGAGGGAATAGGGTGGAATTGTCTTGGTTTGTGATGTGCCAAGGCGTGGATATGCCTCCGTGGTCAGCTGGCTATCCCGTGACGTATACGTCATGTGTGAAGAGTGTCCCGGCGAGACTAGTCCCCTTCTGTGAGACTGACGAGAATGCCAAGCAAGGGGCAAGCCCGGGAAATGAGGCCATGAGCGGGTGGGGTCCAGCAAGGCTTCTTAGAATCGGTCAGTTTGTGTTTGTTGGAATCCTGACATGAGACGTCAGAGCTTGCAGACAAGCCCGGGTCTAAGACCTTGAGCGGGTGGGGCCTATGCAAGAGTTCCATGTGGCGGCTTGTGTGCCGTTGGGGGGAATTGTGTCTCCCTTTTTGTTTGGGGCTTTATGCCAATAGGGAAATGATGAGTACCCAATTGATGTGATGTTTTGCTAGATGCATGCGCTATATGGTGCCTCGGGTGAAACCCGGGTGGTTGCATACATGTTGCATAAGTAGGCCCCTTTTTATATTATATGCTCAACCCGTAGAGAACGTGTATGATGTTTGAGACATCCAAGCTTGTTCTTAATGCACTTCTTGTTTATATTTATATATTGCATACGAAGTGCTGACTTGCAGGTTTGAGGGTTCCCCGGGGTCCGTTAGGGGCGTCCGGGAGGAGATGTGTTGGTTATACAGTTTGAGGTCAGCCTTTGCTGACCCACGTTACTAATAATTTCTACAGGGCAAGGATCGCAAGCAGGAGCTAGCTCGCCGGCCAGAAATGCCTAAGCCTCATGAAGTGTTAGCTTTTGTAGTAGCTCTACTCTTTATGAAATTGTATGTTTTGATGCCCTTGGTGACCGGCTTGCATGCCGAGGTAGACTAGGAGTGCTTATGCACTTTCATGATTGTATGTTTGGACTCTCTCTTATGTTGTAAGGCCATAAGGCCATCTTTTTATTACTCTTGTAGTGGTGGATAACCTCTAGTCTTACTTGTGTTTCCGCTGTGTTGTGCAAAGAGTTTTGAGTGTGGGTAGTTATATCATCTTATAATACTAAAGTTGTGGCGTCCGTATGTTGTGGGGCCCCGGCCGGACCCATATTATACGGTCATTACAGGGGAGGTGTTACAATTTGGTATTAGAGCGAGGTTCGATTCAAGGTCAATGCGTAGAGAAGTTATCCACATAAGAGTAACGCGGGACCATGAGTGTCCTTATGTTTAAGTCTTGAGATTAGAGACTGATTTCTTGTTTCTTGTTTTCTTGAAGAGTGCGAGCAACGAGGCGGGAACGTCGAGAGCAAGAGAAGAACTCTCTGCGAGCAGTGCCACTGCTCCAGGTCTTTTGGACACGGGTGTAAACCCGGCCGACTTCTGCCGCATGCTTGCAGAAGCGATGGTGGCAGCCCAAGCTGCAGCGACAGCTCAGGTAGTAACCCCTGCTACACCGGACACGGCGACGGCCGTGCCCGGCTGAGAGGCCAGGCGAGTAGAGCCTTTGGCGGAAAGGGTGGTTGTCGGACATGGAGACCGGCACATGAAGTATTTCTTGATCTTCCATCCCCCGTCGTTCAAGGGAGTTGGTACGCCAACGGATGTGGAGGATTGGTGGGTTCAAATTCAAGAGCTTTTGAGGGCGGCAGAGACGCCAGAAGAAAAGAAATCTGATTATGCGGGGTACATGTTGGAAGGAGACGCCAAGTTGTGGTGGGTGAGCCATAGCGGCCGCCAGTTCCCTGGACGCACCCCATCAATGGAGGAATTTGGGGATGCTTTTCTAAAGAGGTACATTCCCGTTTCTACACAGTTGACCCTTCAGATACAGTTTCTGCACTTAATGCAGCGAGACAAGACGGTGGACGAGTATGTGCAGGAGTTCACCCGTTTGGGTCGTTACGCGGGAATGACGATGACAGATGATGTAGAGAAGGATAACCTCTTATACCAGGGGCTGAGGGAGAATATGAGGCAACCCCTCATTTCCATGAAGAGAGATGGTTTTAATGAACTAGTTGAGGCTGCCAGGATATTGGAAAGTGATCTGGAGCGAACCCAACGTCATAAGGGTTTCACACCCAAGCAAGGGGAAGGGAAGCCTCCTCAATCTCAGGGAAAGTTTGAAGGGAGTAGGTGGAGGAAAAAGCCTCACACTTCCATATCCGGTGAGAAGAACAAGTGGACGCCTGAAGGTTCTCACTCTAGGGGACCGCCGACGTGCTACAACTGTGGTAAGGTGGGGAATATAGCTCGTGTTTGTCCTCAAGGAGGAGTGGAGCAAGAACCAAGGCAGGAGCAGACTGTGTGCTCCGGCCCCAGTGCCACAGAGAAAGGGAAGATGGCGGAGTCTAGCGCTTCTCGGTTCCAACCGGTGCAACAAAGGGCCTACAACCTTGGACAGCAGGAAGCAATACGCCAAACCGATGTGGTGACAGGTATGAGGAAATTTAAGTTTAAATTTTGTGCTTCATACTGTTAGACTTTTATGTGTGATGTCTATGTTGTAGGCTTCATATTAGTTTCTGGATACCCCGCTAGGGTATTGTTCGATACGGTAGAATCGCACTCCTTTCTTGCGGAGAGCTTCATCCGGAGAATAGGAGTTGAGTCTTTCTCGACGGATGCGGAGTTGACAGTGCGCATGCCTAATGGGTCATCCATGACCACCGGGGCCAAAGGGCGCATCTGTTGGGAGCTGGACGGAGTTGACTTCGTTTTGGTAGCAGCGATTTTACCATTGGTTGAGTTCGATGTCATTTTGGGCATGAACTGGCTTGCAGAGCAGTGCGCCAGTATTGATTGCCTATCTAAGGTAGTGACCCTAAAGAGCAAAGGGCAGGAGGAAGTCAAATTTGAGGGACTTTGTGGAGTGGCCTATTCCCTGATTTCGGCAATGCAGTTGATACGGGCAGTTAACTAGGGTGGTGTAGCGCTTGTAGCGTTATTGTAGGTTCTTCTCTCTCACCTATCTATTGAGGAAGTGCCCGTAGTGGCAATGTTCAAGGATGTGTTTCCAGATGAACTTCCTGGAGCGCCTCCTCGGAGGGAGATCGATTTATCGATCGAGTTAGTGCCGTAGGCTATGCCGGTGTCACGTCCTCTGTTTAGGATGGCACCAAAGGAGTTGGCGGAACTCAAAGTACAGTTACAGGAACTGTTGGAGCAAGGGTATATCAGACCCAGTTCTTCGTCATGGAGCGCGCCGGTATTGTTTGTGAAGAAGAAAGACGGTAGCATGCGGCAGTGCATAGACTACCGAGAGCTGAATAAACTGACCGTTAAGAATAAGTATCTGATTCCTCGGATAGACGACTTGTTCGACCAGTTGGTGGGGTCGGTGGTGTACTCAAAATTGGACTTGAAGTCAGGCTATTATCAGTTGCGAATTCGGGATGAGGACATACCCAAGACTGCCTTTGGTACGAGGTACGGACACTTTGAGTTTACGGTGATGCCGTTCGGGTTGACGAACGCGCCATCTGTGTTCATGGACCTTATGAACCGGGTATTTCGGGAATACTTGGATTCTTTTGTGGTTGTCTTCATCGATGACATCTTGGTGTATTCCAAATCGGAAGTGGAGCATGAGACCCACTTGAGAGTGGTCTTGCAAATCTTGAGGGAGAATCAATTGTATGCAAAGTTCTCAAAGTACGAGTTCTGGTTAGAGAAGGTGGCATTTTTGGGCCACGTGATTAGTGGGGATGGGGTGGCTGTGGATCCAACAAAAGTTGAAGCCATCAGAGATTGGCCAGTCTTGAGGACCGTGGCTGAAGTCCGAAGTTTTCTTGGACTAGCCGGGTATTATAGGAGATTCGTGGAGAAATTTTCGTGGATAGCTCTACCACTCACCTCACTCACTCGTAAAGATCATAAGTTTGTGTGGACTCAAAAGTGCAGTCAAGCATTTGAGGCAATGAAGGAGAGACTGATGATGGCTCTAATCCTAAGTCTACCGCAAGGGACCGAGGGATTTCAGATCTTCAGTGACGCATCGGGATGCGGTTTGGGTTGCGTCTTGGTGCAGCATGGCAAGGTGATAGCTTTTGGGTCTAGACAGCTGAAACCTCATGAGAGGAATTACCCCGTCCATGACTTGGAGTTGGCGGCGGTAATTTTTGTATTGAAAATTTGGCGATGATGAATTGTAAATATACCTATTTTTCTGTACATTAATTTAGTTATTTTCATTTATTTTTGTCATTTTTACTTATTTTTATTCAATAAAATGCTCCTATTTTTGTAAATATTATACTAACTTGTTTTATTTTATTTTTCAGAAAATATCAAAAATCTGCAAAAAATTGACATGTCACGCCCGTGACCATGGCGTGACACGTCAAACTCCAGTGAAATCAACAAATTTTGAAGTGAAAAGCTTGACACGCCCGGGGTCACGCCCGTGTCACCCGACACGGGGCGTGACCCAAGCCCGTGTCCACCCGCTCAACGTTTTCAGCTCAACATTCGTCGACCCCCTCGACACGCCCAGAGTCACGCCCGTGACCTAGGGCGTGACTCAATCTCAGCTCAACGATTTCAACTCGACACTTTCCTCTCGACATTCGTCGAGTGTCGACACCAACTGACATGCCCAGAGTCACGCCCGTGACCTGGGGCGTGACCTTTCCAGCTAGCCCGACAAGACCTGCCCGAAGACTTTCGGCACAACCCGCGCCCAGATCCACCTGCTTGACACGCCCAGCGTCACGCCCGTGACCTAGGGCGTGACCACTGCGAGACCGACACGTGTCCAGCCTGAAGTCCACTTTCCCATCAAATCGCCGGCCGCCTTCGCAAATAGTACTCACACGCCCCCTGTCACGCCCGTGACCAAGGGCGTGTACTTGTAAATTTTTCCCTATAAATTCAGAGCTTCTGCTTGAGTTCTTGTTCCCCTTTTTGAACCATTTTGCCTTAGTGTTGTGCTGCTGGAATGCTTCCAAGGGTTATGTAATGGATATTTTCTCCCCCTCTCCTTAGCTTTTAGTTTCATGTCTTTGTAACTTGTCTTTTTATTTAATGAAATATGTGTTTTCTTCTCTTATATTGCCTTTGGAATGTATCTATGCAACTCACACCTTATGCAATCTTATTTATTTTCTTGTTTTAACTTTGTTATTTTCGTTCTTTTTATGAGTGTGTGAGTGTATGAGTATAGCCTTCATTTTTATGTTTTCATTCTTATTAGACTTGTCTAGATTAGGTTTTTTTATAGCTTTCTATTTCATTGTTATAAACTCGTAAAAATGATTTCAAGGTGATTTTCATTTCTTTTAACTTAGAGTTTTCTTTTTAGGATGTAAAACTTTTTCGTTCTTTTAGCTTTATTTTCGCTTTTTAATCACTTTTACGGAGTTATAGGAATGATAACATAATCGTTTTAATTTTTCAAGCATTTTCGTTTTTCCTTTATTTTCCAAAACTTTTTCCTTATTTAATTTTTTTCATTCTCTTTTTACGCATTTCTACCGCATTCTAGCGGTAGAAATGTATTCGTTTTAATTTTTTTTATCATTTTCATTTTGCGTTTATTTGCAAACTTTTTCGCTCGTTTAATTTTTATTTTCACTTTTTATGCATTTCTACCGCATTTTAGCGGTAGAAATGCAGTTGTTTTAATTTTTCGGTAACTTAGTTTTTTTGCAATTTTTTATGTATGCGCATTTATTTCCGCCTACTCGTTAAGAGTTAAAATGACGCTTGCTCATTTTACTTTCTGTAGAGTGCGTGAGTTTGTAATTTTCTTTATTTTTGCCTACTCATTCGAGTTAAATGACATGTCTTTATTTTCCCTACTCGTTTGAGTAGGATTTGTGTGTGTGTGTGTTTTCATTTATGTCGAGAGAGCGTGTGTGTGAGTTTTACTTTCTGTCGAGTGTGTGCGTGTGTTGCATTTATTTAGTCCTACTCGTTTGAGTAGGACCCGCTTTCTTTCTCCCGCCCACGCATTTGCGCCGGGACTCGCACTTTACAGCTTTCTTCAGTCCTACTCGTTTGGGTAGGACTTGCAATTTTCTGCTTTCCTTACTGCTTTCTTTTACTGCTTTCATTTCCTGCTTTCTTTACTGCTTTATTTTCTGCTTTTCCCGCAAGCCGTCCCCATTCCGATGAGTGGCTAATCGTTCTTAGCCCTCGACATCGAAGAGCATTGGGACAGATAAAATAGCTTAAAATAATTAAAGGTCGTATTTTTCTAATTAATTAAAAGTACTTAAGGTTTGCCCGGGGTTAACGACGCATAGGACCACATATCGATGTGTGGGACCTATTTCCGTTTTCCATACGCTCGTCGAGAGGCCGTGCGTATGGACAGATCACCCCTTGGCAAAGAGAGTTCCGCACTAACCCTCGAGAGAGGAGGCGCGCCAACTCTACCGGATTGGGTTCCCCACCCAATAGCGGGGTTCTTAGCGTAATGCGGGCGTTAAGAGGAATCCTTCGTCGGACGAGAGCCCGGTCGAATAGTCTTAGCGTTCAGGTGAGCGATAGTCCTAGAGATAGGTGCGCTCATTTTAGTGGAACCTCCATGGCCAAGTCTCCGCCTTAATTAATTATAAACCTAGGAGCTCTTTTTATTTAAAGCCTATTTTAGTTCAATTGTTTTCTTCGGTGTCATCGAGCTAAGCTCTTCATCGGCACCACCTTCAAGCTTTCTTTTTATGCTTTATTTTTATGTTTTCTGCCTTTCTTTTTTATATATAAATATCCCGACAAGATAATTATCGGTAAAATAATAGTCCCCTCCAGGGAAGAGTAGAAATAATCAAACCAACCCCGAGAACAATACGACCTCGATATTCCACCCGGAATATCCTGTACTACTCACGATAGGCGCACTTGCCTCCTTTCGTTAAAACTCGATCTAACCCATTTTATATCCAAATAAATAAATACGCGCGCCCCGTTTTCTAAATAAAATCACTTCGCCTTTTTCTCAAATAAAACCGCCGGGTCGCCGCGTGACCGTAAATAATTTTGGAGTTTTAACATACATCAAGTTTTTGGCGCCGTTGCCGGGGATCGAACCCGGGTCACCCGCGTGACAGGCGGAAATATGTGTTTTCTTCTAAAAATTAAAAAAATAAAAAAATATAATAATTTGATATTAATAAATGTATATATGTTTTATTTAACTTCTTTTATTTTAGTTTTTTTTCTTTTATTTCATTTTGCTTTGGCGCGCTTTCATTATTGTGCACGCTAGGGGCGCGCATTTCCATCACTCACGTAGCTAAGGCCTTAGCTACCTTCGACTCCCCCGCGCACTTGCCCCCCTACCGCCTGCAACCCTTTAGCCGAATTTTTCGTTTTTTTGTTTTTTCTATTATTGTTTTGCTATTCTTTCCTCTTCTAATAATAATGCAGGGTTTCGCCCTGGGCCTCCCGGACTCGTCTAAGGGAAGCTCCTACCTTTCTCTTTTTCTTTTCTGTACTTATAATATTTTGTCTATTATCTATTCCGCATACTTAGATTGCAACATTGGGGACAATGTTGGGTTTAAGTATGGGGGTGTTTTCATATTTCTTTATTTCTGCACATTACAAAAACGCATAAAATTACAAAAACATTAAAAAAAATAAAACCTAAAAAATTTTTTCCCTTGTTTTTATTTTCATAAAACTTCAAAACAAAAAAACTCTTCCCCCCTTTTTTCTTATTTGTAAAAGCTTGCATTCTGCCTGCCCGTGACGTTCGACTCATCGAACCAACCATTCAAATAAGAGTTTGTTCGCGGGCTGCATTCGAGTTTTTTCTTTGTACTTTTTTTGTAAAAGTCTCTCTTTTTCCTCTATCTTCTTTGTAAATAGCACTTCTTTCTCTACTCTTTCTTGTAAATAACTTATCTACAAACACTAAAACATCAAAAAAAATTAGTAAAACCAAAATTCCTAAAAAAGAAAATAACTCTAAAAATCTTAAAAAGATAATAATTAAAACACAAAAAATGATAAAAACTCTAAAAAAATCCAAAAAAAAATGTTTTGTTAAATTATGTAAAAAAATAATTCGAATATACCATATCTTAACCCTTTTTGCCTTCCAAAAATCTAGTTTCGAGTTAATTTATATGCGAATTTTAGTTATTCTTTGCTTACTATTCGTTTATTAATTAAAGTTCGATAGATTTAAGTGTCTGGGGTTAAGATTTAAAGAATTTTTTATGTCTTTTTCTTATAATAGGGAACTTGTTTTTCACCACCACTTCTAATTTTATAAATAGAAGCTCGTTTTTTATGTTAGAAAATAACATCCATGGATTTCAATTATTTCTACTTCATGCTTTTAGAAAGATAGGAACGTTCATTTTAAAAAGGTTGCTCTCAAAACTTTTTTATTAAAATCTAGTTTTCCTTTTGAAAAATAAACACACTCCCTTTTTTTTCATGTCTTACTTGACATGTTTACCCCTATCCCTTAAAAGATCTTATGTCAATGGGAATAAGATTTCATTCCGTAAACATAGGCACCCAATATTTAAAAAAATTATATGTTGTGGAGTGAGAGGATAAAATTCATTACTCCTACACATATACATTGAGTTATTTTTTACTTATGAAGGAAGAAAAAAATTATTATGTGTTAGGAAAATAAGATTTCATTTTCCTAACTATCCAAAAAGAAAAAAATTGGAGATTCGAGAAAAAATTACCTCACCTCAATATTCAAGCCTTCTTCATAAACCATCAAACCATTTAGCATATTTCAATGATTCTAGACTTAATTTAAAATTTTTTTGAGAGCATAATTTTTAAATTGCATTATTTCCTTTAACTTCTTTTAAGCTAAGGTTTTTTATATAAATCCAATCCATCTTTGTTAAACTAACAAAAATAAATTTTTTGCTTTCTATTTTATTTTATCTAGAAGTCTTTTTGAAACTCTTCCTCTATTTATAATATTTCATAAATTAGGATTTAATTCATTAACCCCGGATGTTTATTTTGATCTTACTTTTAATTAATTCAAGCGGTAGCTAAACTTAGGATTTCTTTTATTCCTTATAAGTTCATCTCCAACTTTTGCTCTGGAATAGCAAAAGCTTAAGTATGGGGGTATTTGATGAATTGTAAATATACCTATTTTTCTGTACATTAATTTAGTTGTTTTCATTTATTTTTGTCATTTTTAATTATTTTTATTCAATAAAATGCTCTTATTTTTGTAAATATTATACTAACTTGTTTTATTTTATTTTTCAGAAAATATCAAAAATCTGCCAAAAATTGACATGTCACGCCCGTGACATATTGGTCACGCCCGTGACCATGGCGTGACACGTCAAACTCCAGTGAAATCAGCAAATTTTGAAGTGAAAAGCTTGACACGCCCGGGGTCACGCCCGTGTCACCCGACACGGGGCGTGACCCAAGCCCGTGTCCACCCGCTCAACGTTTTCAGCTCAACGTTCGTCGACCCCCTCGACACGCCCGGAGTCACACCCGTGACCTAGGGCGTGACTCAATCTCAGCTCAACGATTTCAACTCGACACTTTCCGGTCGACATTCGTCGAGTGTCGACACCAACTGACACGCCTAGAGTCACGCCCGTGACCTGGGGTGTGACCTTTCCAGCTGGCCCGACAAGACCTGCCCGAAGACTTTCGGCGCAACCCGCGCCCAGATCCACCTGCTTGACACGCCCAGCGTCACGCCCGTGACCTGGGGCGTGACCACTACGAGACCGACACGTGTCCAGCCCGAAGTCCACTTTCCCGTCAAATCGCCGGCCGCCTTCGCAAATAGTACTGACACGCCCCCTGTCACGCCCGTGACCAAGGGCATGTACTTGTAGATTTTTTCCTATAAATTCAGAGCTTCTGCTTTAGTTCTTGTTCCCCTTTTTGAACCATTTTGCCTTAGTGTTATGCTGCTGGAATGCTTCCAAGGGTTATGTAAGGGATATTTTCTCCCCCTCTCCTTAGCTTTTAGTTTCATGTCTTTGTAACTTGTCTTTTTATTTAATGAAATATGTGTTTTCTTCTCTTATATTGCCTTTGGAATGTATCTATGCAACTCACACCTTATGTAATCTTATTTATTTTCTTGTTTTAACTTTGTTATTTTCGTTCTTTTTATGGGTGTGTGAGTGTATGAGTATAGCCTTCATTTTTATGTTTTCATTCTTATTAGACTTGTCTAGATTAGGTTTTTTTTATAGCTTTCTATTTCATTGTTATAAACTCGTAAAAATGATTTCAAGGTGATTTTCATTTCTTTTAACTTAGAGTTTTCTTTTTAGGATGTAAAACTTTTTCGTTCTTTTAGCTTTATTTTCGCTTTTAATCACTTTTACGGAGTTATAGGAATGATAACATAATCGTTTTAATTTTTCAAGCATTTTCGTTTTTCCTTTATTTTCCAAAACTTTTTCCTTATTTAATTTTTTTCGTTCTCTTTTTATGCATTTCTACCGCATTCTAGCGGTAGAAATGTATTCGTTTTAATTTTTCGATCATTTTCATTTTGCGTTTATTTGCAAACTTTTTCGCTCGTTTAATTTTTATTTTCACTTTTTATGCATTTCTACCGCATTTTAGCGGTAGAAATGCAGTTGTTTTAATTTTTCGGTAACTTAGTTTTTTTGCAATTTTTTATGTATGCGCATTCATTTCCGCCTACTCGTTAAGAGTTAAAATGGCGCTTGCTTATTTTACTTTCTGTAGAGTGCGTGAGTTTGTAATTTTCTTTATTTCTGCCTACTCATTCGAGTTAAATGGCAGGTCTTTATTTTCCCTACTCGTTTGAGTAGGATTTGTGTGTGTGTGTTTTCATTTATGTCGAGAGAGCGTGTGTGTGAGTTTTACTTTTTGTCGAGTGTGTGCGTGTGTTGCATTTATTTAGTCCTACTCGTTTGAGTAGGACCCGCTTTCTTTCTCCCGCCCACGCATTTGCGCCGGGACTCGCACTTTACAGCTTTCTTCAGTCCTACTCGTTTGGGTAGGACTTACAATTTTCTGCTTTCCTTACTGCTTTCTTTTACTGCTTTCATTTCCTGCTTTCTTTACTACTTTATTTTCAGCTTTTCCCGCAAGCCGTCCCCATTCCGATGAGTGGCTAATCGTTCTTAGCCCTCGGCATCGAAGAGCATTGGGACAGATAAAATAGCTTAAAATAATTAAAGGTCGTATTTTTCTAATTAATTAAAAGTACTTAAGGTTTGCCCGGGGTTAACGACGCGTAGGACCACATATCGATGTGTGGGCCCTATTTCCATTTTCCATACGCTCGCCGAGAGGCCGTGCGTATGGACAGATCACCCCTTGGCAAAGAGAGTTCCGCACTAACCCTCGAGAGAGGAGGCGCGCCAACTCTACCGGATTGGGTTCCCCACCCAATAGCGGGGTTCTTAGCGTAATGCGGCCGTTAAGAGGAATCCTTCGTCAGACGAGAGCCCGGTCGAATAGTCTTAGCGTTCAGGTGAGCGATAGTCCTAGAGATAGGTGAGCTCATTTTAGTGGAACCTCCACGGCCAAGTCTCCGCTTTAATTAATTAGAAACTTAGGAGCTCTTTTTATTTAAAGCCTATTTTAGTTCAATTGTTTTTTTCGGTGCCATCGAGCTAAGCTCTTCATCGGCACCACCTTCAAGCTTTCTTTTTATGCTTTCTTTTTATGTTTTCTGCCTTTCTTTTATATATATAAATATCCCGACAAGATAATTATCGGTAAAATAATAGTCCCCTCCAGGGAAGAGTAGAAATAATCGAACCAACCCCGAGAACAATACGACCTCGATATTCCACCCGGAATATCCTGTACTACTTACGATAGGTGCACTTGCCTCCTTTCGTTAAAACTCGATCTAACCCATTTTATATCCAAATAAATAAATAAATACGCGCGACCCGTTTTCTAAATAAAATCACTTCGCCTTTTTCTCAAATAAAACCGTCGGGTCGCCGCGTGACCGTAAATAATTTTGGAGTTTTAACATGCATCAGGCGACATTATGTGTATGGTGCAAAGGTGGAGATCTTCACGTATCATAAAAGCCTGAAGTATCTCTTGGATCAAAAGGACTTGAACATGCGACAACGCAGGTGGGTTGAGTTTCTTGGAGACTACGAGGTGGCGATTCAGTATACGCCAGGTAAAGCCATCGTGGTGGCAGATGCCTTGAGTAAAAAGTACTCGGAGTAAGGGAATTGGATCGAAGCTCATGATGAGCGGTAGGTACGGGAATGGGAGTCCCTTGGTTTGGAATGTGTGGCGAGAGGCGAGTCCAGCGTGGCTCGGTTGAACTGGATTGAAATACAGAATGACTTGTCCGATCACATTCGGGAAGCGACTCGGTTGGATGTGGAGTTTCAACCATATGTGTTGGAGGCTCAAAAGGGCGAGAGCAGCGCCTGGGAGATGATTGATGAGATTCTGAGGAAGGACGGAAGGGTTTGTATACCGCAGTTCGGCAAACTCCGTGAGGTGTTGATGTTTGAGGCACACTTCACAAAGTACTCCATTCACCCGGGCAGTATAAAGATGTACTTGAATATGAAGAAATCCTTTTGGTGGCCGGGGCTGAAGCGCGACGTAGCTTTGTATGTGAATCGTTGCCAAACTTGTGCCTTGGTGAAGGCCGAATGTCAGAAGCCGGGCGGGTTCCTGAAGCCCCTTCCAATCCTTGAGTGGAAATTTGATGACATCTCCATGGATTTTGTACATGGTTTGCCTAGATTGCAGCAGGGTAATGATGTTATTTGGGTGATCGTGGATCGCTTAACCAAGGTGGCCCACTTCATCCCAAATCGGAAGGAGGACAGCGTGGAGAAGCTGGTGGAATTGTATGTTCGCAACATTGCGCGACTATATGGGATCCCTAAGAGCATAGTCAGCGATCGAGATGGACGGTTTACGTCCAAGGACTGGAGATTGGTTCAGAAGAGTTTGGGCACGAAGCTAAAGTTCAGTACGACGTTCCATCCTCAAACTGACGGGCAAACCGAAAGAAAGAACCGTACTATGGAGGATATGCGGAGATTGCGCATTCTTGACTTCGGCAAGAAGTGGGAGGATCACCTCTTCATGGTGGAATTCGCGTTCAATAACAGTTATCAAGCAAGTATAAAAATGGCGCCATACGAAGCTTTGTATGGGAGACGGTGTCGAACACCGATGTCTTTGACAGAGACAGGAGACACCAAAATTTTGGGAAAGGAGGTGGTAGTTGATGCTTGTGAGTTGGTGCGGACCATTCAAGAGCGTATGAAGGTGGCGCAATACCGGCAAGCAAAATACTTTAATGCTCATCACCGAAAGTTGGAGTATGCGGTAGATGATTGGGTCTATTTGAAGATCAAACCGTTCAAAGGCGTCTCACGGATTCGCCGACTCAAGAAGTTGAGTCCAAGGTTTTTGGGGCCTTTTGAAGTTGTTGAAGGGGTGGGAGAAGCAGCCTATCGGTTGGCGTTATCCGCGGAGCTGAGTCAGTCGGCCGACGAACTTCAGTCGATGATGTTCACTCGATGAGTGTCGAGTGTCGAGACAGGGGCACACGGCCTGTGACACGGCCGTGTCACAGGGCGTGTCCCGCTTGGTCGACAAACTTCGCTCGACGAAGTGTCGAGACAGTGAACACGGCCTGGAGCCCAGGCGTGTTGAGGTAGACACGGGCAAGGACACGAGCGTGTCCAGTACCCGTGTAGTTCTCGGGTTGTTTTCGGGGCTGTGTCGATGGAGGCACACGGCCGACCACACAGCCGTGTCAGTTGGAACACAGGCGTGTCAGGTCAAACACGGGCGTGTCGGATGCCCGTGTGATCTTCCAGGCGCGTCGGTTTTTACGGCTAATGGGGGACACAGCCCTGGACACGGGCGTGTGTCAGGCCGTGTTCGGCCCATGTATTTTATTTTTCAGACGGATCGTTGCCGCTCTTTCCCTTATTTTGGGATCTGATGGTCCAGGACTGCTCTTGGGGAGTTAAGTCCGAGAATAGGGTTGGAAACCCTCATTCTTCTCCAAGCTTTCTCTTACTAAAATTCTAGAGAGAAGGGAGAGCAAGGAAGAAGGTGAAGGAGGGATTGGGCAGTAGGAGAGGCTTCGGTGCTCCAAATCGCGTGCCGAGTCCAGATCCGTGGAGGCTAGATCTTTGCGAAGGTTTTCATCCGGCTATTTTAACATGGCTAGGAAGAGGAGTCGGAAGGTAACGCACTTCTCCTCTCAGTTTTAGGATGCATGTCTTAGCATCATTTATTTTCTAGTTTTGGGCACCAAACACTCAAATGAGAGGGGTTTGGGTCACCAAGGTTCAAGAAGAACCCCCGGGTCGATTGAGTCCGTCCCCGACATGTTTTGCATTAGAGATCCGCTCCGTTAGTAGACTAGGCATGGTGTGTAAAGCCGTAGTCGCGACCGTTAGTCTGACTCGGTGATGTTGCATACGAGCTTTAAGGATTCGTAGAGATCCGTTGCGGCAAGATGTCGTTTGTGATGTGGTGATGTTTTCCCCTTTTTCTCGAGTGAGTACGTGTAGTCGGAACCGAAAAAGGTTAGCTCCTCAATGGCGGTAGATGGTTTCCTTGGTGGACAAGGTTAGCTCCGCATGAGTGGAAGATGGTTTCCTTGGTGCGCGGGAACACTGCAGTACAAATGAGGGACTAGGGTGGAATTGTATTGGTTTGTGATGTGACAAGGAGTGGTTGTGTCTCCGTGGTCGGCTGGCTATCCCGTGACGTACACGTCATGTGTAGAGATTGTCCCGGCGAGACTAGTCCTCTTCTGTGAGACTGACGAGAATGCCAAGCATGGGGCAAGCCCGGGCAATGAGGCCATGAGCGGGTGGGGTCCAGCAAGGCTTCTTAGAATCGGTCAGTTTGTGTTTGTTGGAATCCTGACATGAGACGTCAGAGCTTGCAGGCAAGCCCGGGTCTAAGACCTTGAGCGGGTGGGGCCTAGGCAAGAGTTCCATGTGGCGGCTTGTGTGCTATTGGGGGGAATTATGTCTCCCTTTTTGTTTGCGGCTTTATGCCAATGGGGAAATGATGAGTACCCAATTGATGTGATGTTATGCTAGATGCATACGCTATATGGTGCCTTGGGTGAAACCCGGGTGGTTGAATACATGTTGCATAAGTAGCCCCCTTTTTATATTATATGCTCAACCCGTAGAGAACGTGTATGATGTTTGAGACATCCAAGCTTGTTCTTAATGCACTTCTTGTTTATATTTATATATTGCATACGAAGTGCTGACTTGCAGGTTGGAGGGTTCCCCGAGGTCCGTTAGGGGCGGCCGGTAGGAGATGTGTTGGTTACACAGTTTGAGGTCAGCCTTTGCTGACCCACATTACTAATAATTTCTACAGGGCAAGGATCGCAAGCAGGAGCTAGCTCGCCGGCCAGAAAGGCCTAAGCCTCATGAAGTGTTAACTTTTGTAGTAGCTCTACTCTTTATGACATTGTATGTTTTGATGCCCTTGGTGACCGGCTTGCATGCCGAGGTAGACTAGGAGTGCTTATGCACTTTCATGATTGTTGTATTATTTGAGTTTGGACTCTCTCTTATGTTGTAAGGCCATAATGCCATCTTTTTAATACTCTTGTAGTGGTGGATAACTTCTAGTCTTACTTGTGTTTCCGCTGTGTTGTGCAAAGAGTTTTGAGTGTGGGTAGTTATATCATCTTATAATACTAAAGCTGTGGCGTCCGTATGTTGTGGGGCCCCGGCCGGACCCATATTATACGGTCATTACAGGGGAGGTGTTACACAGTGAAAATATAATTTTTATTGTAAAGTGGCCTTAATGAATGGTTTCTCAAAAATTTCTTCCCATTTTGGTATTATCAAAAGAAATGTGATGAAGGTACATGTCATGAAAATCAAAGAAAAATGGGAAAGTTGAGATTGTATGCGGAAGCAAAAGAGGAAAAATTACAAGTCGAAAATCAAGTGTAGAATATGTGAAATAATGTCCAAAGATGATAAGTGTGAGTGAACACGAACATTGTTAAATTCATCCAGTTATATCACAGTCACATACACTTGTGAACAAAAGAATTATAATTATTTTCGGTCCAATTCACATGAGATGAAATGTTATAGATGATAATGTAGTGTACATGTGAGTGTTAGAGGAAAAACACATATGTATAAACTTAAAACATACATGAACAAGTGAAATGTACAAACATAACATAGAGATATACATAAAGATCTGTACTTGTATACAAAAATTCATAGCACATAGACTGAATGAATAGTCATATATTGATTACACAAGACACTTTACAATTCTTTCCAAGGTGCTCAACCTCACAATGCTTATGAAGACTTATCAGGAGGGTGAGTAGTGCTTTGTGGAGGTTCCTTATCAACGTTTTTTTTAAAAAAACTTAATGAACAAAGATGTCGATTTATTTATTTGTTTTTTAAGAAAAATATTTTTTGTTGCTATGGCGTGACAAAGAACTTCGAATTCACTTGTGTGATAATATATGATAATCAAATTTGCATTGTGCAAAGAAAATAAGGATAAACTAAGAGTTTATGAAAGTCTAGTGGTTATTGTATAACACCCACAATTCACATATGCAGTAAAGATAAATACATATGAAAATTTACACAATAGTGTGTGAGAGAACATTATCATAAATAAAATATTTCTCATACTTAGAGGCTTGCAAAAACAATTGCACAATTAAAAAACACTATGAGAGTTGTATAGACAAAATGATAATAAAAGTTTGAAAAGGACACAATGTTAGAGGTAACCTAATATAATAGAATATACATTGTACAAAGCCTAAACAATATAAAGAAAGAATATGTGGATGAAAATAATAGTGGCAGTCATACAAAAAAATTGAGATCTGATCAGAGAAAGAAATTTAGCAATTTTGGGCTATCACCAGGCATTATCGGATAGCGCCGATTGGTAATAGCGCAAAATTATAAATAACTCCAGATCTGTAATAAAAGAACTGGTTAGAGCATTTATTCCTGAAACCCTCGAGCGAAAGAACGACCCGACGCGAGCGAAACCTCCAAGTCAAGGTATGATTAGGCAATTTTAGTTTCCTTTCTTTAGGATTTGTTGATTCAAATGTATTGAGGGAAGATTTCATGAAATTTCAAGTTATAAATTTTCAGATTTGAGGTTGATTTGTCTAGAATTAGGCATGAGTTTTGTTGGAACCAAAAGTTAGCCCCAATGAGAGTTCGGACCCTTGGGTGTAGCCAACGCCTACTTCTCCCAAGCCCAGACCTCTGACAGCAACAAGGAACCAGTGAACTGACCCTAGGCTTCAGCACAGAGGTCACTCCATTAACTCAAAAGATCTCTGAGCGCTTCCCCTCCTTAGTCAAGTGCTAAGCTAAGGATACCTCAAAAAGCTCTACAAGACTCCTGAAAATGAGAAAGCTTGCCTTTTGAGGTACCCTGTGTGTCAATTTATAGAATACAAAAATCTGAAAATGGTCTGCCAATAGCTTAACTCCGCCATTTAGAACTGCTATATGCAGCCCAATTGGGTCTGCCAACAGCCAAACTCCACAATTCTGAAGAGGTAAATGCAAACCTCTTCCATGTAAATTTACCTCTAGACCAAACTAGGCGGGAGGCTTTTCGCACAACTAGGTGGAATCCCTTCTAACTGCTTCACTTATATGCCCGGACCATCCTAGGCCTAAGGAAATCTGTTTAGGTACTGATGCGTTGAGAGCGAGAGCTACACTCAATGCCTTAACTCAGAAAATGCTGAGAGCTTCGAGAGCGAGAGCTATATTCAATGCCTTAACTCAGAAAATGTCGAGAGCATCGAGAGTGAGAGCTACACTCAATGCCTTAACTCAAAAATGTCGAGAGCGAGAGCTACACTCAACGCTTTAACTCATAAAATGCTGAGAGCGTCGGGAGCGAGAGGTACACTCACCGCCTTAGTACAGAAAGTGATGAGAGCATTAAGTGAAGGGGATACACTCAACGCCTCAAGACAAAAAGTGTTGAGAGCATTGAGTCAAGGGGCTATAGTCAATGCCTTAAGTCTAAAGAGTTTTGCCCACTCCGAAAGCTTTCCTCCTACCCAGGCAGAAGCCTTTTCGCCTGCCCTGACAAAAGGTTGTTAAATTACCTCCCCTGGGGGAAAAACCACTCAGCGGATATGGGGTTGTACACAATCCCCGCTCTTTGCAAGTGAGTCCTATGGTCAAAAAGAAAAGTCCAACCCCTAATATTAGGTAAGTGCTTGCTGATCTGGAATTGAATCTTTTGCCGGTCCCACTTCGGCCATATATATATATATATTTATTTTCAGGGCATGTCTCCAAGACATCGTTCATCCTGCTACTACTTATCACTTGAGTTCTCGCATTGCTTCGAAGATGTATGCCAAACGAGATGTAGAATCGCTCGGGGAAGAGGTCTAGGATCGCCTTGTCGCTACTCAGGAGAGAGCTCTCACTAACTGTGCCGGGTTCGCCCCCTGGCTTATGGGCAAAAGGCTAGCAGACTCAGCTTATCGGCAAAAAAAGACTAAGTTGGTTCAGCGAGATCATTCTAGGAATGAACCCGCCTCACTGACCCCAACCCCATCCTGCGAGGAGACTGCTCTTTTGCAAGAGGTTCTTTTCTTTCCTCGCCTTTTGGCTCTAAGCCCCAATGAGGGCTTGTTGTATTGATATACTACCTCTCTCGCATGGGACGGTTCCGAAAGGCGTCGTCGATGCTCCTCCGGCGAATACTAAGTCAAGCCGGCTTCCCAATAAAAACTTATAGTCGGTCTCAGAGGCGGCCCCTCCGATTACCCGGGTTGAGCCTGCGAATTCTCCCAATAATTTACTTGTCTGGCATTCGCTTTTGTTGGCTTGTTTTCCCTTCTTTCACACACATATCTTTCTGTAGTATCCACTTATGAAACCTTGGGTGTTGTCAGCCCGAGGACCAGGTCTCCTACTATCAAGGACCCTATCGATCCAGCAACCAGCGTTCCCCTCTCACCCAGGAGAGCTGCTGACAAGTCTCCTGCTCTCGCGTAAGATTCTCTCTCAACAGGTGCGGTGGGCACTGCTTTCTCGCCTCTGGCTGAGACTCATTCACTGGGGCAGACATCCTTCCCCCCGGGTTAGGGAAAAACACAACGCCCACTCTTTGGGAAACCTTTTGAAGGGCGGCCTGGATCTTCCCGCCAGCAATTAGGTAAACACTACGCCTTCTCGCCTTTGATCACTCCTCCTGCCACTGAATTGTCCATGACACTACCCCCTCACCAAATCATCGGGAGACTGCAGAGGAGCCCGACACAGACGAGGAGGTGATCTCGTCGCCGCCTTCCCCAAGCGAGATGGTGAGATTCCTTGAAGCCTCTGGGGATGCCGAGAAGTAGAGGGAGAGAATAGCTGAAGTCCTGTCGAAGCACATTTGGATGTGGCGAGAGGACTCCTTACAGGAAACTACCCTCGTGATATCGATTGAGCGGCGTCTATGCGTGATCGAGCGAGATTACACGCACATTCTTGGCAAGACGGAGTGCCTGAGGGGAGGAAGCGAGGAGACTTTTCCTAGAAGACACATCACGCGGGCTCGGGACCAACTACGCCTAGTCCACCAGGAGCTCACCACCGTGACAGCCTATCACTATCCGCGAGTGCCCACAAGGACAGGGAGGCGAGGTCGGGGGAACTGGATGTGGGAACAATACTGAACCCTGAAAGATATGGTATGCCACAGATACCAATATAGGGGATAGATCTGATTTACTCTAGAGGGGGGTGAATAGAGTAATTAAAATTTTGGCTGTTTTAAATATTATTAGAGTAAAGTAGGTGATACTATAGTAGTAATCAGAAAATATAAACTAAACTAATCTATCACAGGAAACTAATCTAACAAAGCAAAGCTACCTTATCACAACAAAGCAAAAGCAACACAGAAAATTATTAACTAGACGACACAAGAATTTTATAGTGGTTCCCCAAACTGGGTGCATCCACTCTTCCACAACCCTGGTAGGAATCCACTAGCAGGTTTTTGATCAGGTGACTGCCACCACAACATCTATTTCCAGGGATATCTCACAACCCTTTGAGCTTTTGATCAGGTGCCCAAAAACCAAGAATAAACTTTTGAAGGGACTTAATATACCCTTTGTATAGGAGATGAGAGAGGTTTGATGGTGTCTTCTCTTTCTATAATCAACAGAGAAGACTTAGTGGATTGTTGTTGTCAAGTGCTCCTTCCAAAATCACATGGAGCCTTGCTCAGGGTGTAAGTCTTCAGCCTTATCTTGAAATAATGCATGGACTTCTAACTGATTTAAGTTTGTTGTCCTTGAAAGTTCCTGGAGTTGAAATTGAAGAAGACTATTGGGTACATTGGAAAATGTGTACCAAATTTGGAGAAGCCTCACCTAACTCAATGATATGCATCAAGTTGTATTTGATATTGTGTTGAGTTATCATGTGCAGGTTAAGTAAATGGAAAGGAAAATTCTCTAAGTACAAGTTTCGACACTTGGGAGTGGCTGTGTCGACACCAAGGGTCAGATTGTGTCGACACCCAGAATTTGTGTCGACATACAGAAAATCTGTCGACACCAAGAGCCAGATTGTGTCGACACCCAGAATTTGTGTCGACACACAGAAAATCTGTCGATAATGATGTGTCGACACTAAGGGCCAGATTGTGTCGACATTATCAGGAGTTGTGTCGACACACAGAGAAGCTGTCGACACATTCCAGAGTTCTGTCGACAATGACTGTGTCCACACACAGAACTTGTGTCGACACACACCAGAATTCTATTGATACCAACTTTGTCAAGACAAGGAATGTTTGTGTCGACACACAGGACTTGTGTCGACACATTCCCCAGAAGTTGTGTTGAGAAGTAAAAGTGAAGTTGTGTCGATAACAACAAGACTTGTGTCGACACATGGACTATGTGTGTCGACACATATGAAGTATTCACTCGACATTCTCTGCTGCCGAGTCAAAGTCCAATGAAGGCTGAATTAATACAACTGGAGACTTGACAGCTGTCATTATTGACAAGGTTGTCACATCTGTCAGAGGTGTCAGAAGACTCTTTGAAACCGGAACAGCCAGTTACCATGGATGAAGCCTATATATAGATATGCTCTCTCAACAATTGAAAAACAACAACAAGAACAACAACAATACATACAGAACAAAGAAAAGTTAATCAAGCCAATCAATTATAATCTCTGAAGGATTGAGAATCCAGAAGAAGAGAAAGAAACCGTCAATAGATTATAGAGAGAGAAAAATAAGAAGGAGAGAAGTTCTCATCCAGTGAAGGTAGATTCTGAACAGTCTGCCTGAAGAACTCAGATCAGGTCTGAAGAAGAATTCAGATAAATTTCTGAAGGAAGCTAATTAAAGATCAACTCCAACACCAAGAAGATTAACCCTACTTTGTTCAGATTCAAGAAGTTTTGAAGAAAGCTAAGACAGGTTGATCCTTAAGTAATCAGTTCTATCAAGAACTGATCAAGAAGCCTTCAACAAATTCTCTCTCCATCTAGTTGAAGATATTAATATCTTTTCATCAATAATTTTTGTAGGATCTATAATAGATCTGAGTGTAGGAGACTTACATCTCTGAGTTGTAAGCCTAAATTATAAAGGCTGAGGTAGGGCTGAGTGCCTAAGGTAGGGGAATCTGTTCCCTGAGTTGTAGGCCTGTGGAAGAGGCTGAGGTAGGGCTTGTGCCTGAGTTGTAGGAGTGTGGATGCACTCTGAGTTGTAGGAACCGGTCTTGGTTCTGAGTTGTAAGATCCATAGATTTGAGAAGAAGGAAGGAAGTTAGGCTGAATTTAGTACACTGCTAGATAGGCGAAGGGGAAAAGTGGATGTACCCATCATTTGGGGAACCACTATAAAACTGGTTTGCAATCTGTGAATGATGTGTGTATGTGAATGTTGTGCTATATTTTCTGCTGATTAAATTGCTAAATTAGATAGAATTATCTGCCTAAGTCAGAAAAAGAATTGAACCTATTCATCCCCCCTCTAGGTGTTTAGAACATCTTGAAACCAATTCTTTCAAGTGGTATCAGAGGCAGGTTACTCAAAGAATAGACCTAACAGTCTTAGTAGATCTAAAAGGCAGAAATCTATTACGCAAAATGGGTTCCATTGAGAATCATAAGGAGTCTGGTTTCATGAAGTTACCTATATGCAGGAAAGAGATTTTTGGCATATGGAAAGAAAGAGTTAGATTGTTTATGGAAGCTTCAGATCCAAGAATCTACATGATAGTCAAAGAAGGGCTATTCATCCCAATGAAAGTCTTAGTTCTTGATGCAAATCTCAAGACACCAAAGGAGTATTCTGAAATGACAAAGGATGAGATCATCTTGGCTACTATGGAAAAGAGAGCACAGAATATAATAGTCAGTGCCATAGATGATTCAACATTCCAAAATTTGATTCACTGCAAGACCTCCAAAGAAATGTGGGACACCCTGATTATCTACATGGAGGGTTCAGAAGAGGTGAGAGAAGACAAAAAGTCTATGCTGAATCAGGAGTATGAAAGTTTTAGACAATCTAAAACACATAGCATAACTGAATGTTACAAGAAGTTCTTCAGAATAGTTAATGAATTGATGTCATATGGAAGAGTATTCAGTATATATGAGTTAAATGATAAGTTTTTGAGATCATTAACTAAGGACTAGGATACCAAGATATATGCCATTAGGGAAGTGCCCAGACTAGCAGAAATTTCAGCTCCAACATTATTTGGTAAACTACTTTCATATGAAATGCAGCTGATGGTCAGAAAGGAGGAGGAGAAAAGTAATAAAATTGATTGCAGAGATAAGTTAGTGATAATACGGTTTGCAGTCAATTTTATTAGGATATTTTCAGGGTTTTAAAGCAAATCATGTCTTGTAAAGTACTTATTTTGATTCCCCTTTGTATATATTTTTGTCGCTAATGCGTTTTTTCTGCTTTTTGCAGGTTTTCACGGCTTTCAGCCGAATTTTGCTGTGACACGCCCCAAGGTCACGCCCTACCCGGGCGTGTACCTAGGGCGTGTAACCCAGAGGAATGAAGCAATTGGTCCGAAACTGCATTCCGTGGAAACTTAGTGTACACGCCCTCTGTCACGCCCGTGTCACATCCGACACGGTCGTGTTCCATAGGCGTGTCCCCAGGTTCCGAGGAATCACCGCAACGCGCTCGTTTTTCCCGCTCCACCGTCGCATCGAAAGTGTCACGCCCCAGGGTCACGCCTGACCCGGGCGTGACATATGGGCGTATACTTCAACAGCTGCGCCCGTCACCTCCAGCATTCAATCCCAGCTCAACAAAGTCACGCCGCAAAGAACACGCCCCAGGTACACGCCCTACCAGGGCGTGACTTATGGGCGTGTACTTCAGCTACTTCGCCAGAATTAAATTCCAGCCCGAAAAAGTCGCACCGAATTTGTCATGCCCCAGGGTTACGCCCGACCCGGGCGTGACAGGGGGGCGTGACCCGACCCGAAAAAAATCTACAAATAGAGCCCAACTCCAAGGGTTCAACTAGACCTTTTGGATTGAGAGGGGAGGTTCTGTCCTTTGTATTTCTGAACTTTTTCAAGCATGTCTCTTCATTTTTAGCTCTTCTTATCTCTAGCTTTATGCTTTCCCTGTATTGGCTCCTAGCTTCTTTCTGTAGTATAATGTTAATAATAGTGTAGTTTACTTTCCATGCACTTGTAATCTCTGGTTTTCAAGTTGTAAGATCTCTGTTTCCATTAATAAAGAAGTGTTGTTTTCTTTTTCGTTTCTACTTTGTTTTCATTATTTTCTTCTACTCATCCCCCCTCTTCCACCTCACCATGATTAACTAATCCTCCATGTACTCGATCTTGATGATCCGAGGTTCGAGTGAATAGGTTATGATGCTTTGAATCTTACCTTTTCTTTTTAGGGTTTAGCCTTGAATTACTCTTGATTTATCACGGGTTGGAGGTATATCATAGATATATACTCTCCACCTTTGCTTTCATTCTGGGCTAGCCGAGAGGCCGAAAGTTTGAAATGAGCACTCAAGAGTAAATGGAGTTGTTCGCACCCCTCGAGAGAGGCAGACGTTCAAATCTCCCGGATTGGAGTAAAATCCAATAGTGGGGTTCACCGCGTAAAGCGAGTTTTAGGCCTCCGATTTAGGCGAGAGTCGGTCGGACCTTCCTAAACTCAGTTAGGCACGGCCTTCGAGAGTAGCGTGTCAATATTTATGGAACCTCCACGGTCAAGGACCTTTACCCTAATTAGTTTAGGTTTATTTATCGTATTTTTCTAACCACTCTTGCCGAGGTGATTTCTGATCGAGTGCATTTTCCTCTCATCGTTACTAAGCTCTAGTATAATCGCTCTTTTAGCTCTCTTTATCTTTTCATGCAAGTAGCTCTCTTTCATTGCAAGTAGTTCTCTTCCTTTAGTACGCTTAGCTTTCTTCTAAACCCTAATTTTTTCGTCGATAAAATAATAGATTTCGTGTGAGTAAGATTAATTAACGGTTCCCGGATTTTAATACGACACTTGTGTCCCCTAGCTGCATTTCGATAGGTATACTTGCCTTGTTGGATTGTTAGTTTGGTTATTTTCTCCTTGCGATAATTTGAAAGACATCAAGTTTTTGGCGCCGTTGCTGGGGAGGCAACTTCTGTTAATAATTTGAAAACGCGAATCTATTAATTTTATCACTTCTCTTTCTCACCCTCCTTCTTAAAATTTTTCCGCCTACTCACTTGAGTTAAATGGCTGGATTTTGTTCAAGCAAGTGTGCGTATTTTTATTTTTCCGCCTACTCACTTGAGTTAAATGGCAGGATTTTATTTCAGTAGAATGTGTTTACTTTCTGTAGAGTGGGTGTGTTTTAATTTTACGTCGAGTACGTGAGTGTTAGCTTTTATTTTCCGCCTACTCGCTCAGAGTTAAATGGCTGGATTTTATTTACCGTCTACTTAATAGAAACCCACATCACAAATTTTTCTACACCACCCAACTCTCTCGAAAAGGGCAAAGTGGCTCTAAATGCCACTATCTTGTCTAGTACCTTGCGAACCCTTCACCGGGTAGCCCATGGGAAGTTCGGGAGTTAAAACATAAAAAAAATCTATTTAAAAAAAAACAAACTTCATTAGCTCTTTTATTTTCTAGTTTATTTTATTCATCTTTCTTCTCCTCTCTTCTTCTAGTGTATGACCCGCGGAAGTCCATCGGTTATTTTGGACCTGGACCACGCAATTGAGCGTACTCTTCAGAGAAGATCGCGATTTCAAGGCCCTACTACCCAAGTGCCGGTTGAGGATTCCGAGTCATTTTCTACCTTAAGAATGGAAGAACCCAAAGTGGAGGAAGCCGTGCAAAGGCCTATGTCCTATTATGCACGAACGAATCTCGAGGGTACAGAATCTAGTATAGTTCGCCTTGCAATAGCAAATAATAATTTCGAACTGAAGCCTAGCATAATTCAAATGGTGCAGCAGTATGTGCAATTTGACGGGCTTCAAGATGAAGATCCGAACGCACACATAGCCAGCTTTCTTGAGATTTGTGACACCTTCAAGATAAATGGTGTCACAAATGATGCTATTAGGCTAAGATTATTTCCTTTCTCTCTTAGAATTAAGGCTAAGCAGTGGCTGAACACCCTTCCTAAAAATAGCATAACTACTTGGACGCAATTAACTGAAAAATTTTTGGCGAAGTATTTTCCGCCTGCTAAAACTGCAAAACTTAGGAATGACATTTCTGCCTTTGGACAAATAGACTCTGAGACCCTTTACGAAACCTAGGAAAGATTTAAAGAATTGTTAAAATGATGCCCACATCACGCTCTGCCTGTATGGTTGCAGGTGCAGACGTTCTATAATGGGCTAAATCAAAGCACAAAGCAAATGATAAACGCAGCTTCTGGCGGTACTTTAAACCATAAGACCCCGGAAGCAGCTCTTGAGCTGTTTGAGGACATGGCCATGAACACTTACCAGTGGAATGTGCCTAGGTCCCGCCCAAACAAACCTGCAGGTCTCTTTGAAGTGGATAACGTCTCCCAACTCGCACTGCAAGTTGAAATATTAAGCAAAAAAATTACGGAGATGACTGCTGCCTCCGCCCCTCAGGTATGGGAATCTGCAACTCCTCTCGCCGAACATTTGGATTATGTAAATAATATGCCTAGAACTGCTTTTAATAATTTTTCTGCTGCAAATTTTCATCCTCCTGGTTTTAATTTTCCGAATAGTTATAATCCTGCGTTAAGAAATCATCCGAATTTTTCGTGGAGCAATCCATCGAATGTTGTGCGCCCGCCACCGCAAAGTGATTTTTCTGCACCACCACCACCTCCTCAAAGTTTTCCAAAACCTCCAAATTTGGAGGAAATGTTTTCAAAATACATGAATGCTAATGACGCTACGATTAGAACCTTAACTAGAAGTGTTAAAAATTTAGAAAATCAGGTAGGACAGCTCGCTAAAATGATTTCTGAGCGACCCATAGGGTCTCTTCCTTCCAATACCGAGCCCAACCCGAGAGAGCAAGCGAAAGATATAACTCTTCGGAGTGGGAAGAAAGTTCCCGGTACGATAAGTGAAGAGCCCGAGGCAATCTCCGCTCCCGCTTTAAAAAATCAAAGCTCCGTTCCCGTTTTAAAAGTTCCACCCTCTGCTGAAGAAATTATCACCCCTATTTTAGAAAAAGAACTCACTCCACCACCCACCTTTAAAAATAATCCATCCCCGCCATACCCTTCCGAACTTAATAAACAACGACAGGACGATCAATACACCCATTTTTTAGAAATGTTTAAACAAATCCACATAAATCTGCCTTTCCACGAAGCCATATCCCAGATGCCGAAGTACGCAAAATACCTTAAGGACCTCCTGACCAACAAGAAGAAGTTAGAGAACATTTTGCATGTCACGTTAAATGCCGAGTGCTCGGCGGTTTTGACAAACGGATTACCGAAGAAAATCAGTGACCCGGGTAGTTTCTCTATCCCGTGTGTCTTTGGTGATCTCTTTGTCAAACGTGCTTTAGCCGACTTAGGTGCGAGTATTAATCTTATGCCCCTCTAGTTGTTTAAAAAGTTAGGAATTGGTAGTCTCAACCCCACACGCATGAGTATCCAGCTCGCCGACAGATCAGTCAAATTCCCGTTAGGAATAGTGGAGGACGTCCTAGTCAAAGTTGACAAGTTCATCTTCCCGGTGGACTTTGTCATTTTGGACATCGAAGAAGACGTCGAGGTTCCCCTGATCCTTGGCCGACCCTTCCTTGCCACCTCCCGAGCTATCATTGACGTAAGCAATGGTAAGCTCTTCCTTCGAGAAGGCGATGATGAAGTAACTTACTCTATCACCCCCTCGATGAAGAACACACTAGCTAATGATGACTCATGTTTTTTCATAGATACCGTAAGTGAAGAATCCTCTGCTCACACCTAAAATTTTGAAAAAGAATTTTCCAATTTTTGTTCCTCTCCTACTCCTCCAACTGAATCTCTACACATAAGTGAAGAATCCTCCACCCGCCTTTCTGATTTTGAAAAAGAATTTTTTGATTTATGTTCCTCTTCTACCTTTCCAACTGAATCGCTGCACGAAGCCGCCATGGCCGCTAGCATCACCCCTTTTAATTTTACATATAAAAAAGTGTACGAGGACATAGTTTTTGAAAAAGAACGAATTTCTAAAACCTCGTATGATGACCCCCCTACCTTGGAACTGAAAGAACTACCAGAGCACCTTCGATACGCTTTCTTAGAAAAGGACTCCAAGCTGCCTGTCATAGTTTCTGCCTACCTCACGGATGCACAAAAGGATAAACTTCTTTCAATTTTACGAAAGCATCGCCAAGCTATTGCTTGGCAGATATCTGATATCAAGGGTATAAGCCCATCTTTCTGCACTCATAAACTCTTAATGGAAGATAATTCACGTAACTCTATACAACCTCAGCGCCGTATAAACCCAAACATGAAAGACGTAGTTAAGGGCGAGGTTATGAAATTGTTAGACGCAGGAATTATCTATCCTATATCCGACAGTAAGTGGGTTAGCCCTGTCCAGGTAGTACCAAAGAAGGGAGGGATAACAGTAATAAGTAATGGAAATTATGAATTAATCCCGACACGGACGGTGACCGGTTGGCGAATGTGTATAGATTACCGTAAGCTAAAAGACGCCACCCGCAAGGATCACTTCCCCTTGCCATTCATTGATCAGATTTTAGAACAACTTTCCGGACATAGCTTTTATTGTTTTCTCGATGGCCTCTCGGGGTATCTTCAAATCCCCATCTCCCCCGAGGACCAGGAGAAAACTACGTTTACTTGTCCCTTCGGCACCTTCGCCTACCGAAGAATGCCGTTTGGATTGTGCAATGCGCCAGCTACATTCCAGCGATGTATGCTCGCTATCTTTGACAAGTACGTAGAAAGCATCATGGAAGTTTTCATGGACGATTTCTCCGTGTTCGGTGATTCCTACGATAGTTGCTTAGAGAACCTTGAAAAAGTCTTAGAGCGATGCGAAGAAACTAACCTCGCCTTAAATTGGGAGAAATGCCATTTTATGGTGAGGGAAGGGTTAGTTTTGGGACATAAAATTTCTGAAAGAGGAATTGAAGTAGCCGTCGCGAAAATAGAAGTTATCGAGAAGCTCCCGCCACCTACGAACATAAAAGCTATAAGAAGTTTTCTAGGTCACGCGGGTTTTTACAGCTGCTTCATAAAGGACTTTTCCAAAATCACCAAGCCCCTTACCCATCTCTTAGAAAAAGACACCCCATTCATCTTTGATGACCTCTGTCTAGCTGCCTTCAATTTAATAAAAGAAAAATTTATTGATGCCCCAATCATGATAGCTCCGGTGTGGGATCTTCCATTTGAGATAATGTGTGATGCGAATAGTTATGCGGTGGGAGCCGTACTAGGTCAACGCATTTCCAAAAACTTCCACCCCATTTATTATGCTAGTAAAACACTCACATCTGCACAGGAAAATTACACCACAACCGAGAAGGAGCTCTTAGCTGTAGTATTTGCTTTTGACAAATTTCGCCCTTATATTACTCTTTCAAAAATTATTGTTTTTACGGACCCCTCGGCCCTCAAATATCTTCTCTCTAAAATGGATGCCAAGCCTCGCTTGATTCGCTGGGTCTTACTCTTCCAGGAGTTTGACTTAGAGATTCGTGATAAGCGAGGTGCCGAGAACTTGGCCGCGGACCACCTTTCGCGCCTAGATAATCCTTTTATAGAAAAATTAGATGAAAAATGTTTGAACGATTATTTTCCCGATGAGAATCTTTTTTCAATTAACACATCTACTTCTCCTTGGTTTGCACACATCGCTAACTATCTAGTGACTCAGGTGCTCCCAAAGGAGTTCTCGTCTCAGCAAAAGAAGAAATTCTTTTCTGAGTTGAAGAACTACTTTTGGGAGGACCCGCATCTTTTTAAAGTCTGTGCAGACCAAATGATCAGGAGGTGTGTTTCTTTTGATGAAGGATTAGATATTATTAAACATTTGCATGAAGGACCGACAGGTGGGCACTATCAAGCTGCTCGCACCGCTCACAAAGTGTTAAGCGCGGTTTTTTACTGGCCTACCCTGTTTAAAGACGTGCATGCCTTTGTGAGTAGGTGTGATAGTTGCCAACGGTCGGGGAATATTTCGAATAAAAATGAAATGCCACAAAATTATTTCCTAGAGTGCGAAGTTTTCGACCTCTGGGGGATTGATTTTGTCGGCCCTTTTCCTTCTAGCTTCGGGAATAAGTACATTTTAGTTGTCGTTTATTATGTTTTGCGTTGGGCCGAAGCCCAAGCTCTTCCTACTAATGAAGCCCGAGTCGTAGTTAATTTCCTAAAAAAATTATTTTCTCGCTTCGGTACGCCGCGCGCTATCGTTAGTGATAGGGGTTCCCATTTCTATAACGCGCAATTTTCAAAAATCCTAACTAAATATGGCGTTACTCATAAGCTTTCCACTGCCTACCACCCCCAAACTAACGGACAAGTCGAAGTAGTGAATAAAGAAATAAAAAGAATTTTAGAAAGGACTGTTTCCACATCTAGAAAAGACTGGTCAGCCAAATTAGACGATGCTCTATGGGCATACCGAACAGCGTACAAAACTGCCCTCGGATGTACGCCATATCGGTTGGTTTATGGAAAATCGTGTCATTTACCCGTAGAGTTAGAACACCGCGCCTTTTGGGCCTTACAATTTTTAAACTTCGATCCCCACTCTGTCGGCGATTTTAGAAAATTTCAACTTAACGAACTCGATGAGTGGCGCTCTTACGCATATGAAAATAACAAACTTTATAAAGAGCGGACGAAGCATTTCCACGATCGACATCTTAGGTACCCAAAAATCTTTAAGCCGGGCGACCAAGTTCTTCTTTATAATTCTCGTTTACGTTTATTCCCGGGTAAATTAAAATCACGTTGGTCGGGCCCTTTTACTGTTTTAGAAGTCTTTTCTTATGGTACTGTTTTAATTTCCCACCCTGATAAGGGTAATTTCAAAGTGAATGGTCAGCGTCTTAAACTGTATTTCTGTGATGATGTCAGTCCCAACACTGTTAACTCTATCTTTCCTGTCCTGACATTTGATTAATCTGAACTTTATTTTTCTTAAAAACTTTGAACTTTACTCGAACTTTATTTTTAAACAATATTTGGTACAATTTATTTTGATGCGTCGAGCTCAAATGACACTTTAAACAAAGGGCGCTCTTGGGAGGCAACCCAAGTTATCTTTTTCTATTTTCTTTATTTCACAATTTTTTGCCCCGGATGGTTTCGCCAAGCTCAAGCTTCTGCGATCGCCTGCTCCAATGCTGCTACATCGATCACAAAGTCCAACAAAAGACCTTTCCAGCCGACTCAAAGCACAAGCATGGGGTAACGGCATCATTGAGCATTCACTGCAAAATAAAACCGGGGAAGTACCTGTTTTTCAATTCTGTCTTTCATTTCTGCACTTTAATTTTCTCTCGTTCTCCAACCTCCTTCTCCATTGAGGGCAATGTCGATTTTAAGCTTGGGGGAGGACTTCCTCCTTCTTTTTACTTTTTGTAAATATCTTTTACTTTTTTGTAAATATTCTCCAAAAATCCAAAATATATATATATAGCTGCATTTTGGTATTTCAATAAGTATCCCATGTTTATGTTTTGTTTTTCTCAAACTTCTTTATAAACAACGTAGTTAATTATAATTTTTCTAATCATTTTTTATCATATTTCACAAGTAAAATGTTGGCCATGCTGTGTTTCTAATTCACGGTAGCATGTTAAGGTGAAATATTTCTCTAAAACGTCCATTTCTATTATGGTTTTCCGTTCTTTATTTTCTTTACTTTCTCTAAAATATATCATCCACTATTTTCCTTTTCATCTTTAGATAATTTTTGTAAGAACAAATTTTGAATAACGTAGTAGATATGAATGATCCAAGTCACATATTATTTTTATTTTCAAGATAATTTCATCAATCTTCTTTTATTATCTCGAATTTGCTTTTTGAAATTTATCAACTCTATGTTTTAAATAAATTTAAAAAAGCGTGAAAATGATTTAGGCCATTTTTGTTTACGTTTGAGCTTTCCTGCCAACCTAAAATCTTTTACCAATAGTTAGCAGCTTTTGAGCCTTTTTTCCAAATTCATTTGATAACTCCACATATCATTTCATTTTCACAAAAGCCAAAATTCCTACCTATCTAATCACGCTAAATTTTTTGAGTTTCATTCTAAAATTTTCATGATAGGAAATTTTGTGTTATCTTTGGAGAAATTGTTAAAAAAAGTGTACTCAAAAGCAATGTTTGATTTTTTCTGGCCAATTCAACATGAAAGAAAAATTTTTATGGCCTTTGTTTTGAAAAAAGAAAAAAAATGAATGATGAAAAAAAAAATAAATAATAATAAAGAAGAAAAAGAAAGAAAAAAAAACATTATATACATATACATATTTTGTTTAAAATAAAAGTTTTTTGAAACTCGTTGTTTTGGTTTAGTGTGATTTTTAAGCCTCCATGTTTATATTTGAATTCCACTCCTATTCATAATCCTAAACCAAATGTTTCGGTCCCATTAAGTCCTTTTGATTCACGCCTTTTTAAATTTTATTTAACGACTAAGAAAAGACGAAAAGTAAATCAGTTTTAGTTTTGGATTTAAACTTAGATTTTTGTTATTTAATTGATATAATTATAATGCGTTGCTTGGAGCTAGTAATAACTCAATACGTTCTTTTTATTTTCATTGCCTTGCTTAAATCTATTCAAAGAATTTCGTCAAAATTCTGGATGATTTATTTTTATTAAGTAAAGTTTATAACAGTTAAAGCATACCAAAATAATTGTTTTAGATTTACGTTTTACATTCTCCTTACCTGGAATTTCGCATAGTACTTGTGTAAGCATGATTAAAACTTTTTTGAATTAGTCACTTTTTATGATTAGCTAGTTTTTATATCTTTGCTTGGGGACAAGCAAAACTTAAGCTTGGGGGAATTTGATAATACGGTTTGCAGTCAATTTTATTAGGATATTTTCAGGGTTTTAAAGCAAATCATGTCTTGTAAAGTACTTATTTTGATTCCCCTTTGTATATATTTTTGTCGCTAATGCGTTTTTTCTGCTTTTTGCAGGTTTTCACGGCTTTCAACCGAATTTTGCTGTGACACGCCCCAAGGTCACGCCCTACCCGGGCATGTACCTAGGGCGTGTAACCCAGAGGAATGAAGCAATTGGTCCGAAACTGCATTCCGTGGAAACTTAGTGTACACGCCCTCTGTCATGCCCGTGTCACATCCGACACGGGCGTGTTCCAGAGGCGTGTCCCCAGGTTCCGAGGAATCGCCGCAACGCGCTCGTTTTTCCCGCTCCACCGTCGCACCGAAAGTGTCACGCCCCAGGGTCACGCCTGACCCGGGCGTGACATATGGGCGTGTACTTCAGCAGCCGTGCCCGTCACCTCCAGCATTCAATCCCAGCTCAACAAAGTCACGCCGCAAAGAACACGCCCCAGGTACACGCCCTACCAGGGCGTGACTTGTGGGCGTGTACTTCAGCTACTTCGCCAAAATTAAATTCCAGCCCGAAAAAGTCGCACCGAAATTGTCACGACCCAGGGTCACGCCCGACCCGGGCGTGACAGGGGGGCGTGACCCGACCCGAAAAAAATCTAAAAATAGAGCCCAACTCCAAGGGTTCAACTAGACCTTTTGGATTAAGAGGGGAGGTTCTGTCCTTTGTATTTCTGAACTTTTCAAGCATGTCTCTTCATTTTTAGCTCTTCTTATCTCTAGCTTTATGCTTTCCCTGTATTAGCTCCTAGCTTCTTTCTATAGTATAATGTTAATGATAGTGTAGTTTACTTTCCATGCACTTGTAATCTCTGGTTTTCAAGTTGTAAGATCCCTGTTTCCATTAATAAAGAAGTGTTGTTTTCTTTTTCGTTTCTACTTTTGTTCTCATTATTTTCTTCTACTCATCCCCCCTCTTCCACCTCACCATGATTAACTAATCCTCCATGTACTCGATCTTGATGATCCGAGGTTCGAGTGATTAGGTTATGATGCTTTGAATCTTACCTTTTCTTTTAAGGATTTAGCCTTGAATTACTCTTGATTTATCACGGGTTGGAGGTATATCATCGATATATACTCTCCACCTTTGCTTTCATTCTGGGCTAGCCGAGAGGCCGAAAGTTTGAAATGAGCACTCAAGAGTAAAGAGAGTTGTTCGCACCCCTCGAGAGAGGAAGACGTTCAAATCTCCCGGATTGGAGTAAAATCCAATAGTGGGGTTCACCGCGTAAATCGAGTTTTAGTCCTCCGATTTAGGCGAGAGTCAGTCGGACCTTCCTAAACTCAGTTAGGCACGACCTTCGAGAGAAGCGTGTCAATATTTATGGAACCTCCACGGTCAAGGACCTTTACCCTAATTAGTTTAGGTTTATTTATCGTATTTTTCTAACCACTCTTGCCGAGGTGATTTCTGATCGAGTGCATTTTCCTCTCATCGTTACCAAGCTCTAGTATAATCGCTCTTTTAGCTCTCTTTATCTTTTCATGCAAGTAGCTCTCTTTCATTGCAAGTAGTTCTCTTCCCTTAGTATGCTTAGCTTTCTTCTAAACCCTAATTTTTCCGTCGATAAAATAATAAATTTCGTGTGAGTAAGATTAATTAAGGGTTCCCGAATTTTAATACGACACTTGTGTCCCCTAGCTGCATTTCGATAGGTATACTTGCCTTGTTGGATTGTTAGTTTGGTTATTTTCTCCTTGCGATAATTTGAAAGACATCAGTTAGTGGTTTTCAAGACTGAAGCTATAAGAAAGGATAGGAGGATGTCTCCATCTCCTCCTATGAAAGCTGCAGAAGTAGTTTCTGAAAGTTCTGACAGTCACACATCAGATAGTCCAAATTCTGATGAAGACTTAACAGCTTTCTCAAATAAATTTCAAACGTTTTTGAAGAAGAAACAGTGGAGATCCAAGCCATCCTCCTCACAATCCAAGGATGGTTACTATCAGAAAAAGAAATCCTCTAGGAAGGACAGGTATAGCTCTAAACCTAGTAAATTATCTTCAACTAAGATTGTTTGCTATTGCAGCAACATGCCTGGACATGTGGTAGCTGATTGTCCTGACAAAAGGAAAGAATCTAATGATAAGAAGAAACTAAAAAACAAGGGAAAGAAGGAGAAATCCCTTGTTGCAAAGAAGCAAAAAAGCTGGTCAGATTCTTCATCATCAGATTCTTATGCTGAAGCTGAAGCTGAAGCTGAAGCTGAAGCTGAAGCTGAAGCATACATAAGACTGTTGGCAACTGAAGAGGATGCAGAATAGGCTGAGTTCTTGAAGTTGCTGGACTCAGTAAATGGGATTGAAGAACATTGTTGTAAAGGGCTGATGGCCTTGACGGAAGAAGATCAGTGCCAGGATCAGCCTGGACCTAGTAAGGTAAACAATTCTTCAATAAATTCTGATTACTATACTGGTTTAGAATCAGAAGCATCTGCATCAAGAGATGTAGATGAATATGAATCTGAAGGAGATGTTCATCAACTTATTGATGAATATGGTGATCTGCTGCAAGCACTTAAGAAAAGCAGAATCCTTAACAAAGCACAGGACAAGGAAATTGCTGCTCTTAAGCTGGCTGCATTAGATTCAGAGAAAATGCTGGATCTAAAGATGAATGAAGTAGCCAAACTGAAAAACATAACTGTTATTCAGATGGGTACTATTACATTCAAGAATGATCAGATCAAAAGTCTGGAAGTAAAACTTCAGAAAGAAAAGGATCTGGTGGCTAAATTCTCTAAGCCAAAATCACTCTTACCTTTAATTGATGATTTTATTCCCAAAAAGGGTAAGACAGGATTGGGCTTTGAGGGAAATGCAAGGGATGCCAATTCCAAAAGAAAAGGCAAAGCCCCAGTACAACCTCTAGCCTTCAAACCCCCCATTTCCTTCAGAAAGTGCGGCAGCCAACTAATAGTTATGATCATGATATCATACATGGTTAAGGTAAGCCTGATATTCTGAATGACAAGGGTGTAGCTCAGGCACTCAAGCAAAGAACCACTGTACCAACATTGTTAAGAACAGCTGACAGCAATGCTGTTAAAACTGTACCTAAAAAGGTATAATAGATATGATTATTGGTGCTGTGGTAAGATAGGGCATTATGTCATGGATTGCTGGCACAACACCAGTGTCAGGAAGAATGCCAGCTTACCTGTGAGGAAGGATGCTGGTAAGAATATCAAGTTTCATTCTAACTTGAACCTAAAACCCAATAAAAATTGGGGTTCTAAGGTAAATTAATTTTATTTGCTGCAGGTGGGTCCAAGTTGCCATGCCCCTATATGGTACTTGGACAGTGGATGTTCCACGCACATGACTGGAACAAGAAGAATGTTAAAGGACTATACTCCCATAGAGAATGGACTCAAAGTGATCTTTGGTGGATCAGAAAAAGGGATCATAAAAGGGTTTGGTAACATTTCTACTAGTTCTATAACAATCACTCAAGTGGCTTATGTAAAAGGTTTGAAACATAACTTGATAAGAATAAGTCAGCTGAGTGATCTTGGGTATGACATTTCATTTATTAAGAATGAGTGTTAGATCAAAAGGACAAGTGACCAGAAGATGCTCTTGTTTGTTATAGAAAAGAGAATTTTTATTGTTTAAATTTTGGTTATGAAAACATGAACTCTCCTGTATGTTTAGTTGCAGATGAGAAAGAATCTCAATGTGTCCAATGGCACAAGAGGCTAACTCATTTGAACTATAAGACTATAGGCTAGCTCTATAGTTTAGAGTTTGTAACGCCCCCACTCGTCACATGGCATATAACGAAAGTAACGGTCAGCTACAGCTGACCAATTATAACGACCCTACCCCATATCCGGGGCAGTGGTTCCTTCCATGTATGCATTTACAAGTATAATAGCTAACAATCACAATCACACACACAAATCACAAACGCCGACCGTAGCCAGACGCTTCGTGCACTCAGGGCACCTTACGGTGTACCGGAAACCCGTGGCAACACCACCAACGAACGGTAATTAACTTGTTGGCTGGCCGGTCCTAGTCACCCCAACACGCATGCTGGTTGCATTCCGCCCAAACCAAGTAGTGGTAGGTACCGCATGACAAACATGAGCATTAATCCATCAGATCGACCCGCTTTTATTTCGGTGTAGCAAGTCGGGCTATCGCATGCGATCCCGAACACTAGCACCAATCGATCTCTCCAATATGCCCAGGTACAGGTTAGCCTTGCCCGTGCTCAAATCGTGATTAGGCGTACCATGATGCGGGTCGGCCTTCCCTTCCTGTGTAGCCGCAGCTTTTCGCTCTCGCAGAGCAAACGAGCACACGTAGCGCTCACATCACAAGGATCTTACGCAAAGCATCCAAGATCATATCGATGGCTAGCTCACGCATGATCATACTATCCACACATAGCATTCATTCATTCATCCAAGACACAAAGCATATAGATCATCTTTGCAAAACCCACGGAGTCTTCTCCGGTTTACCCATGATCATCACCAATCCAGACTAACGGTCCAAATGGGCTTCACACAGCATGCTTATGTTGTACTCCACAATTCCGGCTCTAGATGCAGAACTCAACGACAGAATCACTTCACGAATCCACCTTTTGGTGGAGGATTCCACGCATATGCATAAAGAAAGGACTTCGATGTAAGACCCCCTCTTTTGTTTTTCTTTTTAAAACCTCGGGGTCTTAGGCCCAGAACCGCCGCCTTGCGGTGACACCTTCGCACCCGGGAAGGTCGTCACTACAAGACGCCGATTCTGCTGGCCAAATCGATCGCAGCTGACGCAAAAGTAGCAGTACAAGAGAAGACAAGTCCACAGCATATCATATATATATAAAAATCTCCACGAAGGGAGTGTCCATAGAATAATAAAGTGTACAGAAATAAAAGGGCTGAAGCCCGATACATCCATATCCTCACTAGAGATCCCTCATGCAGAATCAAAACAAAACAACTACTAGAAGTCGGAACTCACGGTCCCAGCTGGCTGTACTCCTGAGCTAGACTGCCCTATCTCCAACTACACCGGTCTCCTGGGCTGCTCCTCCATACTCGGCTCAACGATCCCCTAATATGATGTGGTTCGAAAACCATTAGTCTAAAAAGACTAAGCCCTATCGTCCCCCACCCCTTCCCCCATGATCCTAGGCACCGAGCGGGGAGGAAGAAAGGAAAGGACGTGAAAGAGGAGAGAAATCAAAAACAGGTGACAGGGGGACCTAGCTAGCAATTTATAATCAGGTTATAATGAGTAAAGTAAGAAAGGAATATAGCCTTCACTTATGTGAATACACATAAGCCAAGGGATCTTCTACAAGGCTCCCATCGTATAAAATGTCCCATACCACTTTATACGTTGGGGTGTCGGTTATCACAAGCAGCATATAAATATTGAAATAACCTTAATTTATAAACTTGCCCACACAAGCTTATAGACCAAGGGGTCGTTTAGCAGGGCCTAATGTATAAGCGTCCCATACCACTTATACTTTAGGTGTCAGGGTTAAATGAATCGATTATGCTATGACATGCAAGTGGGTATGATGGACATACAAGTGCAACACACAAACCCGACTCTGTGCACACAGACCTTTAGTTCCCACTTTTTGAGATCTAGTATCACTCTCGGGTACCACCGCTGTGGCTACGGCAGTAGCGGAGCGGGCGTCTCCGCTTCTAGGCCGGTATGCATACTACCAAGCCTTAGACCCCTCTCATACGCCTCTGTACACATCCAAGGTGCACTCTAGAGTCTCGCGTACGTACTTTGCTGACAACCCGTCAGTCTTGTTGGGCCGGATGTGCGTTATCGGGGGTCGTCCTCCAGACCGCAGTGTAAAACGACCCACTGGCCCCTCTAACTCCCACAACCGCCTAGTGCACCGTACTGCCATCGGTGTGACGAACGGCCAGTACCGCATGCCCTGCCACTAGATTTATGCACATGCAAGTATTTTACTCCGAGCCTTCCGCTCGCAGGACCAAACCCGTCCTGAAAACCCTCAAACCCAACCCGGGTGAGAACGCACATTAGCGCCTTTATACCAACTCCCTCAAACCCTACACGGGTGAGCATATATCATGAATCTCTCCAACCCTACACGGGTGAGAAGGTACAACAAATGTCTTAACCTATTAGACTACTCTTGTCTATGGGTTATTATACTTAGAGATTTAAGCTTAATCCCAGGACTGCCCCCGGTATTACCTGTGAAGGGCTCTCAAGGGGCACTAGGAACTGTGTTGGGATTACGCCCAGCGTTCCCTTTCGCAAGGTACTTATTAATATTATTGGTTGATTTCCTTTACCCATTACCTTCTCATATTGCGATAGGCTAATCCTAAGGTAGTTTAGACCTTTCACTCTCGCGGGCACGATGATCTTTCGTCGAACTCGCTTACCTTCTAACACACATCCACACGATTCCCACCACTCCTTAGAACTTTCTAGGTGACTCATCCACTTTTATTCAAACAATTCAACACGACTAACTCCACCCTATTCCAACTCTTATCCTAATACAACTCTTCCCCAAATTACTATTTGCAGACCGACCTATACTAAGTGATGTTCATGATAGGATGTCCTTCGAGTTTTCATCCGAATGACCTAGGATTATTACTGGAGTCCTATCATGACATAAATGATTTAATTCCCGATTATTGTATTTTCCTCAATTAATCTTCTATTTAAATAATTTATTACAAGGTCCAATTATAGTTGAGTTGATCATGAAGTATACATTTTAGACATCATTAATGTTCCATAAATTCATGATAAAATTCCATATATCCAAAAGTGACAATTTCCAAATTTGACATTTTATACGAACATTTATGGGGCCTAAAATTATTTTTACAGTAAATTCCCATATTCCAAGATTTGTAAAGCAACTACTTGAAATTATCATCCAAATAATTTGAGAAAACTATATTACACTACTATAGTCCTAAAATTATCACTAGCCAAACTTTCATGATTTTTCACCAAATATTTAATTCTAAATAAATTCAATACCAAAATCAACAAAGAGAATAATTGTGAATCAAGCACTATAAATATACTTCAAAATTTCTAATTAAATTCCTAATAGTAGATATCATCCTAAAATCATCAGTGGCCCAACTTCACATTTTTAAATGTCAAATTATTCTTTAAATGATTTATTTATCAAATATGGCCTTTACAAAATTTATGAAGGAAGCAATATATAAAATCCTTTAAAAATTATAATAAAATTCAGAAACCTCTATTTAGGTCAAAAATCTCTACTGGCCAAGTTCTACTAGATTCCAATTAAACTAAAGGATCAAATTGAATCAAATACTGAATTGGACACTTTGATAATTAACAAAGGAACTAGCATGAATATAATCCATAAAATTCCACTAAAAAGATCTAGGGGTTCAACTCACCCTAATATTGATTGTACCCCATTTTCATAGTTTTTAGATGAGGTTAAGTTACCATTTCGACCTATTAGTGCTTCTACCCTAAAACTAGGGTTTGACTTTGGAGTTACTTAACTACTTCAAAATTCCCTAATATTTCTGTTGGGTATTGTATCCACAACGTACCTGATTTGAAGAAGCCCCTGAACAAGCTAAGGTAAATAGACAATGTATTTGATAAAATATTTCAAGTTGTGCTTGCAGTTACACCACGCTAAGTGCACACCAATGTCAGGGTGCAGTAGGTCAATATACACGGGTCTGCACGACGTAATCCCTCGTTGAGCAGATCAGTGTGTTGTCCTACGTGTACTCTCTCTATTGGAGTGTACTTATTTTCAAGTACAGGGCTGTGATATTGCAAGAGCAGACAAGGAGCAAGGATGGGTCAAAGAGCAGTCCATGGGCGGATAGACGAAAATTCGTCTAAGTGTTAATCGACAAGAATCACCAAGTGATTCTCGCCGATTCGGTGAGAATCATCAAGTGATTCTCGCCGATTCGGGGAGAATCATCAAGTGATTCTCGCCGATTCGGGGAGAATCACTAGTGATTCTCGCCGATTCGTCGAGAATCACTAGCTGATTCTCGCCGTCTCCTTCTGGCGAAAAAGTGCGTGCAACCAAGTCAACTTCGACGAGAATCATCTTTGATTCACGCCGAATCGTCGAGAATCAACCTTGATTCTCGACGATTCGACGAGACTCACCTTCGATTCTCGCAGATTTTGACTTGGGCGATTTCTGGATCCCGCTGGACAGGACTCTACCGCTGGCGCTGTTTTGAACCGGGGTTAGGGCTTCTTCAGGTGGGACCCATAACGGTTATTATGGAGTATTTCCACCGTATAAATATACGCGTATTTTGAACAGAATTCACACAGAAAGAAATACACGAGCCGCCGACCGTGACCTAGATCGCGATACCTGCTCCGCCGCCGTCGCCGCTCGTGCAAGTTATTCACCACTTTAGATCGTGATTCTTCTAGATCTTCCGGCGACAGAAGCTTAGCCAAGCTTAGAGTCTCACGCGTCTAACCAGAGATCCTTTGTCTCTTGATTTGTTGATCGGGAAAACCTTCCCCGTCCGAATCAATCGAGATGATCGATCCTAGTGTGACCGTTGGAAGACCTAGCTAGCTTCGCTACGAAGTTTGAATCTCCAAAGTACAGCAGCCGCACACCGTTGTCGCCGCCGATCCTGAGAACCAAGCCGCCGCCCGTCTTGCCGCCGCCGGTTTCGGGGAGATTCTCTCCAAGTGAGATCTAGGGTTGTGGACTCTTCGTGACTTCTAGAACACGTCATCAAACGAAGAGGTACACCTTAGTCTCCGAAAGTAGTTTGTATTTCTTGTACATTCTAGTTCATTTTTGTTGTATAGGAACGTTGGTTCCGAGTTGTAAGGGTTGGGTGCAACCTGTGTTGTGGGAGAGTTGTCTCCTACGTGTGGAAGGGTTCCTTCCGATAGTGCAAGGATTGGATTTCAATCCTGTTGGTGAAGAGAACGAGTCGTCCCTTGTTTGGAGATAGGTCGAAGGGGGAAAGTGGATGTACCCAAATCGGGGAACCACTATAAATAGCTTGTGTACTTTCTTTGCTGTGCTGTTTAGTTTTCTTGTGCAGGTACAATTTTAAATTCCGCAAAAACGCTGCACGTCACCTATTCCCGCCCCATAGGTGAAGATAATTGACACTAGGTGGACTTTCAAGTGGTATCAGAGCGAGGTTTCTCATCAAAAAGGTTAACACCTTGAGCTGAATCCTGCCGCTAGTGTCAAGAAGAAGGAAAACATCTACTATGGACGGGCTCAAGTTCACAGGCAAGATCCCAGTGTGCACCAGGCTCAACTTTCCTATCTAGAAGGAAAGGAGCAGGTTCTACATGGAAGCAGTTGATCCTCGACTCTTCATGATCGTGGAGGAGGGACCTTATATCCCCACTAAGGCCTCCACCATAGATCCTACCAAGAAAGTGCAAAAGAAAATTTCCGAAATGGACAAGGACAAGATGGTGCTGGTGGGACTTGACAAGAAGGCGCAGAACATTCTGGTCAGCGCGGTCGATGACTCAATGATGCAGAACTTCTGCAATTGCAGGACAGCAAAGGAGATCTGGCACTGCTTGATTATCCTAATGGAGGGCACTGATGAAGTGAGGGATGATCGGAGATCTCTCCTGAACCAGAAATATGAGGCCTTCAGACAAGGGCCTAAGGAAGAGATCGGAGTCACCTTCGAGAACTTCCTCAAGATTGTCAATACCCTCAAAGGATATGGAAGAGTGTTCACTGATGGTGAACTTAATGATAAATTCCTTAGGTCCCTTACTAAGGAATGGGACACAAAGATCTGCGCCATCCGAGAGTTTGGCAGACTAGCTGAAACAGACCCGCAAATTCTGTTTGGGAAGCTGATGTCCTATGAGCTTCAACTGAACACCAGGAAAGCAGAAGAAGAAGCAGAGAAGGCTGCAGCCAAAGAAAAGACTGTGGCTCTAAAATCCATTCACTCCAGAAAAGGCAAGGGTGCAGTTTCATACCGTGCCAGGAAAAAGGATGAGGAGGAGGACTCCGAGCCATGCTCCTCCAGCTCAGAGCTGTCTGAGGAGGATTTCTCCCTCATCACCCGAGAACTCAAGAAGTTCCTCAAGATGAGGAATCAAAGAAAGACGGCTCCTCCTCCAGGAATCAGAAGAAAAATTATTCTTCTAACAGGTATGCTTCTAAACCGAACAAACATCGCTCCTCGGACATTATTTGTTTTGGATACAATAAGCCAGGACACGTCGTGGCCGACTGCTACCAAGGAAAGAGAGAAAAAGGTAAAGGAGAGGAGCACAAATCCTCTAGAGATAAGAAGAAAGAGCAGAGCTACATCGCCAAAAGGCCAAAGACACTGAGTGAGTCTGATTCCTCAGACTCCAGTGATGATGAGGAAGCCTACTTCGGGCTGGTGGGTCGCTCCGACTCAGAAGGAGAATGCCCCCCATTTACTGGGAAGGTAAAAGCTCACACCCCTCTCTCCGACTCTGAATCTGATCCTGAGTCTCAGGATGATGACCCTGAGGATAGCCTTTCGGCCCGTGAAGCGGAGCTCCTCGAGACGTATGAGCTTCTGCTCAACACTTTTGAGGAGTGCCGTAAGAGATTGAAGGCTGAGAAAAAGGATGTGAAATTCCTTAAGGGAGAGAGTGTCTCCCTAAGGGAAGAAATCACAAGTTTGATTTCTCTCTGACAGGAGCACCTTGACCTGACTTCAAAGCATTCAGAGTCTCTTAAGCTCCTTGATCTTAAGCAGGAGGAAGTCGACAAGTTGGAAGAACAACTTGCGGCAGAAAGGAAGATCGTCAAGAGCTTCTCTATGCTAAAAACAGTTCTTCCAGTAGTTGATACCTTCTCGGCTCAGGCCAAAGGAGCTGGCTTGGGGCATGTAGGGGTATCTGGTTCCTCATCCAGGAGAAACAGGAACCAGAGGAAGAATAAGGCCGCGAAGAAGGCCTCTGCTGCTGAAAAGGGAAAGGCTCCGCTCAGTCCTGTTGCGTTCAGAAAGCCTAGCTTTCCTTGCAACCAACATGACTTTGAATCAACCTTTGGTCATCATTTCTGGCCCTCGGTTGCAAAGCCAAAGAGCCGATATGATGGTTGGACCTTTCCCCGGAACTTCGGTGAGAGTGCCTTCAAGGCACCTTATGAGGAAATACATATGGAAATTATGGTCAATTCTCTAGCGGCCATAATGGAAAGCAGGCACCAAGAGTCAAGCCTGTTATACTGACGAAACAGAAGGTGAAGAAGTCATGTGACTGCAATCACTATGAGGCCTCCACCTCCAGATCCAAGGCCCCGGCTGTACCCGCCATTCCCAGGGTAAGGCAGGAGCCTAGGAAGAGGTACAACAGATTTGACTGTTTGTGTTGTGGAAAAGTCGGTCACTTTGCCGTGGATTGTTGGTTTAATCCGAGGTATAACGAGACTCCCTATATTAGCACTGCGAGGCCGACCACTCGTAAGGTTAACCAACCGAGGGGGAGTATGCTAACCAGGAATCTAGGACCCAAGTTCGATTGGGTTCCTAAGGGAAATTAATTTTGTTTTGCAGGAATGTCCAAAGGCCACCAAAACGCCAATCTGGTACTTGGACAGTGGATGCTCCCGGCACATGACTGGGACAAGAAGCTGCTGCGTGATTACTCTCCAGTCGAGAATGGACCCAAAGTCATCTTTGGTGGGTCAGATCGAGGAGTCACCAGAGGTTACGGTATGATTTCCAACGGTATAATCTTTATCACCGACGTGGCTTATGTTGAAGGGTTAAACCATAACCTGATCAGTGTAAGTCAGTTATGTGACAAAGGTTATGACGTTAAGTTCTGCAAGGATAAATGTCTGATAATTTCATGTGCTTCCTCTGAGACGGTATTAACAGGCATTAGGAGTAGAAATATCTTCTGCTTAAATTTTCTCAGTTTAGATTCATCTACCCCCATATGCCTTGTGGCAACAGGCAGTGCATCTCTTTGTGAACAATGGCACAAGAGATTGGCACATATTAATTTCAAAACAATTAGTATGCTGTTTTCTAAAAACATAGTAAGGGATGCTCCCGTTATCAAGTGCATCAAAGATAGCCCCTGTCCTGCATGCCAGATGGGCAAACAGACTCGGGCTACCTTTAAGAGCATTGCAGACAAAGACTCTTCCCGATGTCTTTACCTTCTACATATGGACTTGTTTGGTCCAATGCAAGTTCATAGCTTGGGAGGCAAGTCCTATATGCTAGTGATAGTTGATGATCACTCTCGGTTTACATGGGTGTTCTTCTTAAAACGAAAGTCGGATACGTTTGACGTCTTCACTAGTTTTGTCAAGCAGGTTCAGAACGAATTTAACTGCCCAGTGGTCAAAATCAGAAGTGACCATGGAACAGAATTCGAATCTGGTGCTATGACAGAGTTTTGTGAAGAACAAGGTATCTTTCATGAGTTTTCCTCCCCGCGCACTCCTCAGCAAAATGGAGTTGCGGAGAGGAGAAATAGAACTCTCATTGAAGCCTGCACGACAATGTTGAAAGACGCTTCTCTCCCAGAATACTTCTGGGCAGAGGCTGTCAATACAGCTTGTCATGTACAAAACCGAGCATTGATCAACAAGCATCATCGTAAGACGCCTTATGAGCTACTGAGAGGCAGGAAACCAACCATGTCCTACTTGAGGATCTTTGGTTGCAGATGCTATGTACTGAATAATGGGAAGTACCCGCACACTAAATTTGGTGAAAAATGCTTCGAAGGCATATTCATGGGCTATAGTTCCCACAGTCGGGCATATAGGGTCTTCAATAAGAAAACCCTAGTGGTAGAATAATCAATTAATGTTGTATTTGATGAAGGAAGTTTGCTTAACTGCAATTCTTCCAGTGGTATTCTTCAAGATACAGGTGCACGACTTGAACAGCTAGGTCTCGATGAGACCGCTAAAGATTGAACTCCTAAGTACGTCAAAGTTTCCACCTCAACGTCAACTGGGAATGTTGAAGATCAAAATGGAACAAATCTCCTAGAAGAAGGACAAGCCCAAGTAGTCGAAGCTCCAGACGCCAGACTTCTAGTGCTCCGGCACGTGAGGGATCATCCTAGAGATCAGATCATCGGAGATCCTCGTGACGGTGTCAGAACTCGAAGAGGTAACATTAATGAGATTTTGCATCTTAGCTTCCTGTCACAGGTTGAGCCAAAGAAGTTCGACGAGGCAAACAAAGATGCGACATGGATTTTGGCCATGCAAGATGAACTACATCAATTCGAACGATGCAACGTTTGGATGCTAGTTCCCAGACCACACAAGTAGAATGTGATTGGCACCAAGTGGATCTTTAGAAAAAAGCTGGATGAACATGGTGTCATCATAAAGAACAAGGTAAGGCTGGTGGCTCAAGGTTACAAACAGGAGGAGGGGATTGACTTCGACCAGACCTTTGCACCAGTGGCAAGGCTCGAGGCAATCAGATTGTTCCTGGCGTACGCTTCGCACAAAGGATTCATAGTCTATCAAATGGATGTGAAATCAGCATTCTTAAACGGAGACCTGAAAGAGGAAGTATACGTCGCTCAACCCCCAGGGAGTAGGGATGACAGGAAAAGCACTTCCGGGACATGTCAATTCCTCGGAAGAAGGCTCATATCATGGAACAGCAAGAAGCAGAATTGTGTAGCTACCTCAACAGCAGAGTCTGAGTACATCTCGGCAGGCAGTTGTTGCGCACAACTCCTATGGATAAGAAACCAGTTAGCCGACTACGACCTTCAGTTCAAGGAAGTACCAATGTACTGCGACTCCTCCAGTGCAATTGTAATTGCCAACAATCCGGTATCGCACATCAGAACGAAGCATATTGAAGTGCGCTACCACTTCATTCGGGAGCACGTGGAGAACAAGGACATCTCGCTCTATTATGTCCCCACGGACAGGTAGATTGCAGACATATTCACAAAGCCCTTAGACGAAACCAAGTTCAGTCTTTTCAAAACTAAATTGGGGATGCTAAACTATGAGGAATGAAGACTACAGAAGCTCCAGGCTCGTGCATCTAGGGGGAGCCTCTGCCAGGAAATCAAGTGTGAGCACAGGTGCAAGTACTGAGGGGGAGCAAGGGGTCAAATGCAATAGACCCAGATTTGCAGAAGCCGAAAAGGGGGAGATTACCCTCTCGGCTAAGGCTAAGGTGGCTCCAAGTTTGCTCTCACGAAATGGTAATGAATATCTATCTCAACTCAATTTCCAGTTTATGATTTTCATTCCCATACGCTCTATTCACCTTAGCTTGTAGGGTTTAGGCTTCTTCAAATAGTGGGAGATTGTTGGGTATTGTATCCACAACGTACCTGATTTGAAGAAGCCCCTGAACAAGCTAAGGTAAATAGACAATGTATTTGATAAAATATTTCAAGTTATGCTTGCAGTTACACCACTCTAAGTGCACACCAATGTCAGGGTGCAGTAGGTCAATATACACCGATCTGCACGACGTAATCCCTCGTTGAGCAGATCAGTGTGTTGGCCTACGTGTACTCTCACTATTGGAGTGTACTTATTTTCAAGTATAGGGCTGTGAAATTGCAAGAGCAGACAAGGAGCAAGGATGGGTCAAAGAGCAGTCCATGGGCGGATAGACGAAAATTCATCTAAGTGTTAATCGACGAGAATCACCAAGTGATTCTCGCCGATTCGGTGAGAATCATCAAGTGATTCTCGCCGATTCGGTGAGAATCACTAGGGATTCTCGCCGATTCGTCGAGAATCACTAGCTGATTCTCGCCGTCTCCTTCCGGCGAAAACAGTGCGTGCAACCAAGTCAACTTTGACGAGAATCATCTTTGATTCTCGCCGAATCATCGAGAATCACCCTTGATTCTCGACGATTCGACGAGACTCACCTTCGATTCTCGCCGATTTTGACTTGGGCGATTTCTGGATCCCTCTGGACCGAACTCTACCGCTGGCGCTGTTTTGAACCGGGGTTAGGGCTTCTTCAGGTGGGACCCATAACGGTTATAATGGAGTATTTCCACCGTATAAATATACGCGTATTTTGAACAGAAATCACACAGAAAGAAATACACAAGCCGCCGACCGTGACCTAGATCGCGATACCTGCTCCACCGCCATCGCCGCTCGTGCAAGTTGTTCGCCGCTTTAGATCGTGATTATTCTAGATCTTCCGGCGACAGAAGCTTAGCCAAGCTTAGAGTCTCACGCGTCTAACCAGAGATCCTTTGTCTCTTGATTTGTTGATCGGGAAAACCTTCCTCGTCCGAATCAATCGAGACGATCGATCCTAGTGTGACCATTGGAAGACCTAGCTAGCTTCGCTACGAAGTTTGAATCTCCAAAGTACAGCAGCCGCACACCGTTGTCGCCGCCGATCCTGAGAACCAAGCCGCCGCCCGTCTTGCCGCCGCCGGTTTCGGGGAGATTCTCTCCAAGTGAGATCTAGGGTTGTGGACTCTTCGTGACTTCTAGAACACGTCATCAAACGAAGAGGGACACCTTAGTCTCCGAAAGTAGTTTGTATTTCTTATATATTCTAGTTCATTTTTGTTGTATAGGAACGTTGGTTCCGAGTTGTAAGGGTTGGGTGCAACCTGTGTTGTGGGAGAGTTGTCTCCTACGTGTGGAAGGGTTCCTTCCGATAGTGCAAGGATTGGATTTCAATCCTGTTGGTGAAGAGACCGAGTCGTCCCTTGTTGGGAGATAGGTCGAAGGGTGAAAGTGGATGTACCCAAATCGGGGAACCACTATAAATAGCTTGTGTACTTTCTTTGCTGTGCTGTTTAGTTTTCTTGTGCAGGTACAATTTTAAGTTCCGCAAAAACGCTGCACGTCACCTATTCCCCCCCCCCATAGGTGAAGATAGTTGACACTAGGTGGACTTTCAATTTCAACCAGAGTCTTAAATATATCTAAGCTAACTCTCTACTAATTTACAAGGCCATACAAGGGCATTTGCCCCTATGTCCTTCACAACCCCCTAAAGTTCCATCCTTAGGGTGTGAACTTGGGTCCAAGGGTAAGTCAACCCTAATTCATCTATTTTCCCCAAAGAGGGGAGGGTACTTAAAGTAATACTAAGTCAGTGGTCTAAAAAGGGCTGTGCCTTCAATATTTTATTTTTTTCTTCTTTTGGCTATAAGCACACCAAGTCCTTTACAAGCCAACACATTCAAGGCGTTTCCCTAACTTGCTGTGATCCATGTGGGCTAAACATTTAACCATACCCTAATAATGTCCGCATGAACATGCCACCAAAAATTGGGGCCTTTTGGAGTTGAACTACTCCAAGAATCACCTAAACAAGCCTAGGGGTAATTTGGTAATGCCACCCTAATTTAAATTCCAATTAATCCCATTTTTTGGCAGGACCTAAATATGCCCTAAACCAGTTACTCCCCAAAATCTCAGGTCATTTGGGCCTCTGGATGGGCTTGGGCATCACTTTCAAATTTCTGCATTTTGCTATTTGCAGCCCAAGGCCATTTAATTTTTAGATCTTGCATGTAAGATATCTCAACATGCAGAGGGTTAAATTGTCTAATTTTTCTACCATAGGTCTAATATACTCCTAAGGACAGGCCACCAAAAGGTGGGGCATTTTGGAGTTGATAAGCTCCAAATATCAACAAAATTTAATTTATAATATTTGGACTAAAACTATATACTTATTTTCCCCAAAAATTCCCATGTTTGGGTAGGGCCTAGATATACCTAATTCGGTCACATGCCCAAAATTTCAGCCCATTTGGACTTAGGGTTTGGGCAGGGCACCCATTTTAGTTTCTGACCTATCCTAGGACCAGCCCTAGGAAAATGGCTCTATAGGGCAGTACACTTAACCACAAATTATGTGTAATATATCACATTAAAGGTGACTTCATGACCTAAAATTTTCATGTTGAGGACATTTTATGGAAAAGGATGTAAGGGCTCCATAATTTGCATGCAAGGGTCGGTTAAAAAGGGGCAGAAAATAACACTATTCATGTGATTGAAATAATTTCAGGATTTAACATTTGCATGGCACGGATCTTGACGCAATCCGACGGCAACTGCTCATCTTCTCCGATTGCATGAATCCAGCCCGAGCTTTTCACGGGGGCTTTCCCGACGGCTACCGGCGGTGCCTCCACCGGCAATCATCTCCTCCCCCCTCACGGTGGTGGGGGCAACCCTTTTCCGGCGTCTAGGGCGGCCGGAGGTGGCGGCGCCACCTCACCCGAGAGCTCCAAAAATGCCATTAATGGCGGAAAAAGAAGTGCTGGGCTCGGGCTCATTCGATCCCGAACCCTAACCTAGATATTCCTAAGATCTAAGCATGAAGAGAGAGGTGAGGGAGGAGCCTCCCGGCGGCCTTGCGACGTGAGGAGCAGCGGGGAACCATTGCGGCGGCGGCGGCGCTTCTCCCTTGGTTTTCACGGCTCCAGCTCGGGTTCAGCACCAGGCTCGGCCTCTCTATCTCTCTCTGCTGCTCTCCTGGTCCTGAGGGTGTTGAAGTGAGGGGGAAAAAGTAGGGAGATGAAGTAACAAAAGGGGGTGATAATTCCTATGTGAGAGGTGGTGGGTTTGCCTTGTTTTTGTCACCAAGCATGCATGGGTGGGCCCCACTCCATTCCAGCTCCTTCTCATGACTTCCAAGGGTCGGCCAGCCCATGTGGGGGCTGATGGCATGGGTCCAAGTGGCTTATTCCACTAAATACCCTTAAATATACCCCTTTCTCTCTCCTAAATTATTCTTTAATTTTGAGATTCTCTCTCTCTCTCTCTCCTAGTCACTAAGTTGGCTGGTACATCTCATATTGGCAGCCCACATATTTGTTTCATCCACCAAAATATGGTTAGCCCAAGTGAGTTGGGCTTGAGCTTGAGTTAGCCCATTTGGGCTAGCTTGACCCAAACCTAGGCTAGGGTTGACTTAGGTCAATTTGGTCTTTGAGGTTGGCCCAAATGGGTCCTTGGTGACCCATTGGCCTCCCCTGAGGCCTAGGTAGGGTTGTATTGGACCTTTAGAGGTCACTTGACCCTTAAGTAGGGTACCTTGACTACTTTAGGGCTAGAGTTGACTTTGGTCAACTTAGCCTTTTTGGTTGGCCCCAATGGGTCCTTGGTGACCCGTTGGCCTCTCACTATGATTATGAAGGTATGTGTGGGGTCTACTTGGCTAAGGGAACTTCAATTGGCCCTTGTGTAGGCCAGTTTGACCCAATGTAGACTAGGTTGACCCATTTAGGGTTAGAGTTGACTTTGGTCAACTTAGCCTCTTGGGTGGACCCCAATGGGTCCTAGGTGACCCATTGACCTCACTCTAGGGTTATGTGTGCTTGGGGATGGTCAATTGACCCTAAGTAGGTTGGTTTGACCCATTTAGGGTTAGAGTTGACTTGGGTCAACTTAACCCTTTTGACTGCCCTCCATGGGTCCTTATTGATCTAATGGATCTTACCATGGTTTGATGAGAACATGGTGGGGTCTTGAAGTCTTAGTGAAGCCCCATAGTTATCTTAATCAAAGGTTCAGGAATTTACTATTTGCAGACCATAGTGGTCTCACCCACATTCTTAGGTTTCCTTTGTCTTCTTGGGCTTCCTAGGGTTTGGTCATGACCTAGTCATGGCCAAAAACCACACTTAGGGGTCTAGTTGGAAATGGGATGTTACAAATCCCAATAAACAAAACAAAGATTTCATCCCCGAAATCCAGGTTAGGCCTACGAGAATTTCTACCGAAGAAAAGAAACATGTAACATCCCATAAGAAGTGGAAGATTACATTTCGATGCCATGGTTGCTAAGCGGGGTTCAAAGGGAAAAAACCTAAATATATGACCAATTCGCCCAATTGGCAAAGCCAAGACCCCAATAAACAAAAGATTAGCCCCTACTCTTCCTAGATTAGCCTTACTAATTTAAAAACAGGAAAGTAAAATGAACATGTTGAGAGGTTGTGAGGTATACCTGACTAAATAGCTCCGGATATCTTTCCTGCATCAGGTCTTGTGGCTCCTTAGTATGCTCCTCTCGTCCGTGGTTCCTCCACAGGACCTTGACTAGCGGGATCTTCTTGCGGTGCAAGACTCGTATCCCCTGGTCGTCGATCCGTATCGGCTCCAAATGTACAGATCGATCCGAAGCTACCGGCCCATCAGTGGCCGTAATCTGCAACTCTAGGCGTAGTAGAGCCCTCCTGAGTGAAGACACGTGAAAGACGTCATGCAAGCCGGCCAGCTCCGGTGACAGCTCCAGCCGGTAAGCTAATGGACTGATCCGCTCCAGGATCTTGAACGGCCCCATGTACCTCGGCCTAAGCTTCTTCCGCCGACCACGTACTCGTGAAACCCCATGCATCGGCTGGATCTTCAAGAACACCCGATCCCCTGCCTGAAATTCCACTAGACGATGCCGAGCGTCATAATACTTCGCCTGCCTGCTCTGCGCCTCCTGCATTCTATCCCGTATCAGTCGTACTTGCACCTCAATATCCTCGATAAAGTCCATGCCCACAATCTTTGGACCCTCGTCTTGTATCCAAGACAACGGAGTCCTACATTTTCGCCCATACAACGCCTCATATGGAGCCATCTGTATACTAGACTGATGACTGTTATTGTACGAAAACTCCACTAGGGGCAACATCCTCTCCTAGGGCTCTCCACGGTCCACAATACACAGTCTCAGCAGGTCCTCCAGTGTCCGGTTTATACGCTCTGTTTGCCCATCTGTCTGGGCTTGGAGGCAGCAACAGAATTGTCGCTGGAGCTTCGAAGGGTTTTCCGCCTATCCATGCCTCCAGGTTGCAATGGGATGATGCGAACAGCTCCGACCCGTCAGGTAGCCGTATCCGTAACATCTGGGCGGTGATCCTCTCCACGCCTCCTAACCCTTGGATAAAGGTCTCCGACACAAACGAGTGCGAAGCACCCGTGTCGAAGAGTGTGTGTGCGGGCTTGCCGCAAATGAAGACGATGCCTGAGATTGAATATTTGCTTAGAGTTCTATTTTCTGGTTTTACTACCTAGTCTTTAATAATTCAAGTTCATGAAACTACTTTTCTAGGAAGAAAAGAAGTTAAGTAAAAAAAAGGAAAACTTTTGGTCGTACCAATAATAACTTGCTCCGAGTTCCTTGGTTGAGCCAGGTCCAGTGCATAAATCTGCTGTCCTCCCGGCCTGCGATCTCTACCCTGATATCCGCGTCCTTGGCCACGTCCTCGGCCTCCAAAATGCTGAGTCGGTGGGGGAAATCTGTGGTGCTGGTGGAGGCATCCCTCTCACGGGACAGTTTCTCTTGATGTGCCCCACCTGATGGCAGTGGTAACATTCCGGCGGAGTGTAAGCCCCACCTCCCGGTCTCTGCACATCTCTCATCTGAATAGGCTGAGGGGCCATCGTCACCTGCCCCCTTGGCTCCTGCCTCACCTCCTGTCGAGGCTGATCCTCCACCTTTTGTACCTCTAGCGCACGACCTCGCCGCTGATCATTTCGGGCTCCCCGGCTCTGATCCTCCGTTGGCCGTTTCCGGCCTCTGGTGGTGAGCCAATCTGCCTCTAACCTTTTTGCCATCTCCAGAATAGAGTGATAGGCCCGTCCGAAACAAAAAGAAGTGCATCCCTCATGTCTTCCCTTAAACCTTTGTAGAACCTCTTGGTGTACGCTGCCTCATCTAGCCGGTAGGAGTCTGCAAAACGGGCCAGATGGTTGAATTCTCGATGGTATTCGACCACCGTCCTGGAACCTTGCTTCAACTGCAAGAAGCGGTCCTCCAGCTCATCTCGGGCCAACTGCAGAACAAAGTGCTCCAACAGCATGAGCCTGAACTCCTCCCACGTCACCTTGGCAGCCTCCCTATCAGCAAAGGTAGTCTCTAGAACTGTCTTCCACCACCGCTTGGCATGGGACTCCAAGCAGGAAACAACCAGTGGCACCCTCTCCTCCCAAGGCCTCTGTATCCCTGTCAGCATCTCCTCCATGATGTCTAGCCATTCCTCTATCCGAACTACCCCCTCTGTCTCCAAGTAGGATGGGGGAGAGAGTCCTTGAAAGATGCTGAGCCAGTTGGCTCCCGGAATAGGCTGCGGAGCCGGGGCCTATTGGTTCCTGAAGGCTTCCAGGTTAGCCGTCAGAGTCTGTCCCATGTCAGACTGTACGAATTGAGTGGGAACCGGTGGTGGTGGTCCAACTTCTGGAATCTGTGTAGGCAGTACTGGAGGCTGCGTCACAAAATTTATCGTCAGAACTTTTTCAACCTTAACTAAAATGGACATTTATATATGTGATCCCCACATGGGCATACCACTGCTTCCGCTTCTTAGTTTGTCCCCAAACTAAACTCACGCGGGGGTGACCCAGGGGTTGTGGACTGTTACTTTTGGATCGAGGTTTGTGCTTTGATACCACTTGTAAGACCCCCTCTTTTTTTTTCTTTTTAAAACCCCGGGGGTCTTAGGCCCAGAACCGCCACCTTGCGGTGACACCTTCGCACCCGGGAAGGTCGTCACTACAAGACGTCGATCCTGCCGGCCAAATCAATCGCAGCTGACGCAAAAGTAGCAGTACAAGAGAAGACAAGTCCACAGCATATCATATATATATATAAATCTCCACGAAGGGAGTGTCCACAGAATAATAAAGTGTACAGAAATAAAAGGGCTGAAGCCCGGTACATCCATATCCTCACTACAGATCCCTCATGCGGAAGCAAAACAAAACAACTACTAGAAGTCGAAACTCACGGTCCCAGCTGGTTGTACTCCTGAGCTAGACTGCCCTATCTCCAACTGCACCGGTCTCCTGGGCTGCTCCTCCATACTAGGCTCCACGATCCCCTAATATGATGTGGTTCGAAAACCATTAGTCTAAAAAGACTAAGCCCTATCGTCCCCCACCCCTTCCCCCATGCTCCTAGGCACCGAGCGGGGAGGAAGAAAGGAAAGGATGTGAAAGAGGAGAGAAATCAAAAACAGGTGACAGGGGGACCTAGCTAGCAATTTATAATCAGGTTATAATGAGTAAAGTAAGAAAGGAATATAACCTTCACTTATGTGAATACACATAAGCCAAGGGATCTTCTACAAGGCTCCTATCGTATAAAATGTCCCATACCACTTTATACGTTGGGGTGTCGGTTATCACAAGCAGCATATAAATATTGAAATAACCTTAATTTATAAACTTGCCCACACAAGCTTATAGACCAAGGGGTCGTTTTGCAGGGCCTAATGTATAAGCGTCCCATACCACTTATACTTTAGGTGTCAGGGTTAAATGAATCGATTATGCTATGACATGCAAGTGGGTATGATGGACATGCAAGTGCAACACACACACCCGACTCTGTGCACACAGACCTTTAGTTCCCACTTTTTGAGAGCTAGCATCACTCTCGGGTACCACCGCTGTGGCTACGGCAGCAGCGGAGCGGGCGTCTACGCTTCTAGGCAGGTATGCACACTACCAAGCCTTAGACCCCTCTCATACGCCTCTGTACACGTCCAAGGTACACTCTAGAGTCTCGCGTACGTACTTTGCTGACAACCCGTCAGTCTTGTTGGGCCGGATGTGCGTTATCGGGGGTCGTCCTCCAGACCGCAGTGTAAAATAACCCACTGGCCCCTCTAACTCTCACAACCGCCTGGTGCACCGTACTGCCATCGGTGTGACGAACGGCCAGTACCGCATGCCCCGCCACTAGATTTATGCACATGCAAGTATTTTACTCCGAGCCTTCCGCTCGCAGGACCAAACCCGTCCTGAAAACCCTCAAACCCAACCCGGGTGACAACGCACATTAGTGCCTTTATACCAACTCCCTCAAACCCTACACGGGTGAGCATATATCATGAATCTCTCCAACCCTACACGGGTGAGAAGGTACAACAAATGTCTTAACCTATTAGACTACTCTTGTCTACGGGTTATTATACTTAGAGATTTAAGGTTAATCCCAGGACTGCCCCCGGTATTCCCTGTGAAGGGCTCTCAAGGGGCACTAGGAACTGTGTTGGGATTACGCCCAGCGTTCCCTTTCGCAAGGTACTTATTAATATTATTGGTTGCTTTTCTTTACCCATTACCTTCTCATATTGCGATAGGCTAATCCTAAGGTAGTTTAGACCTTTCACTCTCGCGGGCACGACGATCTTTCGTCGAACTCGCTTACCTTCTAACACACATCCACACGATTCCCACCACTCCTTAGAACTTTCTAGGTGACTCATCCACTTTTGTTCAAACAATTCAACACGACTAACTCCACCCTATTCCAACTCTTATCCTAATACAACTTTTCCCCAAATTACTATTTGCAGACCGACCTATACTAAGTGATGTTCATGATAGGATGTCCTTCGAGTTTTCATCCGAATGACCTAGGATTATTACTGGAGTCCTATCATGACATAAATGATTTAATTCCCAAATATTGTATTTTCCTCAATTAATCTTCTATTTAAATAATTTATTACAAGAGCCAATTATAGTTGAGTTGATCATGAAGTATACATTTTAGACATCATTAATGTTCCAATAAATTCATGATAAAATTCCATATATCCAAAAGTGACAATTTCCAAATTTGACATTTTATACAAACATTTATGGGGCCTAAAATTATTTTTGCAGTAAATTCCCATATTCCAAGATTTGTAAAGCAACTACTTGAAATTATCATCCAAATAATTTGAGAAAACTATATTACACTACTACAGTCCTAAAATTATCACTAGCCAAACTTTCATGATTTTTCACCAAATATTTAATTCTAAATAAATTCAATACCAAAATCAACAAAGAGCATAATTGTGAATCAAGCACTATAAATATACTTCAAAATTTCTAATTAAATTCCTAATAGTAGATATCATCCTAAAATCATCAGTGGCCCAACTTCACATTTTTAAATGTTAAAGTATTCTTTAAATGATTTATTTATCAAATATGGCCTTTGCAAAATTTATGAAGGAAGTAATATATAAAATCCTTTAAAAATTATAATAAAATTCAGAAACCTCTATTTAGGTCAAAAACCTCTACTGGCCAAGTTCTACTAGATTCCAATTAAACTAAAGGATCAAATTAAATCAAATACTAAATTGGACACTTTGATAATTAACAAAGGATCTACCATGAATATAATCCATAAAATTCCACTAAAAATATCTAGGGGTTCAACTCACCCTAATATTCATTCTACCCCATTTTCACAGTTTTTAGATGAGGTTAAGTTACCATTTCGACCTATTAGTGCTTCTACCCTAAAACTAGGGTTTGACTTTGGAGTTACTTAACTACTTCAAAATTCCCTAATATTTCAACCAGAGTCTTAAATATATCTAAACTAACTCTCTACTGATTTACAAGGCCATACAAGGGCATTTGCCCCTATGTCCTTCACAACCCCCTAAAGGTCCATCCTTAGGGTGTGAACTTGGGTCCAAGGGTAAGTCAACCCTAATTCATCTATTTTCCACAAAGAGGGGAGGGTACTTAAAGTAATACTAAGTCAGTGGTCTAAAAAGGGCTGTGCCTTCAATATTTTATTTTTTTCTTCTTTTGGCTATAAGCACACCAAGTCCTTTACAAGCCAACACATGCAAGGCGTTTCCCTAACTTGCTGTGATCCATGTGGGCTAAACATTTAACCATGCCCTAATAATGTCCGCATGGACATGCCACCAAAAATTGGGGCCTTTTGGAGTTGAACTACTCCAAGAATCACCTAAACAAGCCTAGGGGTAATTTGGTAATTCCACCCTAATTTTAATTCCAATTAATCCCATTTTTGGCAGGACCTAAATATGCCGTAAACCAGTTACTCCCCAAAATCGCAGGTCATTTGGGCCTCTGGATGGGCTTGGGCATCACTTTCAAATTTCTGCATTTTGCTATTTGCAGCCCAAGACCATTTAATTTTTAGATCTTGCATGTGAGATATCTCAACATGCAGAGGGTTAATTTGTCTAATTATCTACCATAGGTCTAATATACTCCTAAGGACAGGCCACCAAAAGTTGGGGCATTTTGGAGTTGATAAGCTCCAAATATCAACAAAATTTAATTTATCATATTTGGACTAAAAATATATACTTATTTTCCCCAAAAATTCCCATTTTTGGGTAGGGCCTAGATATACCTAATTCGGTCACATGCCCAAAATTTCAGCCCATTTGGACTTAGGGTTTGGGCAGGGCACCCATTTTAGTTTCTGACCTATCCTAGGACTAGCCCTAGGAAAATGGCTCTATCCTAGGACCAGCCCTAGGAAAATGGCTCTATAGCGCAGTACACGTAACCAAAAATTATGTGTAATATATCAAATTAAAGGTGACTTCATGACCTACAATTTTCATGTTGAGGACAGTTTATGGAAAAGGATGTAAGGGCCCCATAATTTGCATGCAAGGGTAGGTTAAAAAGGGGCAGAAAATAACACTATTCATGTGATTGAAATAATTTCAGGATTTAACATTTGAATCGCACGGATCTTGACGCAATCCGACGGCAACTGCTCATCTTCTCCGATTGCATGAATCCAGCCCGAGCTTTTCACGGGGGCTTTACCGGCGGCTACCGGCGGTGCCTCCACCGGCAATCATCTCCTCCCCCCTCATGGTGGTGGGGGCAACCCTTTTCCGGCGTCTAGGGCGGCCGGAGGTCGCGGCGCCACCTCACCCGAGAGCTCCAAAAATGCCATTAATGGCGGAAAAAGAAGTGTTGGGCTCGGGATCATTCGATCCCGAACCCTAACCTAGATATTCCTAAGATCTAAGCATGAAGAGAGAGGTGAGGGAGGACCTTCCCGGCGGCCTTGCGACGTGAGGAGCGGCGGGAAACCATTGCGGCGGCGGCGGCGCTTCTCCCTTGGTTTTCACGGCTCCAGCTCGGGTTCAGCTCCAGGATCGGCCTCTCTATCTCTCTTTGCTGCTCTCCTGGTCCTGAGGGTGTTGAAGTGAGGGGGAAAAAGTGGGGAGATGAAGTAACAAAAGGGGGTGATAATTCCTTTGTGAGAGGTGGTGGGTTTGCCTTGTTTTTGTCACCAAGCATGCATGGGTGGGCCCCACTCCATTCCAGCTCCTTCTCATGACTTCCAAGGGTCGGCCAACCCATGTGGGGGCTGATGGCATGGGTCCAAGTGGCTTATTCCACTAAATACCCTTAAATATACCCCTTTCTCTCTCCTAAATTATTCTTTAATTTTGAGATTCACTCTCTCTCTCTCTCTCCTAGTCACTAAGTTGTCTGGTAAATCTCATATTGGCTGCCCACATATTTGTTTCATCCACCCAAATATGGTTAGCCCAAGTGAGTTGGGCTTGAGCTTGAGTTAGCCCATTTGGGCTAGCTTGACCCAAACCTGGGCTAGGGTTGACTTAGGTCAATTTGGTCTTTGAGGTTGGCCCAAATGGGTCCTTGGTGACCTATTGGCCTCCCCTGAGGCCTAGGTAGGGTTGTATTGGCCCTTTAGAGGTCACTTGACCCTTAAGTAGGGTACCTTGACTACTTTAGGGCTAGAGTTGACTTTGGTCAACTTAGCCTTTTTGGTTGGCCCCAATGGGTCCTTGGTGACCCGTAGGCCTCTCACTATGGTTATGAAGGTATGTGTGGGGTCCACTTGGCTAAGGGAACTTCAATTGGCCCTTGTGTAGGCCAGTTTGACCCAATGTAGTCTAGGTTGACCCATTTAGGGTTAGAGTTGACTTTGGTCAACTTAGCCTCTTGGGTGGACCCCAATGGGTCCTAGGTGACCAATTGACCTCACTCTAGGGTTATGTGGGCTTGGGGATGGTTAATTGACCCTAAGTAGGTTGGTTTGACCCATTTAGGGTTAGGGTTGACTTGGGTCAACTTAACCCTTTTGACTGCCCTCCATGGGTCCTTATTGATCCAATGGATCTTACCATGGTTTGATGAGAACATGGTGGGGTCTTGAAGTCTTGGTGAAGTCCCATGGTTATCTTAAACAAAGGTTCAAGAATTTACTATTTGCAGACCATAGTGGTCTCACCCACATTCTTAGGTTTCCTTTGTCTTCTTGGGCTTCCTAGGGTTTGGTCATGACCTAGTCATGTCCAAAAACCACACTTAGGGGTCTAGTTGGAAATGTGATGTTACATAGCCCAAACACCAAATCGATGTCCAAGAAGGACAGATTGCAGGAAGCACAAGAAGGTTACCACTTGAAGATCGCTAGTTGTTGTGCCAAAAACAAGAAGGAGTTCGCCGAGACCGCGAGGTAGTTGGATGCGGAATACCACGGAGTCGCCGCCTGGACAGACCGTTATTCGCCTCCTGCTGACTGAACTAACCCCCTACCCGCCTCTGGCGGACGATTGAAGCTCAAAGATGAAACGCTCAAGCCGCAGAGCGACCTCGGATCCGCAGAGACCGCACACTTCGCTCCGAAGTGCCAAACTCCTGGCTCCTTGAAGTTATCCGCGCGACCTCCACAAACCGCAGCCTGAAACCCGCGCGGACTCCAGCAGCTGCACACCCCAACTTACTGCTCAAGTTTATTCTGTAGATGTGCCAGGGGGGTCCTTCAAGGTGAGGAGTGTGGTCACCGCCCAAGAGATAGCGACACCACCCTCCCGCGCGAATACCACCACCGTCCACTGCATGGACTTAGCCGGATACCTCGAACCCTTCCAGTCCGCCCAAGCTAAGCGGACAAGGCACCAGCCCGCAAAGCTCCAACTCTCAGGACAGCAAACCCCCTCTGGCTGTCCGCAAACCCGAGGCAGTGAGACTCACACCTCAATCCTCCACAAGTCCAACTAAAGAAACAACAACAGTCCGCCCGGTCAAGCGGACTTCGCGGATACGGCGGACACCATGAACTTGACAATGGTGAAGTACAAAACCATCAAGGGCCAGTGCGAGCATGGCGGACACAAAGTCCCGTCCGCCAAATCCAGACCGCAACCAGTCCGCGAGCACCTCGCACTTGTCCCCGCAGCTACTCCCGACTCCAAACCCAGCCGCCAACACTCCATGCAACTCCCTGCTGTGCCACAGAGCTCGACAAGGCTCAGCCAAGCTCTAAGCATCCGCAACAGCCAATACCGGACACATCAGTCCGCAGCTTCCCGCGGAAAGAGCCAACCCGCCTTTCAGCACAAGCTTGACCCGCGACCACTCAAACGTCCGCTCAGAATTGTCAGAACAGACCAACTTCTCAGCATGAGTCCGCCCACCGCCACGGCCTGACCGTCACCCACTTCCACTTCACAAATTTCAACAATGGGATGTTACCCCAAGAAGCAGATGTCCCTTGAAGATCGCTTTGGTGCCAGGTAGTTGGACGGAAGTCGCCGCCTGTTAACCTTCACGAATCCGCTCTCGGATCTTCGCTCTGCACTCCGCAGCTCCTCCAGCAGTGGCTTTTATTCCTCCTTCCTTCCCTTGCACCCCCTCTTCTTTCTCTCTCTTGAAATGAGAAGAAGAAGAAGAAGATGAAGAGGAAGGGTTTAAATCTTTTCCCCGGCCTGAAACACATGGATAGAACCTCTCCAGGATCCAGGAATAGGGAATCACGGCCGTGTCCAGAAAAGCATGAACGCCCGCCCTGTCACGCCCGTGTCACCCTGTCCCTTACACGCTTAAAGCCGCCAGTACACGGCCGTGTGACACGCCCGTACCTACATGCCCGTGTCACCTGACGCCCGTGTTGGACACCCGTGTTCATCAGGCTGCACAACCTCAAAATCACCCGAGACTCACACGGCCCTGGGACACGCCCGTGTTCCAGGCCGTGTGCCCAGACACGGTACTAGACACACCCCAGCTCCAATTCGTCGGGCTGGGTTCGTCGACCGCGCTGACATGCCCTGTGACACGCCCGTGTCACACGCCGTGTCCTAAGCACTCGACGATCGTCTACCAAATTTTGTCGACCACTCGTCGACTGTTCCTCCCGAACACTCGTCGAACGCAGGATATGCCCTGGAACACGCCCGTGTCCCAGGACCGTGTCACCTCACTAGAAACCCAAATCTATTTTTGGGGTGTTACAATCCCCCCTCCTTCAAAGAATTTCGTCCTCGAAATTTGTCTCACTCCAATCAGTCACAACAAAAGTGCTCAACAAAACAAACACATCATTCAGACGATAGCACAATCAAACCAACTATCCACACAGTAATACATATACATAACATTCACATACACACATGGAAGACGGGTCACACTTATTTTCGCTCATCCGTATTATTTTGCAGATAGCGTTTAAATTCTTCGATAAAGGCCAAATTGAAAATACGAGGTTGAACTTCACCAAGTGCACTTTGCCGATCTTGCACTTCCATATTATGTAATCGAGGCTGCGTCCGGGATGCAGATGACTCGGCCACTGCTTTTCCCTAATCTTCATAAGACGCACCCGTCATTTTCTCACTTTTTGGAGGGCCACTTCGACAGTTAGAGACTATTTGCCCCTGTTTTCCGCATTTAAAACAGGTACGTGTCTCAACATGTCTTTGTCCATACGTTGCTTCTGACGCAACCTGAGAAGAGGTTTGTTCCATGGGCTTGAACCTCTTCTTCTCTCGTTTCTGAAAATCCAATTGTTCCGACTGCAGAACTTTGAATTCGGGCTTCTCCACCGCCAGTCTCCTCGTTTCTTGCACTCGCTTCATATCCTTCTCCAATGCATGGGCAGTGTCTACCAATGCTTGGAAGACTTGGCTCACCGAACTCGGGAGTGCTAACCTTAACTCATCCCGAAGGCCCTCATAAAATCGATTCGTCTTTCGGGCTTCCTCGACGAAAGTAGATCCCGCATACAGCCCCAGTATAGTAAATTCATGTAGGTACGTATCAATATATGTCTGACCATGCACCATACATAAAAGCTCATTCTCCATAGCAATCCGCTGGGACACTGACACGTACTTGGCTAACAACAAGCGGGAGAATTCTTCCATTGACTCCTCCGATAGCCCTCGACCGGCCAAGTAATGCACCTCCATTTCATCCCACCATAATCTCGCGTCTCCTTCCAACAGAAAAGTGGCGAAAGTCACTTTCCGCTCCTCTGCCGTCCTGATTGCAGTCATGATTCGTTTTACTCTCGCAAGCCAATCTTCCGCCTACATTGGAGAAATCGCTCCGCCAAACGTGGGTGGATGAAACTCCATAAATATTTTCAACTACTCATCAACAGACTCTTGCCGAACACCAAGCTGCACACGTACCACTGCAGGCCTTACAGTTGTGTCTGCAATACTGTGAGCACTGTTACCATCACCACCCGAATGGTCTCCGCCAAGGGAGGAGTAGGCGCTTCAGCCGGTGATACACTCTCATCAGACCGCTGGGGATTAGACGGCCCAGCTCCACTCCTCGCCACCTATCAATGTACAGAACACCATTAATAATTCATATCATACCGGTACTTATACATTGACTACACACTCACGCACGTCACGTGCATGAAATACATTCCTAGTGGACATTTGTGAGTTCAATTAACTTTTTATTGTAACGTCCCCTTTGCCGTCCGTGGATCAACACCACTAGGCCTCCGGCGAACCGTTACCGGGCTGCAGCCCAAGCACCCCAACCCCTCTCCAGCACACAGGCGGGTTGTTGGTGGCCACAGCCTCCCTTTGATGAGCGAACTCGACAGTTAAGCTGGGCCGTATGGGGACTTCCCAGGAGGTCACCCATCCCAGTACTACTCTCTCCCAAGCACGCTTAACTATAGAGTTCCTTCACTTCTCATCACCAATTGAGCTGCAGCTCAATTAGTGATGATAAGTGAAGGAACTCCATAGTTAAGCATGATTGGGCGAGAGTAGTACTGGGATGGGTGACCTCCTGGGAAGTCCCCGTACGACCCAGCTTAACTATCGAGTTCGCTCATCAAAGGGAGGCTGTTGGCCACCAACAACCCGCCAGTGTGCTGGAGAGGGGTTGGGGTGCTTGGCCTGCAGCCCGGTAACGGTTCGCCGGAGGCCTAGTGGTGTTGATCCACGGATGACAAAGGGGACGTTATAGAGTTAGTGAGGAATGGTCCTCAATTTAAGTGCGTAAAAGAGGGTATATGTTCAGTTTGTCAAAAAGGCAAGCGGACCAAATCCTCTTTTCATAGTCTTGATACCAAAGACTCTGTGAGATGTTTGTACCTCTTGTATTTGGATCTATTTGGTCCTATGCCAGTTCGTAGTCTAGGTAGGAAAGTCTATACTTTTGTGGTAGTAGATGACTATTCTAGATTTACATGGGTTTTCTTTTTGAGGCAGAAATCTGAAACCCCTACTATCTTTCATAACTTTGTTAAACATATTCAGAATGAATTTAATAATTCAGTGGTCAAAATCAGAATTGACCATGGAACTGAATTTCAGTCTGAGTGTATGACAAGGTTTTGTGAAGAACTAAGGATTCATCAGAATTTTCCTCACCTAGAAAACCTCAGCAAAATGGAATTGCTGAAAGGAAGAATAGAACTCTTATTGAGGCTTTGGTAGAACTCTACTAAGTGACACTACACTCCTAGAATATTTCTGGGCTGAGGCAGTAAATACTGCTTGTCATGTTCTCAATAGAGCATCGATAACTAAGAACCACAAAAAGACTCCCTATGAGATTATGAAGAGCAAGAAAACCAAACATATCCTACTTTAGGATCTTTGGTAGCAGGTGTTATGTGCTTAACACTGGCAAGTCTCACCTAACTAAGTTTGCTGCCAAATCCCAAGATGGGATATTTGTTGGGTACAATAATAACAGTAAGGCATATAGGGTCTACAACTTGACTACACAAGTTGTAGAAGAGTGTGTTCATGTAGTGTTTGATGAATCTGAGCTAATTAACTGTGAGTTGTCTAGCAATCCTTATAGCTCAACAGGTTTAAAAGAAAAGTTGGACATGCTGACCATTAATGAAGACCAAACTGCAAGGCAGGATGTGGAAAATGATGGTTACTGTCCAGGGGGAGTACAAGATCCACAAGCTGACATTGAAGACAATGAAGCTCAACATGGTGGAGATATTGAAGAAGTTCAAATTGCTGATAGAATGCCTCCAGCAATAAGGAATCTAAAGGATCATCCAGCACACCAAATCATTGGTGATCCCAGACATGGTGTGCAAACCAGAAGCAAACACATGAACACAGTGCTTTGCTCAAGTTTCCTGTCACAGTTGGAACCAAAAAGATTTGAAGAAGCCATACAAGACTCCAAATGGATTGATGCAATGCAGGAGGAGCTAAATCAATTCAGAAGGTGTAAAGTATGTGAGCTGGTTCCAAAACCGAAGGATCATAATATTATTGAGACAAAGTGGATCTACAGGAACAAACTAGATGAAAATGGCATCATAGTGAAGAACAAAGCAAGACTGGTTGCCAAAGGGTATAGACAAGAAGAGGGCATTGACTTTGATCAGACATTTGCCCCAGTGGCAAGGTTGGAAGCAATAAGCTATTCCTTGCCTTTGCGGCTTTCCAAGGTTTCAAAGTATACCAAATGGATGTCAAGTCAGCTTTCCTAAATTGTAATTTGAAAGAAGAAGTCTATATTCAATAGCCCTCAGATTTTGTTGATCCACTTTATCCTGATTATGTTTATAGACTTAAGAAAGCCTTATATGGTTTGAAACAAGCCCCTAGGGCTTGGTATGAAACATTGTCTACTTTCCTCATTAAAAATAAATTTTCAAGGAGGAAAATAGACAAGACTCTATTCCTTAGGGATTCAAAGGGTAAGATGATCCTAGTACAGATTTATGTTGATGACATAATCTTTGGATCTATAGAAAACAACCTTTGTAGGAAGTTTGCAAAACTTATGCAAGAGAAGTTTGAGATGAGCAGTATGGGTGAGCTCAAATTCTTCTTGAGACTCCAAGTAAGACAGACTGCTGATGGTTTGTCCATATCACAGTCTAAGTTCACCAAGGAGTTAATTAAGAAATATGGTATGGAGTCATCCACCACCATGAGAACTCCAATGGGGACAAGTATGCCTTTAGGCAAAGATGATGCAGGAAAACCTGTAGATGAGTCTTTGTATAGAGGGATAATTTGCTCCTTCCTATACTTAACTGCTACTAGACTAGACATTATGTATACTACATGTGTCTGTGCTAGGTACCAAGCAAGCCCTAAAGAATCTCATTATACTGCAGTTAAAAGAATATTGAGATATCTTATGGGCACACCTAATCTTGGTCTTTGGTACCCTAAGAATAGAGACTTTCTACTGACGGGTTTTTCAGATGCAGACTTTGCAGGTTGCAAAGAAGATAGAAAGAGCACCACTGACACATGTCAGTTTCTAGGTGGTAGACTGGTGTCATGGAGCAGTTAGAAGCAGACTAGTGTGACAATTTCCACTGCAGAGTCTGAGTATATTGCTGCAGGTAGCTGCTGTGCTCAGCTTTTATGGATTCAACATCAACTTGAAGACTATGGTCACAAGGTAAGTAGAACTCCACTATTTTGTGATTCTATAAGTGCTATTTCTATTGCTAAAAACCCTGTATCACATAGCAGAACAAAGAATATAGAAATTAGATTTCACTTCATTAGAGAGCATGTTGAAAAAGAAGATATTTGTTTGGAATTTGTTACTACAAATAATCAAATTGCTGACATATTTACTAAACCACTGGATGAAACTAAATTCAATTATTTAAAAATTGAATTAGGCATGTTAAACCTAGAGTAACTTGGTCAATCTGTCTAAGTAATTCAATGTTGACATATAGTAGTTGATGTCGACACGAAAGGAAATCTGTGTCGACATATAATAGTTTGTGTCGACACTTAACGGTAAGTTGTGTCGACACTTAAGGTAAGTTGTGTTGACACAACAAAATAGTGCTGAGATAGTGGTGTCGACACTCAGAGTTTGGTGTCGACACATAGAAGTTCTATCATTTAGATAGTTGTGTCGACACATACAGATATCTGTGTCGACACACATACACTAGAGTCGACTATTAAGAAGTCTGTGTCGACACATCGCAAACTGTGTCGACACATAGTGTTGTCTTGACTCTGTCGAGACATTAGAAGTCTGTGTTGGCACAATCTCTACAGTGTCGACACATTAAGTTTCTATTACCCCGCCTTTTGAACTTCTTTATTGACAAACATATAAATAGGTCACAGAACAACTTTGTCGACTACGCTCTCAACATTTTCGAGACCAAATCTTTGAGTCGACAAACCTTCATCTCTCTTCTCCTCAAATTTCTCGTCACCAATGGCGCCAAAGTTGGAGAACAACATCAACAAAGGCTATGAGTTAGTTCACAATGCTTTTGATAATGCAGCATCTGAGATTAGAGATTTAATAACCCTAATCTAAAAAAATGTTTTAGAATATCTAGTTTCCGAACCTACCAAGATCTGGAAGACAGAAATTCTAGAATTCTATACAAAAGCAACCTGGATTCAACTGGATTGATGATTAGGTCATCAATTTAAGGAAGCAAGGTGAAACTTACTCAAAAGCATCTGAGAAAGACACTCCAATTGCCCATGACTCAGGAAGATGATGAAGTAACATCTTCAATGACAAAGAAGCTCTTCAATGGCGTGGCCTGAATCCCACCACTATGATTGAATCATCAATGCAAAGGAAGGGGATGAACTCACAAGGAAAGTTTCTCTCAGAGATTATGAGAAAAGTAATTCTCTGCAAACCAGGTGGACATAATAGGATCTCAGCTTATATAGTCAGCTTGATGACCAGAGTTATTTTCAGAATAAAAACTAACTGGTCTGCAGTGATTTTTGATAAGATCAAGGAAAGCCTGAAGAAACCTAATCTAGGTAGAATACTGAGTCTGTATCTGGTAATAAATATTCCTGAAGTGTTAAACCACACAACTAGATCTAGAATAAATCACATGAGAAGAATGGATATGAAAATACTATCAAGGTGGGAAAGAGTTTTGACAAAAGATGGTTCTACACCACAGAAACAACCACCACTGGAAAAGAAAAAGACAACCCCCAGGAAGCTTGAATCTTCTAGTGATTCAGAAGAATAAGTAATCTTCATTTTAGATGAAGACCAACAAGAATCTACATGGAAATTATCTGCTCCTAAGAATGTAGATGATAGTCAGATGTAGGGGGAGTATATTCCAGAAAGCACCATCCAATTGGATCAAGCTCAGGATGTGCCTCCTCTAGGGGGAGCCAATGAACTTTCACCAGCTCAACAAGAGGTCTTGCCTCCAGAAAGTGCTCTTGAGAAAGAGCAAGCTGCCTAGAGAGTGAAACAGACACTCAAACTATTCTTGAGGTAATAAATGACATTAATCAAACTATACTAGATTCTGAGCCAGATACACTAACTGTGCTTCTAACTGATGTTGAACAGACACACCATAACAACATCCCTACACAAGATGTATCTATGGATAATACATCTGTATTAGATGATACTCCTTTAAATGTACAAGATACAGATGTTCCTCCAGTTCAACTGCAACAAGAATTTACTCTTGAGGAATTATTCCCTGATTTACAAGAAGTAAGAACTGAGGAAGTAGTGCCAAGAACTGAGGGGGAGGAGCCAAGGACTCAGGTGGAGTTGCCAAGAACTGACAAGGTGCTGCCCTCAAGTCCAAAGGACACAGTGAATCTTGAAAGTTCTTCTGAATTTGATGATGGAGAAGCACTAAGAGCAAAAAAGAAAAAACTGATGGTTTACAAGAAGAAAAGCTCAAATTATAAGAAAGCTTTACAAACAACCTCACAACCCTCATCTCCAACAGTTGATTTCAGTTCATTGTTGGTTGCTCTAAAAATTAAAATGGATGAGCAAAGAGCAGCCATGGAAAAATATATGGATGAAAGCCATAAGGACCTTCAATTTACTCTGGCGCAAGATAAGAACGAGATGACAGAATAAGAAAGAGATGACAGATTGCTTCTATAAAGGAGGTAATGTTGTAGTATATCTGGCCAAACAGCAACAAGAGGCAAGGACACAGATTGATGATATAGTGGTCAAGTAAGGATATATCCTAGAAAATCAAATTAGGATGAATGATAATCTTCCTGAATCATATAATGTGATTATTACTGAATTAAAGAATAATGCAACTGCATTAACTGAGGAAAGGGCTAAAGAGAAGTCAGAGTTTTATAAGAAACTTAAAGAAGATTTAGCCACTTTCCAATCAGCCATTCAAGCCTCTCAGAAGATCATATCTGCTCAGCTACAGAAGTTTAAAGCTTATTATACAGAAGGAACCAATTATCTAATTAATCAGATCAGGTTCCAAAAAGATGACTTAAGAGATCATATTGAGAGATAAGTCATAAAGGGGGAGAGGTTGATAGTCAATGCTAGTTCAGAGCTTGCTAAATGGATAACAAATATTGTTAGAGCAACTCTGGGATATCCTCCCCTATGTGATGATGATAATATAACTGAGTCAGGTATTCAAGCTGCAGGCATTGAAGGGGCTCAGCAGGAGGTAGCTCAAATCATATACCCCCTTCAAACTTTGAGGAAATTCAACAACTGGTTCACCAGATGTATAGCCCTCCAGAGGATACTAAGAATGTTATATTTGAAAAAGTGAAAATGTCAAAGGCAGCACTGAATAAAGAGCAAGAAGCTTAACTCTCAAATAAAAGGTTTAGAGAGCAGGCTGAACTGAAGCTTGATTTTGAAAGGTGGAGTCCTACCTCCCGAAATATAATACTCACTGCCTGACAAGCTGTCAAAGACAAAATGCATGATAGAGGCAAGTGGTATTCTGAAGTTGAGTGGAACAAATATCTACGGAGACAAGATGTGATACAGCAGTTCAGAAGGGATCACAAGGCTGAGAAAATACCTGCTACAGCAGTAGAGCCCAGAAAATACTTTTCTAAGCCTTTTCACTATTTTGAAAGGCAAAAAATTAAGGCTAAAGAACTTAAGAAGATGGATCTCAAAGGAAAGAAGCCAGCTAAAGATACTGAAGCTCCAATACTAGCAAGGGTCCAGTCTGGAAAAGGCATAGTGATCAAGGAGCCTGATCAGCCTTAGAATAAATTTACTAGATTTTTATAATATTGTAATCTTCAGTTTTAAACTCTATGTAATCTGTTGTCAACAAACTTTTATGAAGTTTAAACAAAACAATGATTCATGCTTGTTATGTTTGTATAATATTCTGTGAGGATATTATTTACTTGTTTTGTTTATATGTTACCATGTCATTGAATGCATTTATACATCATATTGTTATTTTATTATAAGTGATGTATATCATTGACTAAGGGTTATGACTTCTCCAAATATAGGGAGATTGTTGGGAACATTGGAAAATGTGTACCAGATTTGGAGAAGCCTCACCTAACTCAATGATATGCATCAAGTTGTATTTGATGTTGTGTTGAGTTATCATGTGCAGGTTAAGTAAATGGAAAGGAAAATACTCTAAGTACAAGTGTCGACACTTGGGAATGACTGTGTCGACACCAAGGGCCAAATTGTGTCGATACCCAGAATTTGTGTGGACACACAGAAAATCTGTCGACAATGCTGTGTCGACACCAAGGGCCAGATTGTGTCGACACCCAGAATTTGTGTCGACACATAGAAAATCTGTCAACAACGATGTGTCGACACTAAGGGCCAGATTGTGTCAACATTATCAGGATTTGTGTCGACACACAGAGAAGCTGTCGACATATTCCAGAATTCTGTCGACAATGACTGTGTCAACACACAGAACTTGTGTCGACACACACCAGAATTCTGTCGACACCAACTTTGTCAAGACAAGGAGTGTTTGTTTCAACACACAGGACTTGTGTCGACACATTCCACAGAAGTTGTGTTGAGAAGTAAAAGTGAAGCTGTGTCGACAACAACAAGACTTATGTCAACACATGGACTATGTGTGTCGACACATATGAAGTATTCACTCGACATTCTCTACTGCTGAGTCAAAGTCCAATGAAGGCTGAATTAATACAACTGGAGACTTGACAATTGTCATTACTAACATTGTTATCACATCTGTCAGAGGTGTCAGAAGACTGTTTGAAACCGGAACAACCAGTTACCATGGATGAAGCCTATATATAGATATGCTCTCACAACAATTGAAAAACAACAACAAGAACAACAACAACACATACAGAACAGAGAAAAGTTAATCAATCCAATCAATTATAATCTCTAAAGGATTGAGAATCCAGAAGAAGAGAAAGAAACAGTCAACAAATTGTAGAGAGAGAAAAACGAGAAGGAGAGAAGTTCTCATCCAGTGAAGGCAGATTCTGAACAGTCTGCCAGAAGAATTCAGATCAAGTCTGAAGAAGAATTCAGATTAATTTCTGAAGGAAGCTGATTAAAGATCAACTCCAACACCAAGAAGATCAACCCTACTTTGTTCAGATTCAAGAAGCTTTGAAGAAACCTAAGACAGGTTGATCCTTAAGTAATCAGTTCTATCAAGAACTGATCAAGAAACCTTCAACCAATTATCTCTCCATTTGGTTGAAGATATCAATATCCTTTCATCAATAATTTTTGCAGGATCTATAAAAGATCTGAGTGTAGGAGATTTACATCTCTGAGTTGTAAGCCTAAATTATAAAGGCTAAGGTAGGGCTGAGTGCCTGAGGTAGGGGAATCTGTTCCCTGAGTTCTAGGTCTGTGGAAGAGGCTGAGGTTGGGCTTGTGCCTGAGATGTACGAGTGTGGATGCACTTTGAGTTGTAGGAACAAGTCTTGGTTCTGAGCTTTAAGATCAGTGGATCTGAGAAGAAGGAAGGAAGTTAGGCTGAATCTAGTACACTGCTAGATAGGCGAAGCGGGAAAGTGGATGTACCCATCATTTGGGGAACCACTATAAAACAGGTGTGCAATCTATGAATGCTGTGTGTATGTGAATGTTGTGCTGTATTTTTTGCTGATTAAATTGCTAAATTAGATAGAATTATCTGCCTAAGTCAGAAAAAGAATTGAACCTATTCACCCCCTCTAAGTGTTTAGAACATCTTGAAACCAATTCTTTCAAAGACTCTTGATGTATATTTGTTGTTCTTCTTCAGTCTTCAGTAAGCACAAGGAGAAAACTGGATGTTTTCTCTATAGAGAAGAAGCAGATGATCTTGTGTATATTTCTGTAAATCTTCTCTTGTTGTTATCTCTGTATCTTATTTACTGAAAAGAGAAAAATCTCTTTTATATTCTCTGTCAAATTCTCCTTTGAATTTTGAATACATGCATTAAATGCTGATTGCCTGGAGAATGAAATACGGCTGGAGAATATTGTCTTCACTGAGTTTCCCAACTGTCCCAAAAAATTAAGCAAGTAATTAATACTGATGAAGACCATAATTAATGCAGTCAATAATGGCTATATTTAGGGGAATATATGCATTAATTACTCAGAGAATTACTACTAAATAATATATGGAAATAAGGACAAAAAATAAGGAAAGACTCTAGGTCTGGCACTGGACAGAAATCATCGAGCTCTGAAAAGATTTCGTCGATCGGAGTTCCAAGTTCGTCGAGCTGAGAAATCTTGTTTGTCGACCTGAGCTCAGTGAACTGCGTTCTGCGAATATCTTGCCAATTCTGCGGTCCAAGTTCGTCGAGCAGAGAATCTGTCTTCGTCGAGCTGAGTTCAGCGAAAATAATCTGGAAAGAATGTGTTGAAGCTGAACACCAGAATTCATCGACCTGAGCTCAAATATCATCGAGCTCAACTCAGAGAATTAACTCTGAGTTCGTCGATCTGCGATCGACGTACGTCGAGCTGAGTTCGAAGAATTTTGAACTGATAATTTTGAACTTGAATTCTTCTAAGTCTTGAGTCTCCTGAGGTCTTCTGCTGGTTGGTCCATGAAGGTTGAACCTAAAGACTTAGCCTAAACTCTAGTACTCAAAGACTTGAACCTAACAATACAATGTGGGTCAGACATCCTAATTAGTGAACCTAGCGTAAATCCAACTAGGGATCTAACAATCTCCCCCTATTTGGGTGATGTCACTAATACAAGCAAAAAGAAAATGATCAGAAAGCAAAATAGAATATATCTGGCAGAAAATTAAAACATTCAGCAGATATGTACATAACAGTAGCTTTGTGATAGTTTAAACAAATAGAGTTCAAAAATAAAAACTAAACAGAATGTTCATTTGTTCTTCTTTTGCTTTTTTCTATCAGCTTTGTCAGACCCTTCAGAGGGATGTCTGAATTTTATTTCTCTGTTGGGATTGGCAGCTTCTCTTTTAGACATTGTCATGTCAGCTGATCCAATTATATTGAGAGAAGATGCACTGGGAACTACAGCCTCTGGATGCACGTTCATGTAAGCATCTACATTAAAAAATTTATTACCCTTACCATAACTTTTCAGTTCTTCTTTCCTGTAAGTTGACATAGTAGAATACTGAGAAGGATCTCTGCCTTCATCTTTGGCTTTGTTGATCAAGGAGAGTCCAACTAAATCTTGAAATATGGCCATTCTTGTAGTGTTATCTTATTCAGGATCCACAAAAGGAATTGGTGGTGATTCTGGCCTTTTTAGACTGTCAATTGTTTCATCTTTATCAATTTCTGATACTTTCTATTGCTGCTGTTGCTGCTGTTGCTATCTGCTGCTTGAAGAATATCTCTACTGAATGCTTCCTTGAAATTTTGAAGATCTACCTTGTTGTCTTTGATAAGTTTGAGAATATGAAGTGGATCTCTGAGAAATATTACCTGAAGCACCAGCAGCTAGAGGAGGAGGAGGAGGACCTCTCCAATTCCTTTGAGAAGGAGGAGGAGGTGAGTACCTTCTACTTTTCTTCCTGGCTTTCTGCTCATTTTTGGATAGCCACATACATGAGGGCATCCCTGGGTATGGAGTGATATTCTGCAGTATGTAGTAAGGAGTATCATGGGTGGGATTTAGCTTGGGGGCAGCTTTAGGAACAACTTTCCTTTTCTTAGGAACATTCTTCTTAGATTTTGAACAGTCAGATTCATCAAAATCATCATCATCTTCATCATCAGATGATCCTTGAGGATTATCATATAAGTCATCAAGTGCCTTCAGAATATCTTTAAAAATTTGTTTCTCAGCCCGAAGCTGTACTAGAGGTTCTGCTTCTGCAACTTCTGCTTCAGTTACATTTTCAGAAATTAACATATTATCTTCTTCAATATCAGCTAGAATAATATCATCTAGTTCTGGTAGAGGACTATCATCCATCTTGTAGGTAGGTGGAGACATAGCATTTGGAGGAGAAATAGCTGTGGGGGCTGATACTGGTTCAAGAACATTCTCAATCATATGTTCTTCTATGAACACAGGAGCTGCAAAACTGGCCTTGTGTTGCTTAGCAACTGCAGGACTTATTGGAGAAGTATAGGGAACTATAGCCCTAGATTGCTGATAAGAAAAACTAGGTAGAATATTTCTGTAAGCAAAATTGAATGAATCTAGTAAAGAATCTAGATTAACTGTGGGATTTATAATGTAATCACCAATAGTATTTATTTCTGCCATAACTGTGTCAGCCATCTCTATATCAGAATCTGTAAATAAATCAATTATATATAGTAGAGGGTCTGCTTCTGCTGAATCATCAGACATCTCAGAATCTGTTGTTGCTGCTACACAAAGAGGAGCTGGATCTTCTTCACAGAACATCTCCCCCTGACTGGGTTTAGAGGGTCCTGAAGCCAGTCCTCCAGAAGAAGGTATAGAAGACAGGGTAGCAATTCTAGAAGAGAGAGATGTGAGGGAAGAAGAAAGAGGGGCAATAACATTAGCTATAAGTTTCTCAAGAGTGGGAGAAATAAAAGCAAGTAGATCTTTTGCAATATCAGAAAAATTTAGATATAGGGGTTCAGGAGCAGAGAAGGAGTAGGGGGTGTGATGTCCACAATTTGAACACACGGAGAATGCATTGGAGAAATTTGTGTGAGTGTAGTCTGGAGCAATAAAGGGAATGTTAGTGGGGATTGAAGGAATTTCAGTGGTAGAAGGAAGAACTATAATTGTGTGTGAGGAGATGGGTTCCTGAATTGGAGAATTATGTGGAGATGGTTGTGAGGTAGATGGAATTTCAGATATATGAATGTGAGGTGGAGAGTAAGGAGGTGGAGATGGAGGTGGTGTAGCATGTTCTGGAGATGGAACTGGTGTTGGAACTGGTGGGAGTAGATGTTGAGGAGATTTAATGAGTGCAGTATAAGCTGGAGAAGAGGGTGGTTGTTGGGATGGTGGAGGTGAAGGAATTCTGGTGGAGGGAAGGACATCATCTGGAGGTCGAGGAGTGGCTGTCACTGCCCTGGTGCTCTCCGAATTCCTGGAGGAGGAGGAAATCCTGGATGGCTTAAAAATGGTCCTTTCCCACCTTCCAAATAGGGCACATGTCATCCTTTTGGAAGCATTGATGAATATGGTCTGCGATACCAGAGATTCAGATGCCTTTTTTTGGTGGAATATGACAAGTACTCTTCCAAAACAAACTTCCTTCTTATTGTTTTTCTTCTTTATTAAGTCAAACAACCATTTTCCCCAATTAACTGCTTTCTTATTTACCAAGGCACAAATCACCAAGAACTGGTGCCTGGTAATGTAATCATGGGCTGTGTACTTGCCAAGCAACACCTTGCCCACTACATCGGCTAAGAATTTATACACAGAAGATAAATTTTTCTTAAGTAATTTATTTGGGTTTTCTCCAGTATGACACATTTTTATCAGCATGTTCTCATATTCATCATTATCCATCTCAATATCTTCATCGCCATTCAACAAACCTAAAATCTCAGATAATACAGTGGGGGTTAAAGAAATTTGATTACCAGATATAGTCCCGGTCATTGTATCTGCATCTAGAGTGGTGGAAGTGAACACCCATTCTTGAATCTCTGTCGCAGCTATCTTTATTCTTGTTGTCATGAAGTTCTTCAGATTCTGTTCCTCAAAGAATTGCAGAATGTCCAAAAAGATCTGGTCTGAATGTTGGAATGACTCGAAGTCAATTTCGAATCCCATATCGAACTTCATGGTCGCCAAAGGAACTTGCTGGAATAGCGATTGTTCTCCCGCAAAGGAAAACAGAGAGATCAAGTGCAAAGCGAACAGAAAATGCGAGACGGAGCTCGAAGAAAACCTAGATATATGTTTTTCGGAATATGAAGCGGCAGACTCCGTCCGACGAAAAATCAAAATTATTCGATCTACGTTCTACGAATTATTTTATTGACAAAAGAGTTCGTCGATCTTAGGAAGAAGAAGCGAAAACAATTCGTCGATCTCAGGTCGACGAAACATTTTCTAAAGCAATATCGTCGATCTCTATTCGATGAATAGAACTTCACAAACAGAGAGTTCGTCAATCTCAAGTCGACGAATTTCTCAAGAACTCTTCTCAGTTCGTCGATCTCCATTCGACGAACTATGGCAAATTCTTCGACCACAGACAGAAAATTAAATTAATGCATCACCATTGATCATACCTTGCTCATTCATAAAGAACAAATGTTTCTTCTCATCCAAGGGTTTGGTGAAGATATCTGCCTTTTGTAAATCAGTAGAGACAAAGGTGAGATTAATTTTCTTTTTGTCTACACACTCCCTAATGAAATGATGTCTTGCACTTATATGTTTTGTCCTACTATGATGCACTAGATTCTGTGCAATAGAAATTGCACTTATATTATAACACAGCAGAGTTGAATTATTTTAGTTGACACTGTAGTCTAGTAGTTGGTTTTGAATCCATAGTATCTGTGAACAACAACTGCCTGCTGCAATATACTCAGCTTCTGCTGTTGAGGTGGACACAAATGTTTATTTATTGCAAAACCATGACACTATCCTATCACCAAGGAATTGACATGTCCTTGATGTGCTCTTCCTATCTACTCTACATCCAGCAAAGTCAGCATCAGAGTATCCAGTTAACTCAAATTCTGACTCAGTTGGATACCAGAGTCCTAGATTAGGGCAACTCTTTATATATCTTAAAATTCTTTTTAAGAAAATAAGGTGAGATTCTTTAGGGTTCACCTGGAACGTAGCACAAAGACATGTAGCAAACATAATATCAGGTCTACTTGCTGTAAGATATAACAGGGACCCAACAATGTGTAACGCCCCCACTAGTCACAAGGCATATAACAGTGGGTCCGGCCAGGGCCCCACGCCATATGTCACAGACAAGTGGCGGAATTACTTGTGGAAATCAAAATCTACTCACATCCTATCTCAAAACATTCTAGTGCAGCATTTTCAGTTACCATGAACTCAACTCAGAGAATGCCCACTCCTATATAAATGCAACATTTATATATCAAAACCAGGAATGTATACAACTCACACACACTGACCTTAAGGCCTTACAGGTTTCTCCGGTTTACCCATGATCATCACCAATACAGACTACCCGTCCGGATGGGCTTCACACAGCATGCCTATGCCGTACTCCACACTTCCGGCTATAGATGCAGACTCAACAAAGGAATCGCTTCCGAAATCCACCTCTTGGTGGATTATTCCACACACATGCATAAAGAGAGGACTTCGATGTACAAGAAGGAGATTGTTACCCTTGAAGATCGCTTCGGCTCCATGAAGTAGCCGGATGGAAGTCACCGCCTCAGCATTTCCTTCACGAATCCGTTCTCAGATCTTGAATCCGCACTCCGCAGCTCCTCCAGCAGCTGGCTTGCTTTCTCCTTTTCTTCCCTTGCTCTCCCTTTCTCTTTCTCTCTCTTAAAATTATATGAAGAAGAAGAAGATGAAGATAAAGGGGAATGCTCTCAGTTCTCGGCCATATAAGAACCTGGACAGAGCCCAGCCCTTGGATTCAGGATAGGGAAATTAATGGCCAGAAAATCTCTGAAAAATCATCATTCGGCCTCGACACACCGTGTGACACGCCCGTGTCACAGGGCGTGTACCTTAAGCGGTACACGAACCGACTCATTCTGACTTATCTACGACAAGGTGACACGCCCATGCCACGCCCGTGTCAGCATAGTCACGCCCGTGACACGGGGCGTGTAACCCACTCGAGACTTACTCGAGAGGAGTTACTCGAGAGAAAACGAACTACTCGAGTACCCAGATAGGACACGCCAGTGTCACCAGGATGACATGCCCCTATCACCCCCCCTACTCGAGTACTGTTCCACCTACTCGAGAGAAAAGTGTCGACCTCTCAGAACTGCGGAACACGCCCTGTGACACGCCCGTGTCACAGGCCATGTACCCCATACTCGACGATCGTCGAGCGCAGTTTGTCGACCAAAACTTTGGTGTCGACCAAGGGAGGACACACCCTAGGACACGCCCCCTGACACGCCCGTGTCACGGGCATGTACCTCCCGAAAATTCGTCGAATGAATTTTGTCGACCACGCGCCCAGCTGCGCAACCCGAGCAGGACACGCCCTGGGACACGCTCGTGTCCCAGGCCGTGTAACCCAATATTTTCCCATTCTGAAATTTGGGCTGTTACAACCCTCCCCTCCTTTAAAAAATTTCGTCCACGAAATTGCACAGAAAATAACAACCAAACCGTTATGACATCACACTCATATGTTACAACAACTTTTGTACTAGACAACCTCCATATATGCCAAAGAATCCACAGTTTTAGCTAGTGATCTCTAGCCACAAACATTATACCCTCAAACCGCATATACATGTATCATAATCAATCGATCGCTTCATTTATACCAAGTTGTCAACATACATCATAACATATCACCTATATGTAAAGGGTTCACATTACTATCATGCAATCGAGGTTGCGTCCGGGATGCAGATGACTCGGCCACTTCTTTACCTTTTTCTTCATAAGACGCACCTGTATTTTTCTCACTTCCTGCAGGGGCATTCCAACAAAATTTCGGCTATGTGTCCTTGCTTCCCGCACTTATAACATATACGTGTATCAACACATCTTGGCCCATAAGTCGCCCCCAAAGAAACAGTCGACGGAGCTGATTCCGTAGGCCTAAACTTGTTCTTTTCTCGTCTTCTAAACTCCGACTGCTCCGATTGTGGCACTTTAAACTCTGGCTTTTCCACTGCCAGTCTCTTCTTCGCTTGAACCGGCTTCAATTCTTTTTCTAAAGCACGGGCCGTATCAACCAATGCTTGGAAGCCTTGGTTCACAGAACTCGGGAGGACCAACCTTAACTCATCCCACAGTCCCTCATAAAATCGATTGGTCTTCCGTGCTTCCTCCGCGATGGTAGACCCCGCATATCGCCCCAGTCTAGTAAACTCATGCAGGTATGTATCAATATCTGCCTCACCCTGCACCAGGCGTTGAAACTCATTTTCCATCGCAATCCGCTACGACACTGGCAAATACATGGCTAAAACAATCGGGAGAATTCATCCATTGAAACCTCTGCTAATCCACGACCTGCCAAATGATGCACCTCCATCTCATCCCACCACAGTCTCACATCTCCTTCCAACAGAAAAGTGGCTAACGTCACCTTCTGCTCCTCTGACGTCCTGATTGTAGTCAGGATCCTCTTTACTCGTGCCAACCAATCTTTCGCCTGCGTTGGAGAACGTGCTCCACCAAACGTAGGTGGATGAAACACCATAAAGCTTTTCAATGACTCGTCTATTGCTTGCGCCTCCACCACAGCTGCAGCATGCTCTTGCCATGTACTAGTCTGTACTGGTACTCCTGCAGTCCTTTCCTGTCCAGTAGGCTATGCCTGTAACACCGCAAGCATTGTCTCCGTCACCACCCGTATGGTCTCCGCCGAAGGAGGCATAGGCGCTTCAACGGGTGCTGCACTCTCATCCGATCGCTGGGGCTCCGACTACCCAGCACCACTCCTCGCCACCTAGCAATGTACAAAACACCATTAAGAGTCCCTAGCATAATGGTAATTATACATTGACTACACACTCATGCCCCTTACGTGCATGAAGTTCATTCCTAGTGGAAATTCGTGAGTTCAATTAGGTTCTTCCTCCCAAACAGTCTAAACATGGTTTTGATACCACTTTGTAACGCCCCCACTCGTCACATGGCATATAACGGTGGGTCCGGCTGGGGCCCAACACCATATGTCACAGACAAGCGGTGGAATTACTTGTGGAAATCGAAATCTACTCGCATTCTATCTTAAAACATTCTAGCGCAGCATTTTCAGTTACCATTCACTCAACTCAGAGAATGTCCACTCCTATATAAATGCCACATTTATATAACAAAAGCAGGAATGTATACAACTCACACACACTGGCCTTAAGGCCTTATAAGTTTCTCTTTATACAAATACATTTTCGTACATCGACATGTAGGACGGCGACACATGAAGACCAACCACGATTCGCACAGCCTTCAAGGGCCTATAACAGCAAGCCTCCACTCCGCTCATTTCAGTTCAAGCAACAACACCTTCAATTAGCCATCCAATCCAAACAGAAATCAAAGTAACGGTCAGCATTAGCTGACCACTTATAATGTCCCTACCCCTTACTCGGGGCAGTGGTTCTTCCCTGTATGCATAGCTATCATCATTTCTATCAATCTATCAATAACAGTCCATATCACAAACGCCGGTCTCCACTGGACGTTCCGTGCACTCAGGGCACCTTCTGGATATACCGGATATACCAGTCATACACCGCTGATCGAGGCTCTTCACTTGTTGGTTGGGCGGTTCAATCCTAGTCCACCAATCACACTATTGGCGACATCCCGTCCATACCACTCAGAGGTACTACCTCGCAGCATTCACAAACAACCAGAGCAGATCGAACCACACCATGTGGTGTGGTAGCCAGGTCTCTCGAGGCTCCCTTGGTATTGCCACCCATCAACCCCTCACCTATATCTGATCGACCCACACTATATGGTTCAGCAAATAGGGTCCACCTCACTTCCTCCCACACATTTCCACCCATCGATCCTCAATAATACAGATCAAGCCATACCATGTGATGTAACATGCCAGGTTCATTCCACGTTTCCCCCAGCCATACTACCCATTGATCTCTCAACATAACCAGGAGCTTAACCAAAGACTCCATACATCCATAATCAATATTCATTCATCCATACACAACCATTCAATCAAAGCATAAAACTTTCACAGCATCAAATCCACGGAGTCTTCTCTGGTTTACCCATGATCATAACCAATCCAGAGTACCCGTCCAGATGGGCTTCACACTGCATGCCTATGCCGTAATCCACACTTCCGACTCTAGATGCAGACTCAACCAAGGAATCACTTCTGAAATCCACCTCTTGGTGGAGGATTCCACGCACATGCATAAAGAGAGGACTTCGATGTCCAAGAAGGAGATCGTTACCCTTGAAGATCACTTTGGCACCATGAAGTCGCCGGATGGAAGTCACCGCCTCGGCTTTGCCTTCACGAATCCATTCTTAGATCGTCAATCCGCACTCTACATGTCCTCCAGCTGCTGGCTTGCTTTCTCCTTTTCTTCCCTTGCTCTCCCTTTCTCTTTCTCTCTCTTGAAATGAGATGGAGAAGAAGAAGATGAAGATAAAGGGGAATGCTCTCAGTTCTCAGCCATATAAGCACCTGGACAGAGCCCAGCCCTTGGATTCAGGATAGGGAAATGAATGGCCACAAAATCTCTGAAAAATCATCTTTCGGCCTCGACATGCCCTATGACACGCCCGTGTCACAGGGCGTGTACCTTAAGCGGTACACGAACCGACTCATTCTGACTTATCTACGACAAGGTGACACGCTGGCTTTTGAAGATCTCTGCTGACTGCTTCCTTGAAATTTTGAAGATCTACCTTGTTGTCTTTGATAAGTTTGAGCATATGAAGTGGATCTCTGAGAAATATTACCTGAAGCACCAGCAGCTAGAGGAGGAGGAGGACCTCTCCAATTCCTTTGAGAAGGAGGAGGAGGTGAGTACCTTCTGCTTTTCTTCCTGGCTTTTTGCTCATTTTTGGATAGCCACATACATGAGGGCATCCCTGGGTATGGAGTGATATTCTGCAGTATGTAGTAGGGAGTATCATGGGTGGGATTTAGCTTGGGGCAGCTTTAGGAACAACTTTCCTTTTCTTAGGAACTTTCTTCTTAGCTTTTGAACTGTCAGATTCATCAGAATCATCATCATCTTCATCACCAGATGATCCTTGAGGATTATCATATAAGTCATCAAGTGCCTTCAGAATATCTTTAGAAATTTGTTTCTCAGCCTGAAGCTGTACTAGAGGTTCTGCTTCTGCAACTTCTGCTTCAGTTACATTTTCAGAAATTAACATATTCTCTTATTCAATATCAGCTAGAATAATATCATCTAGGTCTGGTAGAGGACTATCATCCATCTTGTAGGTAGGTGGAGACATAGCGTTTGGAGGAGAAATAGTCTTGGGGCCTGATACTGGTTCAAGAACATTCTCAATCATATGTTCTTCTATGAACACAGGAGCTGCAAAACTGGCCTTGAGTTGCTTAGCAACTACAGGACTTATTGGAGAAGTATAGGGAACTATAGCCCTAGATTGCTGATAAGAAAAACTAGGTAGAATATTTCTATAAGGAAAATTGAATGAATCTAGTAAAGAATCTAGATTAACTGTGGGATTTATAATGTAATCACCAATATTATTTATTTCTGCCATAACTGTGTCAGCCATCTCTATATCAGAATCTATAAATAAATCAATTATTTCTAATAGAGGGGCTGCTTTTGCTGAATCATCAGACATCTCAGAATATGTTGTTGCTGCTACACAAAGAGGAGCTGGATCTTCTTCACAGAACATCTCCCCCTGACTGGGTTCAGAGGGTCCTAAAGCTAGTCCTCCAGAAGAAGGTACAGAAGATAGGGTAGCAATTCTAGAAGAGAGAGAGGTGATGGAAGAAGAAAGAGGGGCAATAACATTAGCTATAAGTTTCTCAAGAGTGGGAGAAATAAAAGCAAGTAGATCTTTTACAATATCAGAAAAATTTAGATATAGGGGTTTGGGAGAAGAAAAGGAGTAGGGGGTGTGATGTACACAATTTGAACAGACAGAGAATGTATTGGAGAAATCTGTGTCAGTGTAGTCTGGAGAATTAAAGGGAATGTCAGTGGGGATGGAAGGCATTTCAGTGGTAGAAGGAAGAACTGTGATTGTGGGTGAGGAGATGGGTTCCTGAATTGGAGAATTATATGGAGATGGTTGTGAGGTAGATGGAATTTCAGATATATGAATGTGAGGTGGAGAGTAAGGAGGTGGAGATGGAGGTGGTGTAGTATGTTCTGGTGATGGTACTGGTGTTGGAACTGGTGGGAGTAGATGTTGAGGAGATTTAATGAGTGGAGTATAAGCTGGAGAAGAGGATGGTTGTTGGGATGGTGGAGGTGAAGGAATTCTGGTGGAGGGAAGGACATCATCTGGAGGTGGAGGAGTGGTTGTCATTGCCTTGGTGCTCTCCGAAGTCCTAGAGGAGGAGGAAGTCCTGGATGGCTTAGAAATGGTCCTTTCCCACCTTCCAAATTGGGCACATGTCATCCTTTTGGAAGCATTGATGAATATGGTCTCGGAGACTAGGGATTCAGATGCCTTTTTTTGGTGGAATATGCCAGTACTCTTTCAAAACAAACTTCTTCTTATTGTTTTTCTTCTTTATTAAGTCAAACAATATTTTCCCCAGTTAACTGCTTTCTTATTTACCAAGTCATAGATCACCAAGAACTGGTGCCTGGTAATGTAATCATGGGCTGTGTACTTGCCAAGCAACACCTTGCCCACTACATCGGCTAAGAATTTATAAACAGAAGATAAATTTTTCTTAAGTAATTTATTTGGGTTTTCTCCAGTATGACCCATTTTTATCAGCATGTTCTCATATTCATCACTATCCATCTCAATATCTTCATTGCCATTCAACAAACCGAAAATCTCAGATAATACAGTGGGGGTTAAAGAAATCTGATTACCGGATATAGTCCCGGTCATTGTATCTTCATCTGGAGTGGTTGAAGTAAACACCCATTCTCGAATCTCTGTCTGCTTTTATTTTAGCCTTATCAAAAATCAAAAAAAGGAAAAAAATCTATAAAAACAAAAATCCAAAAAAATTTGCTAAAATCTATTTGAAAAACAAAATCTAAAATTATTTTCTATCTTTATTTTTATGTTTCTTCTAGTGATGTGTAGGCCCGTGCGGTTCCTTAGTTCTATTTAGATTTCTTTGAAACAGTTTTCTAAATTTATCAGTTTAACATAGCTTAGTTTTACTAGTTTCTGGTTCTTAAATATAGGCATCCGTTTTTTACGTTATAAGTTATCAATTTGTAGTTATGTCTTTTTATTTAGTTAGTTGCTTACGAATGGTTGCTAGGTAATGTTATCTCTTTTTCATTTGTGGGGTAATACTTTCTTGGTGTCTAGAACTTGTCCCTAGCTACTCTCGAAACATTTGCGCCGTTTTTTACATACTTTAGAAATGATTTAGGGCACCCTTCGACTAGTTTGAGCTTTTCTTGCCCATCAACAAATTTACCATTGCAAAACAATTTTTGGGCCTTTTTCCATGTTTCTTTGTTTTTAGCTCCACCTTTCATTTCATTATTTCACCAAAGCCAAAATCTCTTTCCTATTTTCACACTAAACTTTGAGCTTAAATATTAATTTTTTGAAGGGTTATATCTTTGAAATGAAAAGGAAAATTTATAGCTTATATTTGGAGCTTTCCTTAAAAGTTAGAAAAAAAGAGTTATTATCAAAAGTATTATCAAAATGAAATGAAAAAAAAAGTAGTTTATTTTTGGCAATATTATGAAAAGAAAAGAAAAATATACATGGCCTTATGTTTGTTTTAGCTTGAATTGAAGTACTTATCATGCTTATATTTGATTTAAAGCCACCCTTGATTTAGTGTTATTTAAACCCTCATGTTTATCTTGATGCAAATTTTTATGCCTATTAGAAGTCCTATTAATCTTTAGAACGTAAATTCCTAGTGGAGATAGTGTGAACGGACAAGCCTATGGCCATCATCATTGATGGATTTCTTTGGAGGTTATCTTGAGGTGTCTTAGGATAATTGTTCTTCTAACAACTTAGTAGTTCGTTACATTTATTTAGAATTTCAAAGAGCCTTGTTTTAGATTTAAAAATGTGTAAATTTTCTTTATTTTCTAATGATACTTTTAGGTCCCCTTTCAAGTTCATTGTGCACTTCTCACCCACTAGTGTTAACAACATGTTTTGTTTTTCTTAATTATGAAATCACTTTGTTTACTTTTTCTCCATTTGCTTGACAAGCAAATTTGGGGGGAATTTGATGACTAGTTTTAGTCATCATTTGAGTTTAGTATTCGTAAATCTTAAGTTTTAATATAGTTTTATTTTATATGCATGCATTTTATTTTAATGGATGTTATAATATAAAAATCCGGTTTTGTTTTATTGTTTGTAGGTTCCACTCCTCATGCAAAACCCGAGCGCATCTGCCCTCTTTTGGAGCAGCCCATTCCAGCCCTCCTTGACAGCCCGGCCTCTCCCCACTCAAGGAGCCCACAAAGAGCAGCCCGCCCCCTTCAAAGTGCAACCCACTTCTCCATTTTCTTTGAGGCTTCCGGCCATTTATTCCACATGCATCCCCTCTCCCCTCTCTCCCCTTTATTATTTTCTCTTCCATTTATTCCACATGCACTCACCCCTTCTCTCTTATTTAATTCTCATTCATCCCTCTTTCCCTTTCTCTCATTCTCATTTAAACCCATCCATCCCAGCATCTTTTATTTATTTTGTTCTTTTTCATTTTCCAAAATGCACATGCATGCATGTAGCCATTCCCTCTCCCCCTCATTAAATGTCATGCATGCATCCTCTCCCCCTTTGCATGGCCGGCCACCTCCTTTCCCCCCTCATCTTCATTTTATTCTAGAAGCTTCTCCATCTCCTATAAAAGCAACCCCATCCCTCAAGCCAAGGAGTGAATTTTGGGAAGTGAAGTTTTAAGTTAAATTTTAGTGTTGAGTTGCAGAGTGGAGAGTGCTTGTGAGTTGTTGTTGTTAGTTTCATTATTGTATTAGGTTTTTCATAATATAGTCTTGTCTTTTTAATATTTTGTGTACTCTTCTTTTTTGCAAGTAATGAAAATGTTCCTCTCTTATCTTGTTTTGTCTTCCCTTTCAATTATGAGTAGCTTATTTCTCTTAGCCTTCGATCGTGAGGATCCATAAAATGAGACGAGGGTTTCTTTTATTTCATAGTTTTATTTTTGCTTAATTTTACTAGATCCTTCTTTGATTTTTATTTTTGTCGACTCCGTATTTCCTGGTATACGGTAGTAGGCTTTGGAACTCATATTTGAGTAGCCGAGAGGCTCGTGAATGTGAAAGATCACTCAAATAAGGAAGGAGTTGAACGCAATCCTAGAGATAGGATGACGTAAATCTTTCTGATTGGAGTCAAATCCAATAGTGCGGGTCACCTCAATAATGCGGCTTTAGGCCTTTTTGACTTGAAAGAGATTTCGGTCAAAACGTCTATAAGTCAGAGGATTTAATGCTCTAGCGAGATTATTTCCTAATGTCGGATCCGTCACGGTCGAGTTTGATTTGCAAGTTTAAAACTATACTTTTTTTCTCCCTCATCTCGTTTCATGGTGAATCTTCGATCGAGTGCTAACTTTTTATTATAAGTTTTTCATCTAAAAATTATCTTTAATTTTTCTCCGAAACAAAAATTTCTCAAAACCCACTTTCTTTCGGTAGGATAATAGTTCAAGCATGAGTAGCAGTATTTGACAACCCCGTGTTTAAATACGACCTTGATATTACAATTCGACAGGTACACTTGCAGGTTCGGGTTTTAGCCCGTCAAGTTTTTGGCGCCGTTACCGGGGACGCTTTTTTCGTCAATTTTAAGAAAGCGCTTACGCTATTACTTTTACAAAAATAATAAAAAAAGAATTTTACCTTTCGCTACTTTCTTCTCCCAGTTTCTATTTTCGGTTTTCTCTTTTTCTTTCCTTCATTCTCCTTCTAATTTTCTTAGTGCATGACTCGCACGAATCCGTCGCTACTTGTTGACTTGAACCCAGAAATCGAACGCTCCTTTCAGAGAAACTTACGATTCAGCGGTTCCACTTCTCAAACAGTAGTTGAGGATTCCGACGGTGATTGTAATTTTAATTCTGAAATGGGAGATCCCAACCCAGGAATGGCTCAACAAAGGACCATGTTCGATTATGCTCAACCCAACCAGGAGGGGACTGAAACAAGTATTGTTCGACCTGCAATTATGAACAATAACTTCGAGCTTAAGCCTAGCATCATATAAATGGTGCAGCAATATGTACAGTTCGACGGATTACAAGATGAAGATAAGAACTTGCATATTGCCAATTTTCATGAAATCTGTGACACCTTCAAAATAAATGGTGTCTCAGACGATGCTATAAGGCTAAGACTCTTCCCCTTCTCCTTAAGAACTCAGGCCAAACAGTGTTTGAATTCTCTTCCAAGAGGATCAATCACTACTTGGAACATTTTAACTAAACAGTTTCTCTCTCGTTATTCCCCCCCCCCCCGCCAAAACTGCTAAGCTAAGAAATGATATAACTTCGTACTCTCAAATTGCTTCTGAGACCCTCTATGACACTTGGGAGAGGTTTAAGGAACTTTTGAGACGCTGCCCCCATCATGCTCTGCCTGTATGGTTACAGGTCCAAACATTTTACAATGGGCTAAATCAAGAAACAAAGCAAATGATAGATGCCGCTTCCGTTGGTTCTTTGGACGGCAAAACTCCGGAAGCCGCTCTTGAGCTTATAGAGGACATGGAGATGAACACTTTTCAGTGGAACTCGCCTAGGACTCGCCCAAATAAACCTATAGGTATCTATGAGGTGGACTCGGTATTCGCAACTGGCGTTGCAAGTGGAAATGCTGAACAAGAAGATTTCGGAGATGACTGCTTCCTCCGCCGCTAAGGTATATGAAAATGCGAATGCTGCTACTGCCGAGCAGGTGGATTATCCGGCGAACATACCCAGGCCTACTCAAAATAATTATGCAAATAATTTTTCTGCTTTTTCTAATTTTTCTGCACCTCTTGGTTTTAATTCTTCTTCGAACTCTTATAATCTTGGATGGCGTAACCATCCTAATTTTTCTTGGAGTAACCCTGCAAATCCTGCACGCCCACCACATGATTTCACTCCACCACCACCACCACAATATCTAAACCAAAATTTTCAAAAAACTCAATCTTTGGAGGAAATACATTCTAAATATATAAGCTCGAACGATGCTACCATTAGAAGTCTATCTACCTCTGTTAAAAGTTTAGAAAACCAGGTCGGGTAAATTGCCAAGGCTTTTTCCGAGAGGCCACCCGGGGCTCTTCCCTCAAACACTGAACCTAACCCAAGGGAGCACGTGAATGCGATTTCCCTTCGAGCGGTAAAGTTATTAACGAGCCCACCACAAGGGAAGAGCTAGAGGTGATTGTCTCTCCTATTGCTGAAAATATTATCGTTACGGAATCAAATGATAAAATTTTTGAAAAAGAAAAAGACAAATCTAATTTTGAAAAAGAAAAGTCTATTTTTGAAAAAGAAGTTAACGATTTTCAAAATGATGCTCCGGCAATTATAAAGGAATTTCCGCCACCTCCTTATCCGCTAGGCTTAGGAAGAAAAAATTAGATGATCAATATTCACGCTTTCTTGAAATGTTTAAACAAATTCATATAAATTTGCCATTTCACGAAGCGATTAGTGAAATTCCTAAGTATGCAAAATATCTTAAGGATTTATTAACGAACAAGACAAAATTGGAAAATTTATCGCATGTAACCTTAAATGAAGAATGCTCGGCGGTCGTTAAAAACTCTAATCTTCCTAAAAAGATAAACGATCCGGGTAGTTTTTCAATTCCTTGCATTTTTTGGTGATCTTTTTATAAAACATGCGCTAGCGGATCTAGGTGCGAGCATCAACTTGATGACTTTGTCATTATTCAAGAAGCTAGGATTGGGCACTCTCAGCCCTACAAGAATGAGTATCCAGTTAGCTGATAGGTCGATCAAATATTCGTTAGGTATTGTTGAGGACGTGCTAGTAAAGGTCGACAAATTCATCTTCTCGATGGATTTTGTCATTCTCGATATTGAAGAGGACGTCGAGGTCCCTTTTATCCTTGGTCGTCCCTTCCTAGCCACCGCTCGAGCAATCATAAATGTGAGTGATGGAAGACTTTCTCTGCGTGTGGTTGATGAAGAGGTTACTTTTGATATTAATCAATCTATGAGAAATTCTTTGCAAAATGATGACTCTTGTTTTTTTATTGATGAATTAAAAGAAGACTCCTATATTTCTCCAAATGATTTTTCATCTTTTTTTTCTGAACTTTCTACAAATGTTTTTGAAAATACGGTTATGTCCATGCAAACAAATTTTGAAAATGAAACTGTTTTTAAACAAAAGAATCTTGAAAATCTCATTTTTGAAAAAGAAAAAAAACTGAAAAATTCATATGATAAATCACCCGACCCTGAAACGAAAGTTGATCACGATAAGAAGTTGGGCCACCATAAAAATTTTAAACCTGGCGATCAAGTTCTTTTTTTAATTTACGCTTACGTATTTTCTTCGGACACATTAAATCTCGATGTACTGGACCGTTTACGGTCAAGGACGTTTATCCTTATGGAACTGTGTTGCTTTCACACCCCGATAAGGGAGATTTTAGAGTGAATGGGCATTGACTTAGACTTTATTTTTCAAATGATTCTGTATCTCCTGCAACATAGGATCTTGTCTTGGACTCTTAAATATTTATCTTATTGTGGAACATTTTTATATTTGGACTTATTATTATTATTATTATTATTATGAAACTTTTAATTTTATTCGGATTTTAAATTGTTGTAATAAAGAACAATCTTGGGCACCTGCCCACAGACTCTTTTTTTTCTGCTTTTATTTTGCTCTTCCTTCCGGAGGCCAACCAAGCAAGTTCGTGATCGCCGCTCCAACGTTGCTGATATAAAGATGGATCAAGTCAAACCTGCTGATGATCAAGTGCACTAGAAAGCAAGCATGGGGGAGCGACATCCGCCTTCATCCCACAAACCCGAGAAGTCCTGTTCTTTTTATTTCATTTACTTTCTGCATTTTTTCTCTCCTTCTCAGTCTCCTTCTCTTTCTCATTTTTCTTTTTGTTTATTTCATTGAGGACAATGAAGAATCTAAACTTGGGGGAGGGTTTAGTTAGTTTCTTTTTTCCTTTTTCTTTAAAAAATCCAAAAAAAATAATCTTTAACTTTCTTAAAATCAAAATCTAAAAAATTAGTATAATTTTGTTAAGCTTCTTTAGTATTTCTTTTATTTTAGCCTTATAAAAAAACAAAAAAGGAAAAAATCTATAAAAACAAAAATCCAAAAAAAATTGCTAAAATCTATTTGAAAAACAAAATCTAAAATTATTTTCTATCTTTATTTTTATGTTTCTTCTAGTGATGTGTAGGCCTGTGCGGTTCCTTAGTTCTATTTAGATTTCTTTGAAACAGTTTTCTAAATTTATCAGTTTAACATAGCTTAGTTTTACTAGTTTCTGGTTCTTAAATATAGGCATCCATTTTTTTACGTTATAAGTTAGCAATTTGTAGTTATGTCTTTTTATTCGGTTAGTTGCTTACGAATGGTTGCTAGGTAATGTTATCTCTTTTTCATTTGTGGGGTAATACTTTCTTGGTGTCTAGAACTTGTCCCTAGCTACTCTTGAAATATTTGCGACGTTTTTTACGTACTTTAGAAATGATTTAGGCCACCCTTCGACTAGTTTGAGCTTTTCTTGCCCACCAACAAATTTACCATTGCAAAACAATTTTTGGGCCTTTTTCCATGTTTCTTTGTTTTTAGCTCCACCTTTCATTTCATTATTTCGCCAAAGCCAAAATCCCTTTCCTATTTTCACACTAAACTTTGAGCTTAAATATTAATTTTGTGAAGGGTTATATCTTTGAAATGAAAATGAAAATTTATATCTTATATTTGGAGCTTTCCTTAAAAGTTAAAAAAAAGAGTTATTATCAAAAGTATTATCCAAATGAAATGAAAAAAAAAGTAGTTTATTTTTGGCCAATATTATGAAAAGAAAAGAAAAAAAGATACATGACCTTATGTTTGTTTTAGCTTGAATTGAAGTACTTATCATGTCTTATCTTTGTATTTAAAGCTCACCCTTGATTTAGTGCGATTTAACCACCATCATGTTTATCCTTGTTTTCAATTCCTAATCATTTACCTAAGCCAAATTTTTATGCCTATTAGAAGTCCTATTAATCTTTAGAATATAAATTCGCGTAGTGGAGAAAGTGTGAAGGGACAAGCCTATGGCCACCATCATTGATGGATTTCTTTGGAGGTTATCTTGAGGTGTCTTAGGGATAATTGTTATTCTACCAACCTAGTAGTTCGTTAATGCGCCGTTTATTTAGAATTTCTACTCTTGTTTCTCTTATTTTCATTAATTTTGGATGCCTTATTTTAAGATTTAGAAATGTGTAAATTTTCTTTATGTTCTAATGATATTTTTAGGTCTCCACTTTCAAGTTTTCTATTGTGCACTTCTCACCCCACTAGTTGTTAACATAGGAATTAGGATAGTTTAATTTTTCATGTTTTGTTTTTTTTTAATTATGAAATCTAAATTTGCTTTGTTTACTTTTTCCCTACTTTTCAATTCTATTTGCTTGAGGGCAAGCAAATACTCTAGCATGGGGGAATTTGATGACTAGTTTTAGTCATCGCTTTTTGGGTAGTTTAGTATTGATAAATCTTAAGTTTTAATACAGTTTTATCTTTTTATATGCTTATTATGTTGCTATTTTATTTTAATGTTTGAAGTTATAATATAAAAATCTATAGTTTATTATATGTATTTTTGTTATATTATGTTATGTTTGTTATAAAAAATAGAACTAATGTTTGTTTTGTTTTGTTGTTTGTAGGTTCAAGTCCATGTTCAACATGATGCAGCCCAAGCCTCCTCCATGCAAAAACCCGAGCCCATGCAGCCCTCTTCATTGGAGCAGCCCACAAAGTACATGACCGCCCCTCCTTGATGCAGCCCGGCCTCCTCCCCACTTCAAGGAGCAGCCCACAAAGAGCAGCCCGCCCCCTTCAAAGTGCAGCCCACTCTCTCCATACTTTGGCCCATTTGAGGCCCATGCATGGCCGGCCACTCCTCATGCATCCCCTCTTTCATTCGCACTCTCTCCCCTTTATTATTTTCTCTTCCATTTATTCCTCATGCATCTCCCCACTCACCCCTTCTCTCTTATTTAATTCTCATTCACCCCTCTTTCCCTTTCTATCATTCTTATTTAAACCCATCCATCCCCCCATCTTTTATTTATTTTGTTCTTTTTCATTTTCCAAAATGCACATGCATGCATGTAGCCATTCCCTCTCCCCCCTCATTAAATGTCATGCATGCATCCTCTCCCTTTGCATGGCCGGCCTCCTCCTTTGCCCCCCTCATCTTCATTTTATTCTAGAAGCTTCTCCATCTCCTATAAAAGCCACCCCATACCTTAAGCCAAGGAGTGAATTTTGGGAAGTGAAGTTTTAAGTAAAATTTGAGTGTTGAGTTAGAGAGTGGAGAGTGCTTGTGAGTTGTTATTGTTAGTTTCATTATTGTATTAGATTTTTCATCATTGCAAGTTTTCTTCATAATATAGTCTTGTCTTTTAAATATTTTGTGTACTCTTCTTTTTTGCAAGTAATGAAAATGTTCCTCTCTTATCTTGTTTTGTATTCCCTTTCAATTATGAGTAGCTAATTTTTCTTAGCTTTCGATCGTGAGGATCCATAAAATGAGATGAGGGTTCCTCTTATTTCATAGTTTTATTTTTGCTTAGTTTTACTCGATCCTTCTTTGATTTTTATTTTTGTCGACTCTGTATTTCCGGTATACGGTAGTAGGCTTTGGATCTCATATTTGAGTAGCCGAGAGGCTCGTGAATGTGAAAGATCACTCAAAGAAGGAAGGATTTGAACGCAACCCTAGAGATAAGATGACGTAAATCTTCCGGATTAGAGTCAAATCCAATAGTGCGGGTCACCTTGATAATGCGGCTTTAGGACTTTTTGACTTGAAAGAGATTTCGGTCAAAACGTCTATAGGTCAGGTGATTTAATGCTCTAGCGAGATTATTTCCGAATGTCGGATCCGTCACGGTCGAGTTTAATTTGCAAGTTTAAAACTATACTTTTTTCCCTCATCTCATTTCATGATGAATCTTCGATCGAATGCTAACTTTTTATTATAAGTTTTTCGTCTAAAAATTATCTTTAATTTTTCTCCGAAACAAAAATTTCTCAAAACCCACTTTCTTTCGGTAGGATAATAGTTCAAGCGTGAGTAGCAGTATTTTACAACCCCGTGTTTAAATACGACCTTGATACTACAATTCGACAGGTATACTTGCCTGTTCGGGTTTTAGCCCATCAAGTTTTTGGTGCCGTTGCCGGTGACGCTTTTTACATCAATATTAAGAAAGCTCTTACGCTATTACTTCTACAAAAAAAAAAGAATTTTAACTTTTTCTACTTTCTTCTCCCAGTTTTTATTTCCGATTTTCTCTTTTTCTTTCCTTCATTCTCCTTCTAATTTTCTTAGTGCATGACCCGCATGAATCCGTCGCTACTTATTGAATTGGACCCAGAAATCGAACGCTCCTTTCGGAGAAACTTACGATTCAGTGGTTCCACATCTCAAACAGCGGTTGAGGATTCCGACGGTGATTGTAATTTTAATTCTGAAATGGGAGATCCCAACCCAGGAATGGCTCAGCAAAGGACCATATCCGATTATGCTCGACCCAACCTGGAGGGGACTGAAACAAGTATTGTTCGACCTGCAATTGCGAACAATAACTTCGAGCTTAAGCATAACATCATACAAATGGTGCAGCAATATGTACAGTTCGACAGATTACAAGATGAAGATCCGAACTTGCATATTGCCAAATTTCTTGAAATCTGTGACACCTTCAAAATAAATGGTGTCTCAGACGATGTTATAAGGATAAGACTCTTCCCCTTCTCCTTAAGAACTAAGGCCAAATAGTGGTTGAGTTCTCTTCTAAGAGGATCAATCACTACTTGGAACATTTTAACTGAAAAGTTTCTCTCTCGTTATTTCCCACCCCGCCAAAACTGCTAAGCTAAGAAATGATATAACTTCATACTCTCAAATTGCTTCTGAGACCCTCTATGACACTTGGGAGAGGTCTAAGGAACTTTTGAGACGCTGCCCCGATCATGATCTGCCTGTATGGTTACAGGTCCAGACATTTTAAAATGGGCGAAATCAAGAAACTAAGCAAATGATAGATGCCGCTTCCGCTGGTTCTTTGGACTGCAAAACTCCGGAAGCCGCTCTTGAGATTATAGAGGACATGGCGATGAACAATTTTCAGTGGAACTCGCCTATGACTTGCCCAAATAAACCTGCAGGTTTCTATGAGGTGGACTCGGTTTCGCAACTGGCGTTGCAAGTGGAAATGCTGAACAAGAAGATTTCGGAGATGACTGCTTCCTCCGCCGCTGAGGTATATGAAAATGCGAATGCTGCTGCTGCCGAGTAGGTGGATTATCTGGGGATCATACCCAGGCCTGCTCAAAATAATTCTGCCAATAATTTTTCTGCTTTTTTTAATTTTTCTGCACCTCCTGGTTTTAATTCTTCTTCGAACTCTTATAATCCTGGATGGCGTAACCATCCTCATTTTTCTTGGAGTAACCCTGCTAATACTGCACGCCCACCACACGATTTCACTCCACCACCACCACCACAATATCAAAACCAAAATTTTCAAAAAACTCCATCTTTGGAGGAAATACTTTCTAAATATATAAGCTCGAACGATGCTACCATTAGAAGTCTATCTGGCTCCGTGAAAAGTTTAGAAAACCAGGTCGGGCAACTTGCCAAGGCTTTTTCCGAGAGGCCACCCGGGGCACTTCCCTCAAACACTGAACCTAACCCAAGGGAGCACGTGAATGCGATTTCCCTTCAGAGCGGTAAAGTTATTAACGAGCCCACCACAAGGCAAGAGCCAGAGGTGATTGTCTCTCCTATTGCTGAAAATATTATCGTTATGGAATCAAATGATAAAATTTTTGAAAAAGAAAAAGACAAATCTAATTTTGAAAAAGAAAAGTCTATTTTTGAAAAAGAAGTTAACGATTTTCAAAATGATGCTCCGACAATTATAAAGGAATTTCCGACACCTCCTTATCCGGCTAGGCTTAGGAAGAAAAAATTAGATGATCAATATCCACACTTTCTTGAAATGTTTAAACAAATTCATATAAATTTGCCATTTCACGAAGCGATTAGTCAAATGCCTAAGTATGCAAAATATCTTAAGGATTTATTAACGAACAAGACGAAATTGGAAAAATTTTCGCATGTAACCTTAAATGAAGAATGCTCGGCGGTCGTTAAAAACTCTAATCTTCCTAAAAAGATACACGATCCGGGTAGTTTTTCAATTCCTTGCGTTTTTGGTGATCTTTTTATAAAACATGCGCTAGCAGATCTAGGTGCGAGCATCAACTTGATGCCTTTGTCATTATTCAAGAAGCTAGGATTGGGAACTCTCAGCCCTACAAGAATGAGTATCCAGTTAGCCGATAGGTCGATCAAATATCTGTTAGGTATTATTGAGGAAGTGCTAGTAAAGGTCGACAAATTCATCTTCCCAGTGGATTTTGTCATTCTTATCCTTGGTCTTCCCTTCCTAGCCACCGCTCGAGCAATCATAAATATGAGTGATGGAAGACTTTCTCTGCGTGTGGGAGATGAAGAGGTTACTTTTGATATTAATCAATCTATGAGAAATTCGTTGCAAAATGATGACTCTTGTTTTTTTATTGATGAATTAAAAGAAGACTCCTATATTTCTCCAAATGATTTTTCGTCTTCTTTTTCTGAACTTTCTACAAATGTTTTTGAAAATACTGTTATGTCCATGCAAACAAATTTTGAAAATGAAACTGTTTTTAAACAAAAGAATCTTGAAAATCTCATTTTTGAAAAAGAAAAAATCTGAAAAATTCATATGATAAATCACCCGACCCTGAAACGAAAGTCGATCAGGATAAGAAGTTGGGCCACCATAAAAATATTAAACCTGGCGATCAAGTTCTTTTTTTATTTCACGCTTACGTATTTTCTTCAAACACATTAAATCTCGATGGACTGGACCGTTTACGGTCAAGGACGTTTATCCTGATGGAACTATGTTGCTTTCACACCCCGATAAGGGTGATTTTAAAGTGAATGAGTATAGACTTAAACTTTATTTTTCAAATGATTCTGTGTCTCCTGCAACGGAGGATCTTGTCTTGGAATCTTAAAGATTTATCTTTTGTGGAACATTTTTATTTTTGGACTTATTATTATTATGAAACTTTTAATTTTATTCGGACTTTAAATTGTTGTAATAAAGAACAATCTTGAGCACCTGCCCACAGACTCTTTTTTTCTACTTTTATTTTGCTCTTCCTTCCGGAGGCCAACCAAGCAAGTTCGTGACCGCCGCTCCAACGTTGCTGATATAAAGATGGATCAAGTCAAACCTGCTGACGATCAAGTGCACTAGAAAGCAAGCATGGGGGAGCGACATCCGCCTTCATCCCACAAACCCGGGGAAGTCCTGTTATTTTTATTTCATTTACTTTCTGCATTTTTTCTCTCCTTCTCAGTCTCCTTCTCTTTCTCATTTTTCTTTTTGTTCATTTCATTGAGGACAATGAAGAATCTAAGCTTGGGGGAGGGTTTAGTTAGGTTCTTTTTTCCTTTTCTTTCAAAAATCCAAAAAAAAATCTTTTACTTTCTTAAAATCAAAATCTAAAAAATTAGTATAATATGTTAAGCTTCTTTAATATTGCTTTTATTTTAGCCTTATCAAAAATCACAAAAAGGAAAAAATCTATAAAAACAAAAATCCAAAAAAATTGCTAAAATCTATTTGAAAAACAAAATCTAAAATTATTTTCTATCTTTATTTTTTATGTTTCTTCTAGTGATGTGTAGGCCAGTGCAGTTCCTTAGTTCTATTTAGATTTCTTTGAAACAGTTTTCTAAATTTATCAATTTAACATAGCTTAGTTTTACTAGTTTCTGGTTCTTAAATATAGGCATCCGTTTTTTACGTTATAAGTTAGCAATTTGTAGTTATGTCTTTTTATTCGGTTAGTTGCTTACAAATGGTTGCTAGGTAATGTTATCTCTTTTTCATTTGTTGGGTAATACTTTCTTGGTGTCTAGAACTTGTCCCTAGCTACTCTCGAAACATTTGCGCCATTTTTTACGTACTTTAGAAATGATTTAGGCCACCCTTCGACTAGTTTGAGCTTTTCTTGCCGACCAACAAATTTACCATTGCAAAACAATTTTTGGTCCTTTTTCCATGTTTCTTTGTTTTTAGCTCCACCTTTCATTTCATTATTTCACCAAAGACAAAATCCATTTCCTATTTTCACACTAAACTTTGAGCTTAAATATTAATTTTGTGAAGGGTTATATCTTCGAAATGAAAAGGAAAATTTATAGCTTATATTTAGAGCTTTCCTTAAAAGCTAAAAAAAGGAGTTATTATCAAAAGTATTATCAAAATGAAATGAAAAAAAAGTAGTTTATTTTTGGACAATATTATTAAAAGAAATGAAAAAAAATACATGGCCTTATGTTTGTTTTAGCTTGAATTGAAGTACTTATCATGTTTTATCTTTGTATTTAAAGCTCACCCTTGATTTAGTGTGATTTAACCACCATCATGTTTATCCTTGTTTTCAGTTCCTAATCATTTACCTAAGCCAAATTTTTATGCCTATTAGAAGTCCTATTAATCTTTAGAATGTAAATTCGCATAGTGGACACAGTGTGAACGGACAAGCCTATGGCCACCATCATTGATGTATTTCTATGGAGGTTATCTTGAGGTGTCTTAGTGATAATTGTTATTCTAGCAACCTAGTAGTTCGTTAATGCGCCGTTTATTTAGAATTTCTACTCTTATTTTCATTAATTTTGGATGCCTTGTTTTAAGATTTAGAAATGTGTAAATTTTCTTTATGTTCTAATGATATTTTTAGGTTTCCACTTTCAAGTTTTCTATTGTGCACTTCTCACCCCACTAGTTGTTAACATAGGAATTAGGATAGTTTAATTTTTCATCTTTTGTTTTTCTTTTTTATGAAATCTAAATTTGCTTTGTTTACTTTTTCCCTAGTTTTCAATTCTATTTGCTTGAGGGCAAGCAAATACTCTAGCATGGGGGAATTTGTTGACTAGTTTTAGTCATCGCTTTTTAGGTAGTTTAGTATTCACAAATCTTAAGTTTTAATACAGTTTTATCTTTTTATATGCTTATTATGTTGCTATTTTATTTTAATGTTTGATGTTATAATATAAAAATCTATAGTTTATTATATGTATTTTTGTTATATTATGTTATGTTTGTTATAAAAAATAGAACTAATGTTTGATTTGTTTTGTTGTTTGTAGGTTCAATTCCAAGTTCAACATGATGCAGCCTGTTGGGTACATTGGTCAAATGTACCTGATTTGAAGAAGCCTCACCCAACTCAATGATATACATCATAATGTATTTGATGTATGTTTGAGTTACTTGTGCAGGTTAAGAAAGTACTGGACTAAAGCAAAAAGTTTCTAAGTCCATGTGTCGACACCCAGAGGGAAAGTGTCGACACTTAAGAAAGCTTGTGTCGACACCCAGACAAGCAGTGTCGACACTTGGAGTCATTGTGTCGACACCTGGGATGCAGAGTCGACACCAGACAGAAAGTGTCGACACTTGGAGCTGTGTCGACACTCAGTGAAAAAAAGTGCAGACAGAAAGTGTCGACACAAGGAGCTGTGTCGACACCCAGTGAAGCTGTGACTACACCAGAAAGTGTCGACACTTGGAGCTGTGTCGACACTCAGCAAAAGTCTGCAGAGTCTAAGTACAAGTGTCGACACTCAACACAATGTGTCGACACTATGCAGAAGAGTCAGCACTTGAAGTAAGTGTCGACACTCAACACAATGTGTCGACACTCAACAGAAGAGTTAACATTTGAAGTATGTGTCGACACCCAGAACAATGTGTCGACACACAGCTGAAGACTCAACACTTGAAGAAAGTGTCGACACTTAGCAAAGAACAAAAAGAACAACAAATTATTCTAAGTACAAGTGTAGACACTATGGGAATGTGTCGACACTCAGCTGAAGTCTCAACAACAAGAAGGTGTGTCGACATAAGGAGCTGTGTCGACACTCAGCAAGATACAACATAGAAGACTATGTGTCGACACCAAGAAGCAGTGTCGACACTTGACAGATTCAACACAAGAAGATGTGTCGACACAAAGGAGATGTGTCGACACATAGAAGAATTCAGCAAAAGCTAGAAGAACAAGTACTTGTGTCGACACTCAATTTCAGTGTCGACACATGCAGAAGAATCTATGTCGAGACATACAAGGAGTTGTGTCGACACCTTGTAGACTTGTGTCGACACTTACACAACATGTATCGACATTTGGACTATAAGTGTCGACACTTAAAGACAGAAAGTCTCGACACTTACAAACTATTAGAGATTTTCAAGAAGTGACTGGATGACTTGACAGCTGCCGTTCCAGCCGGTCTACAGCAACTGTCGGAGATGTCAGAAGTCAGTTATGAACCGGACCAGCCGGTTACCATGAAGAAGGCCTATAAATAGGCACCCACAGTTTACAGAAACTGTTGTTGAAAGAGTTGATCAAGTGATTAACAAGTGGTACAGATTATTCAAGTAATCAGAAAAGTGGTACACAGAGTATCAATACAAGAAGATCTTGCAGTCCAAGTGCAGATCTAAGAAGTTGGAGAGAGAGGGCTCCATCCAAGAAATCAGCCTTTGGAACTAGGCTGAGAAGAAGGATTCAGATTCAGTATGGATCTTATGTGGCAGAGGTCAAGGAACAACTACAGAGGATTCAGCCTTATTCAATTCTACTCAAGAAGCTTTGAAGAAAGCTAAGTCAGGGTGAATCCAGCTGAGTTCTTCCAAGAACTCATCAAGAATCTCTCAACTCCCCTTCTTTAATTCTGAGTTGTAGAGTTATTACTTGTATTACATTTTTAACTTGTAGGATCCATTGGATCTGAGTGATTGTAAGCCTATATTTATAAAGGCTGAGGGTAGGGCTTGTTTGCCTGAGTGTAGGAGATAGAGATCTCTGAGTGTAGGCCTTGTTGGCTGAGTGTAGGCCTTGGTTGGCTGAGTGTAGGCCTTGATTGGCTGAGTGTAGGCTTTGGGATAAAGCTGAGTTGTAAGGCTTTGGGCCTGAGGTAGGAACCAATTTGGGTTCTGAGACAGTGGAGAAGTTAGGCCGAATCTAGTACACTGCTAGATAGGCGAAGGGGGAAAGTGGATGTACCCATATCTTGGGGAACCAATATAAAACACTGTGTGCTGTGCTGTGATTGTGCTGTGGATTAGCTGTGTATGTTTTGTTATTGCTGTTTGCTGTGCACAAATAGTTAGAAATCTGTGAATTAACTGTTTGGCTGCCAACAAAGTTAGAAAAGGATTAGGTCACCTATTCACCCCCCCTCTAGGTGTTTAGGTACCATATCTTTCAAGTGGTATCAAAGCGAGGTTCCTCAAAACAAGGACTAACAGTCTGAGGAGATCCTGTTTGGCAGATTCAGAGTAAGGCATTATACAGTTCAAGAAAATCAAGAAAATCAAGAAACATGGGTTCTTATGAGAATCACAAGGAATTGGGTTCCATGAAATTACCCATATGCAGAAAGGAGATCTTTGGGATCTGGAAAGAAAGGGTAAGGCTATTTATGGAAGCCTCTGACCCTAGAATCTACATCACAGTTAAGGAAGGGCCTTATGTGCCTATGAAGATTTCAGTTCTAGATGCAAACCAGAGAACTCCAAAGGATTTCTCTGAGATGACTAAAGATGAAATTGTCCTGGCCACCATGGACAAGAGGGCACAGAACATAATAGTGAGTGCCATTGATGATGCAACTTTTCAGAACTTAATTCACTGTAAAACAGCAAAAGAAATGTGGGATACCCTCATTGTCTATATGGAAGGTTCTGAAGAAGCTAGGCAAGATAGGAAGTCCTTGCTAAATCAGGAGTATGAAAGCTTTAGGCAAGGAAATGGTGATAGCATCACGAAGTGCTATAAGAAATTTTACAGAATAGTTAATGAACTCATGTCTTATGGAAGAGAGTTCAGTAACTATGAACTAAATGACAAGTTCTTAAGGTCCCTAACCAAAGATTGGGACACCAAGATCTGTGCCATAAGAGAAATGGCTAAGTTGGGGGAAATTCCTCCTCCCACACTGTTTGGCAAGCTATTGTCATATGAGATGCAGTTGACAGTAAGAAAAGAGGAGGAGAAATCAACAAGGACTGAGCATAAGGAAAGAATTGTTGCTTTCAAAATAGAAGTTCCCAGAAAGTGCAGGAATAAGTCTTCAACTCCACCTCCAGAGGTAGTTGAATCAGAGTCTGATGAGTCTGTCAGCACAAAGTCTAAGAGCAGTGAAAGTGATGAAGACTTTGCTGCTTTCACTAGACACTTTCAGAAGTTTTTGAAAAAGAAACAGTGGAGGTCAAGGCCTTCTACATCACAAGGAAAGGAAGACTCTTATCAGAAAAAGAGGTCTTCAAAGAATGACAAGAAAAGGACAAAATCAAGTAAGGCAACTGGTTCAAAGATTGTTTGCTACTGCTGCAATAGACAGGGCCATGTTACTGCAGATTGTTCAGAGAAGAGAAAGGAATCTGGTGACAGGAAAAAGACTCACTTCAAAGGGAAGAAAGAAAAGTCTTTTGTTGCTAAGAAGGAGAAGACTCTATCAGATATCTCTTCTTCAGAAACTGAGTCTGAGGCTGAAGCCTACATAGGGCTATTTGCAGAAGAAGAAGAGGAAGAGTTCATGCAGATCTTGGAGTCAATTTATGAACAAGAAGACAGTCATTGCCAAGGGCTAATGGCTCTGACAGACAGTGCCAAAATCCTGGAGCAGCCAGGACCCAGTCAGGTACAAAGTTCATGTTCAAATTCAATTTCTTGTTCTAGTTCAGAATCAGATTCTTCTTCATCAAGTGATGAGAATATATCTGAGTCTGAGGAAGATATTCATCAGCTTATAGATGAATATAAGGTACTATTGCAAGCCTACAAGAAAAGCAAGTCCCTAGCCAAAAGTCAGGCTAAGGAGATTGCTGATCTCAAGGCTGTTGCAACAGATTTTGAGAAGCAATTTGATCAAAAACTGAACGAGGTAGCCAGGCTGAAACACATTACAGTGATTCAGATGGGAACTATCACCTATAAGAATGATCAAATTAAGAAACTGGAGATCAATATTCAGAAAGAAAGAGAGCTTGTTGCTAGGTTTTCAAAACCTAAATCAGTGCTGCCCTTAATTGATGAATTTGTTCATCATAAAGGCAAGGCTGGACTGGGTTTTGTTAGACCTGCAGGGACTGAGCAGTCCAAGTATAAGTCCAAGGGCAAAGCCCCAACATTCAACAAGCCTGCTGTAGTCAAGACAGCCAAGGCAGTACCTAAGCAAAGGTACAATAAATTTGAATGTTGGTGCTGTGGCAAAATTGGCCATTTTGTAGTGGACTGTTTGCACAATGTGAGTGCCAAAGTGAGTTCCAAACTACCTGTTGGAAAGCCAGTAGGTAGGTTTGTCAAATTGCAAACTAACAATCACCAAGGACCCAAGAATACTTTGGGTTCTAAGGTTCATTAATTTGTTTTGCAGGTGAGTCCAAGTGGCCATACCCCTACATGGTACTTGGACAGTGGATGTTCCAGACATATGACTGGAACTAGGGGACTACTGAAGGACTACATTCCAATCAAAAATGGTCCTAAAGTGACCTTTGGTGGTTCTGAAAAAGGAATCATCAAAGGGTTTGGTAACATTTCTTCAAACTTAGTTACCATTACTCAAGTGGCTTATGTTAAAGGGTTGAAACACAACCTAATAAGTATAAGCCAATTAAGTGATGTAGGGTATGACATCTCATTTGTTAAAAATGGTTGTCATATCAAGAGGTCAAGTGATCAAGAGATCATTTTGACAGGTTATAGGAAGAGGAATGTCTACTGCCTAGACATTATGATTGAGAACAATGGTTCTCCAGTTTGTTTTGTAGCTGATGAGACAGTCTCTCATTGTGTCAAATGGCACAAGAGGCTAGCCCATCTTAACTACAAGACTATTAGCAAACTCTTTAGCAAAGAGTTAGTGAGGAATGGTCCTCAAGTTAAGTGTGTCAAAGATGGTATTTGCTCAGCTTGTCAAAAGGGCAAGCAGACTAAATCCACCTTTAAAAGCATAGAAAACAAAGATGCTGTGAGGTGTTTGTACCTCTTGCATTTGGATCTCTTTGGTCCAATGCCAGTTCACAGCTTAGGTAGGAAGGTCTATACCCTTGTAGTTGTAGATGACTACTCAAGGTTTTCCTGGGTGTTCTTCTTAAGACAGAAATCTGAAACACCTAGTGTCTTCTACAGCTTTGTCAAGCAAATTCAGAATGAACTAAATAGTGGTGTGGTCAAAATTAGAAGTGACCATGGTACTGAGTTTCAATCTGAAAGCATGACAAAACTATGTGAAGACTTTGGGATATTTCAAGAATTCACTTCACCTAGAACACCTCAGCAAAATGGCATTGCTGAGAGAAAGAATAGGACTTTGATAGAGGCTGGTAGAACCCTATTGAGTGATACATCACTGCCAGAGTATTTCTGGGCTGAAGCAGTTAACACTGCATGCCATGTTATAAATAGGGCTACCATCACTAAAGGGCTAAACAAGACCCCCTATGAAGTTGTGAAAGGCAGGAAACCAAATCTATCCTACTTCAGGATCTTTGGTTGCAAATGCTTCATACTTAACAATGGGAAGTCTTACATAACTAAGTTTGCTGCCAAGTCCCAAGAGGGAATTTTTGCTTGGGTACAACAATAATAGTAAGGCTTATAGAGTTTATAACTTGACTACATAAGTTGTAGAAGAATCAGTGCATGTAGTTTTTGATGAGACTAAACTTATTAATAATGAGTTGTCTAGCAATATATGCAGCCCCACAGGTTTGACAAAGACAATGGACAAGCTTACTATAGAAGAGGTGCCTGCTGCAAGACAGCAAGGAGAGGAGAGTAGCTGCTATCCAGGGGGAGAACTACATGTGCCAGTTGCTGAAGAAATCCAAGGCATACAACATGATGCAGATGCTGAAGTGGTTCAACCTGAAGTGAGGATGCCTCCAGCCCACAGGCATCTTAGAGATCATCCAGTAGAGCTGATTATTGGAGATCCAAGACAAGGAGTACAAACCAGGAGTAGAAACATGAATGCTGCAATCTATTCCAGCTTTCTGTCACAAGTTGAACCTAAGAAATTTGAAGAAGCAATACAAGATCCATAATGGACTGAAGCAATGCAAGAAGAGCTTAATCAGTTCAAGAGGTGCAAGGTCTGGGAATTGGTTCCTAAACCTAAAGACCACAATGTAATAGGAGTTAAGTGGATCTACAGGAATAAGATGGATGAACAAGGAGTCATCATTAAGAATAAGGCTAGACTGGTTGCTAAAGGATATAGGCAAGAAGAAGGTTTTGATTTTTATCAAACCTTTGCTCCAGTAGCCAGACTGGAAGCCATAAGAATGTTCTTGGCCTATGCAACCTATCAAGTATTCAAGGTATACCAAATGGATGTCAAGTCAGCATTCCTAAATGGTAATTTGAAGGAAGAAGTCTATATGGAGCAGCCTTCAGGTTTTGTTGATCCAACTCTACCTCATTATGTCTATAGACTTAGGAAAGCTTTATATGGGTTAAAGCAAGCCCCTAGGGCTTGGTATGAAACCCTATCTAGTTTCCTCATTGAGAACAAATTCTCAAGGGGAAAATAGATAAGACTCTATTCCTTAGGGAATCTAGAGGCAAAGTCATACTAGTCCAAATATATGTAGATGACATTATATTTGGGTCTACTGAAAGCAGCCTTTGCAAAAAGTTTGCAAAACTTATGCAAGGTCAGTTTGAAATGAGTAGTATGGGAGAGCTGAAGTTTTTCTTGGGTCTCCAAGTTAAACAGACTGAGAGTGGTTTGTCCATTTGTCAGTCAAAGTTCACCCTAGAACTCATAAGGAAATATGGTATGGATTCATCCAGCACCATGAAGACTCCTATGGGGTCAAGTATGTCTCTTAGCAAGGATGATGCAGGGAAACCTGTAGATGAAACCTTGTATAGAGGGATAGTTGGCTCCCTATTATACTTGACTGCTAGTAGACCAGACATCATGTATGCTACATGTGTTTGTGCAAGGTATCAAGCCTGCCCTAAAGAGTCTCACTTGACTGCAGTCAAGAGAATTTTGAGATATTTAAAGGGCACTCCCTATCTAGGCCTCTGGTACCCTAGGAATGGAGACTTTGATCTAACAGGTTATTCAGATGCAGACTTTGCAGGATGCAAAGAGGATAGAAAGAGTACTACTGGAACCTGTCAATTCCTAGGTGGGAGACTAATTTCATGGAGCAGCAAAAAGTAGACTAGTGTGGCTATCTCCACAGCTGAGTCAGAGTATGTGGCTGCAGGAAGTTGCTGTGCTCAACTTCTGTGGATTCAACATCAGCTAGAGGACTATGGATTTCAGGTAAGTAGAACTCCACTTTTCTGTGATTCTACTAGTGCTATTTCAATAGCTAATAACCCTGTATCCCATAGTAGGACAAAACATATTGAAATTAAATATCACTTTCTTAGGGAACATGTAGAAAGAGAAGATATTTCATTAGAATATGTTAAAACAGATGAACAAGTAGCTGATATGTTTACTAAGCCACTAGAAGAAGCTAAGTTCAATAGATTCAAAATTGAACTAGGAATGATAAACTTAGACTAAGTTTACAGAATAGAAAATTGGCTAAGTAAAAAGGTGTCGACACATAGACAAGTCTATGTCGACACAGAATAGTGGTGTCGACACTTCAGGAATATGGTGTCGACACATCTAGGAATGTGGTGTCGACACTTCAGAATGTTAGTGTCGACACATGTCAAGTAGGTGTCGACACATTCAATATGGTGACGACACTTAAGTTTTACTCAGAATTTTTCTAAGTAAAGTCTCGACAATGTGTTGAGTTATGTTGTGTCGACACATAACCAAGTGTCGACACATAATATCTGTTGACTAAACTTGTGTCGACACATATGTGTCGAGACATTATAAGTCAGTGTCGACACTTATTTCCAGTGTCGACACATCTTAAGCTAGCTGTCCCGCCTGTTCATCTTCAAAATTAGACAAGTATAAATAGGGTTCTGTCTTTGTTTGTCGACACGCTTTCAAAGTTTCGAGACCAAAACTACTGTGTCGACACTTCTCTTTTCTAAAGACTAATTCACCAAACCCTAATGGCTCCCATGCTTGAGGAGAACGTTAATGAGGGCTATGAGCTAGTGCGCGGCGCATTCGACGACGCAGATCAAGAAATCCAATCGGTGATAACCCTAGTCATCAATTCTGGACTCGAATACTTGGTTTCAGAACCAACAAAGATTTGGAAAAAGGAAGTTCTTGAATTCCTTAATGGAGCTGCTGTAGATGAATCTGGATACCGAATCAAATCCAGAGTTCATGGATCTAAGGTCAAACTTTCACCAAAAAGTCTGAGGAAGGTACTCCAGCTACCTAAAACACAAGATGAAGAAGAAGTAACTGCTACAAAGACCAGAGAAGCTTTAACCTGGTGTGGTCTTGATCCTAAGATGAGGATAGGATCTGTATTCAACAGGAAAGGCATGAATAACCAAGGAAAGTTCATGTCTGAGATTGTGGGCAAGGTTATTCTCAGTAAGCCTGGAGGGCATGACAGGGTGTCTGCCTCTATGTTTGAAATTATGACAAGAATAATCTTTACTCTAAGAACAGACTGGTCTCAAGTGGTGTATGAGAAAATCAAGGAGAGTCTGAAGAAGCCCAACCTGGGCAGAATACTTAGTCTCTACCTAGCTGGTACCATACCAGAGGTAATGAGCATTGCTGCTGGAAGTAAGATCAATCACATGAGGAAGATGGATCTAAGGATCTTTTCCAGATGGGACAGAGTGTTGTCCAAGGAATTACCAACCCCTGAGAAGACAATTACTGAGAAGGAGATTCCTCCAAGGAAGAAAAGGAAGACAGCCGCTGTGACACAGGAGTCCTCCAGCAGTTCAGGGAGTGAAGAACAAGTTGTTTTCACTCCTGATGCTCAAGAGGAAGTGGCTGCAGAGAAGACCCCTGCTGCTTAAGATGTAGCTGAGATCCAGGGGGAGCTGCCTCAAGCTAGCCCCATCCATAGGGATCACAGCCAGGGGGAGCTTCCAGTAGTAGAAGAACCATCTACTCTGGACAGTGAGCAAGCCACCATCATTATCCAAGAGGTACTCACTGACCTAAAAACTTTAGACTATATTATAGAAGATGCTTATTTGTCTGATGTCCATCAGCAAACTCAGCTAGACAGTCAAGTTCCAGATGTTGTTTTAGAAGATAAATCTGCTGAACAAGAAGTGATACCTGAGTCAGTGGTTGAAGAGCAAAGACTGTCTCCAGCTCCATCTCCACCTGAATATACAATGGAGGATTTATTCCTAAATCTAGATCAAGAAGATTTTGATATGGACAAGGATGCTGCTGCTGAAGATAAGAGTGCTGCTGCTGAGGGGGAGCAACTGATAGTTCTGGAAGAGCCTATTAGGCTAGAAACTGAGCAAGCACCTGATGTGCAACCTGAGAAGTCTCATAGCCCTAAGGACAGGGTTGATATTGCCAGCACTTCTGCCTCTGAAGATGAGGAGAGTGCTAGGGCCAAGAAGAAGAAACTCTATGTCTTCAAAAGGAGAAGCCAGAGTTATAAAAAGGCCTTGCAATCCATTGCCCCACAGCCTATAGTTCAACAAGCTCCAACAGTTGATTATAGTGCTTTGATGATTGCCATGCAGATCAAGTTGGATGAGCAAAGGAAGGCAATAGAGGCTTATGTGGATGAAGGGCACAAGTCCCTACAGTTTGATCTTGCACAAGATATAAAATCTATAAGGTTTGAAATGAACCTGAACAAGAAGGAGATGACTGACTGCTTCCACAAGGGTGGGAATGCAGTAGTCTATTTGGCAACTCACCAGGAGAAGATCAAGGCTCAGGTAGATCATGTAGCATTAAAGCAAGGATATGTGCTGGAGAATCAATTAAGAATGAATGATAATTTGACTGCCTCCCATAATGCTATAGTCACTGAGTTGAAGAATAAGTCTGCTGAACCTTCTACATCTGCTGCTGTAGTTAAGGCTGATTTTGATAAAGTATTTCAAGCTGAGATTACTGCTGTCAAGACTGCAATTAAAGATTCCCAGAAAGTCATCTCTGAATAACTTACAAAGCTGAAACCATTCTTTAAAGAGGGAATCAGGTATTTGGACAGTCAGATAAGGTTTCAAAAGGATGATGTCAGAGACCATATGGCCAGAGAAGTCATAAAGGGGGAGAGAGTATTAGTCAAAGCTAGCTCTGACCATGCCAAATGGATATCTAACTCCATCAGAGCTACACTGGGCTATCCTCCACTTTGTGATGATGATAATGTTGCTGAATCAGAGATTCAAAATGCCTATCTTGGAGGTGAGCAAACAGAAGTAGCTCAAGTGATTTATCCACCTCCAGATTTTGACATGGTTCAAGCAGATGTCAGCACAATGTATAGCCCAACTAAGGGCAAGGCCAATGTTCATATTGAAAAGGTTGTTCAACCTATTTCTGAAGCTCTGCAAGAGGCTATGAACAAAGAAGAGGAGACAAGGTTGTCTAAAAAGAGGTTTAGGGAACAAGCAGAACAAAAGCCAGATTTTGAACAATGGAGCCCTACCTCTAGGAATATAATTCTAACTGCCTGGAAAGCTGCCAAAGACAATATGACTGACAGGAACAAATGGTTCTCTGAGGCAGAATGGAGAAAGCATGAGATTAGGCAGGAGGGAATAGTACAATTCAGAAGGAAGGCTAAGATGGGAAAGCTACCTCCTACTGCTGTGGAGCCTAGCAAGTACTTCCCCAAGCCATTTCACTATTTTGAGAGACAGAAAATCAAAGCTGAAGAGCTGAAGAAGAAAGATTTAAAAGGCAAGAAGCCTGTTGATGCTGAAACTACTGAAGCTCCTGTCAAAGCTCAAGTCCAAGATGGAAAGGGAATTGTTATCAAGGAACCTGATCAGAAATAGATTAGGATTTTACTTGAAGATTATGTTGCAATCCTTTTTAATGTAAAACATTTTTGTAAAACATTGAAGATGTATAAGAAAAATGTTAGAACAATATATGATAAATATATTTCATGATTGTTCTGTAAATGTGTCTATTTCTTGTTTATTATGCAATGCTGAATGTGTATACATGTGTGTATTTCTACATGTTTTTGTTTACCCTGCTGAACATAATCTGCTGTACATCATTTTGTAATTTTAATTATGGATGGTGTATATCATTGACTAAGGGTTATGACTTCTCCAAATAGGGGGAGATTGTTGGGTACATTGGTCAAATGTACCTGATTTGAAGAAGCCTCACCCAACTCAATGATATACATCATAATGTATTTGATGTATGTTTGAGTTACTTGTGCAGGTTAAGAAAGTACTGGACTAAAGAAAAAAGTTTCTAAGTCCATGTGTCGACACCCAGAGGGAAAGTGTCGACACTTAAGAAAGCTTGTGTCGACACCCAGACAAGCAGTGTCGACACTTGGAGTCATTGTGTCGACACCTGGGATGCAGAGTCGACACCAGACAGAAAGTGTCGACACTTGGAGCTGTGTCGACACTCAGTGAAGAAAAGTACAGACAGAAAGTATCGACACAAGGAGCTGTGTCGACACCCAGTGAAGCTGTGACTACACCAGAAAGTGTCGACACTTGGAGCTATGTCGACACTCAGCAAAAGTCTGCAGAGTCTAAGTACAAGTGTCGACACTCAACACAATGTGTCGACACTATGCAGAAGAGTCAGCACTTGAAGTTAGTGTCGACACTCAGCACAATGTGTCGACACTCAACAGAAGAGTCAACATTTGAAGTATGTGTCGACACCCAGAACAATGTGTCGACACACAGCTGAAGACTCAACACTTGAAGAAAGTGTCGACACATGGAGCTGTGTCGACACTTAGCAAAGAACAGAAAGAACAACAAATTATTCTAAGTACAAGTGTAGAAACTATGGGAATGTGTCGACACTCAGCTGAAGTCTCAACAACAAGAAGGTGTGTCGACATAAGGAGCTGTGTCGACACTCAGCAAGATACAACATAGAAGACTATGTGTCGACACCAAGAAGCAGTTTCGACACTTGACAGATTCAACACAAGAAGATGTGTCGACACAAAGGAGATGTGTCGACACATAGAAGAATTCAGCAAAAGCTAGAAGAACAAGTACTTGTGTCGACACTCAATTTCAGTGTCGACACATGCAGAAGAATCTGTGTCGAGACATACAAGGAGTTGTGTCGACACCTTGTAGACTTGTGTCGACACTTACACAACATGTGTCGACACTTGGACTATAAGTGTCGACACTTAAAGACAGAAAGTCTCGACACTTACAAACTATTAGAGATTTTCAAGAAGTGACTGGATGACTTGACAGCTGCCGTTCCAGCCGGTCTACAGCAACTGTCAGAGATGTCAGAAGTCAGTTATGAACCGGACCAGCCGGTTACCATGAAGAAGGCCTATAAATAGGCACCCACAGTTTACAGAAACTGTTGTTGAAAGAGTTGATCAAGTGATTAACAAGTGGTACAGATTATTCAAGTAATCAGAAAAGTGGTACACAGAGTATCAATACAAGAAGATCTTGCAGTCCAAGTGCAGATCTAAGAAGTTGGAGAGAGAGGGCTCCATCCAAGAAATCAGCCTTTGGAACTAGGCTGAGAAGAAGGATTCAGATTCAGTCTGGATCTTAAGTGGCAGAGGTCAAGGAACAACTGCAGAGGATTCAGCCTTATTCAGTTCTACTCAAGAAGATTTGAAGAAAGCTAAGTCAAGGTGAATCCAGCTGAGTTCTTCCAAGAACTCATTAAGAATCTCTCAACTCCCCTTCTTTAATTCTGAGTTGTAGAGTTATTACTTGTATTACATTTTTAACTTGTAGGATCCATTGGATTTGAGTGATTGTAAGCCTATATTTATAAAGGCTGAGGGTAGGGCTTGCTTGCCTGAGTGTAGGAGATAGAGATCTCTGAGTGTAGGCCTTGTTGGCTGAGTGTATGCCTTGGTTGGCTGAGTGTAGGCCTAGATTGGCTGAGTGTAGGCTTTGGGATAAAGCTGAGTTGTAAGGCTTTGGGCCTGAGGTAGGAACCAATTTGGGTTCTGAGACAGTGGAGAAGTTAGGCTGAATCTAGTACACTGCTAGATAGGCGAAGGGGGAAAGTGGATGTACCCATATCTTGGGGAACCACTATAAAACACTGTGTGCTGTGCTGTGATTGTGCTGTGGATTAGCTGTGTATGTTTTGTTATTGCTATTTGATGTGCACAAATAGTTAGAAATCTGTGAATTAACTGTTTGGCTGCCAACAAAGTTAGAAAAGGATTAGGTCACCTATTCACCCCCCCTCTAGGTGTTTAGGTACCATATCTTTCACAGCCCAAGCCTCCTCCATGCAAAAACCCGAGCCCATGAAACCCTCTTCATTGGAGCAGCCCACAAAGTGCATGGCCGGCCCTCCTTGATGCAGCCCGGCCTCCTCCCCACTTCAAGGAGCAGGCCACAAAGAGCAGCCCGCCCTCTTCAAAGTGCAGCCCACTCTCTCCATACTTTGGCCCATTTGAGTCCCATGCATGGCCGGCCACTCCTCATGCATCCCCTCTTTCATTCCCACTCTCTCCCCTTTATTATTTTCTCTTCCATTTATTCCTCATGCATATCCCCACTCACCCCTTCTCTCTTATTTAATTCTCATTCACCCCTCTTTCCCTTTCCCTCATTCTCATTTAAACCCATCCATCCCCCCATCTTTTATTTATTTTGTTCTTTTTCATTTTCCAAAATGCACATGCATGCATGTAGCCATTCCCTCTCCCGCCCTCATTAAATGTCATGCATGCATCCTCTCCCCTTTGCATGGCCGACCACCTCCTTTGCCCCCCTCATCTTCATTTTATTCTAGAAGCTTCTCCATCTCCTATAAAAGCCACCCCATCCCTCAAGCCAAGGAGTGAATTTTGGGAAGTCAAGTTTTAATTTAAATTTGAGTGTTGAGTTGGAGAGTGGAGAGTGCTTATGAGTTGTTATTGTTAGTTTCATTATTGTATTAGATTTTTCATCATTGCAAGTTTTCTTCATAATATAGTCTTGTCTTTTTAATATTTTGTGTACTCTTCTTTTTTGCAAGTAATGAAATTGTTCCTGTCTTATCTTGTTTTGTCTTCTCTTTCAATTATGAGTAGCTAATTTCTCTTAGCCTTCGATCGTGACGATCCATAAAATGAGATGAGGGTTTCTTTTATTTCATAGTTTTATTTTTGCTTAATTTTACTCGATCCTTCTTTGATTTTTATTTTTGTCGACTGCGTATTGCCGGTATACGGCAGTAGGCTTTGGATCTCATATTTGAGTAGCCGAGAGGCTCGTGAATGTGAAAGATCACTCAAAGAAGGAAGGAGTTGAACGCAACCCTAGAGATAGGATGACGTAAATCTTCCGGATTTGAGTCAAATTCAATAGTGCGGGTCACCTCGATAATGCGGCTTTAGGCCTTTTTGACTTGAAAGAGATTTCGGTCAAAACGTCTATAAGTCAGGGGATTTAATGCTCTAGTGAGATTATTTCCTAATGTCGGATCCGTCACGGTCGAGTTTGATTTACAAGTTTAAAACTATACTTTTTTTCTCCCTCATCTCGTTTCATGGTGAATCTTCGATCGAATGCAAACTTTTTATTATAAGTTTTTCGTCTAAAAATTATCTTTAATTTTTCTCTGAAACAAAAATTTCTCAAAACCCACTTTCTTTCGGTAGGATAATAGTTCAAGCGTGAGTAGCAGTATTTGACAACCCTGTGTTTAAATATGACCTTGATACTACAATTCGACAGGTAGACTTGCATGTTCGGGTTTTAGCCCATCAAGTTTTTGGCGCCGTTGTCGGGGACGCTTTTTTCGTCAATATTAATAAAGCGCTTACGCTATTACTTCTGCAAAAATAATAAAAAATAATTTTACCTTTCTCTACTTTCTTCTCCCAGTTTCTATTTTCAGTTTTCTCTTTTTCTTTCCTTCATTCTCCTTCTAATTTTCTTGGTGCATGACCCACACGAATCCGTCGCTACTTGTTGACTTGGACCCAAAAAGCGAACGCTCCTTTTGGAGAAACTTACGATTCAGTGGTTCCACTTCTCAAACAGCGGTTGAGGATTCCGACAGTGATTGTAATTTTAATTCTGAAATGGGAGATCCCAACCCAGGAATGGCTCAACAAAGGACCATGTCCGATTATGCTCGACCCAACCTGGAGGGGACTGAACAAGTATTGTTCGACCTGCAATTGCGAACAATAACTTTGAGCTTAAGCCTAGCATCATACAAATGGTGCAGCAATATGTATAGTTTGACGGATTACAAGATGAAGATCCAAACTTACATATTGCCAATTTTCTTGAAATCTGTGACACCTTCAAAATAAATGGTGTCTCAGACGATGCTATAAGGCTAAGACTCTTCCCCTTCTCCTTAAGAACTAAGGCTAAATAGTGGTTGAGTTCTCTTCCAAGAGGATCAATCACTACTTGGAACATTTTAACTGAAATGTTTCACTCTCGTTATTTCCCCCTGCCAAAACTGCTAAGCTAAGAAATGATATTACTTCATACTCTCAAATTGCTTTTGAGACCCTCTATGACACTTGGGAGAGGTTTTAGGAACTTTTGAGACGATGCCCCCATCAAGCTCTGCCTGTATGGTTACAGGTCCAGACATTTTACAATGGGCTAAATCAAGAAGCTAAGCAAATGATAGATGCCGCTTCCGCTGGTTCTTTGGACCGCAAAACTCCGAAAGCCGCTCTTGAGCTTATAGAGGACATGGCGATGAACACTTTTCAGTGGAACTCGCCTAAGACTCGCCCAACTAAACCTGCGGGTATCTATGAGGTGGAATCGGTTTCGCATCTGGCGTTGCAAGTGGAAATGCTGAACAAGAAGATTTCGGAGATGACTGCTTCCTCCGCCGCTAAGGTATTTGAAAATGCGAATGCTGCTGCTACCGAGCAGGTGGATTAGCTGGGGAACATACCCAGGACTGCTCAAAATAATTCTGCCAATAATTTTTCTGGTTTTTCTAATTTTTCTGCACCTCCTGGTTTTAATTCTTCTTCGAACTCTTATAATCCTGGATGGCGTAACCATCCTAATTGTTCTTGGAGTAACCCTGCTAATGCTGCACGCCCACCACACGATTTCACTCCATCACCACCACCACAATATCAAAACCAAAATTTTCAAAAAACTCCATCTTTGGAGGAAATACTTTCTAAATATATAAGCTCGAACGATGCTACCATTAGAAGTCTATCTGGCACCGTGAAAAGTTTAGAAAACTAGGTCGGGCAACTTGCCAAGGCTTTTTCCGAGAGGCCACCTGGGGCTCTTCCCTCAAACACTGAACCTAACCCAAGGGAGCACGTGATTGCAATTTCCCTTCGGAGCGGTAAAGTTATTAACAAGCCCACCACAAGGGAAGAGCCAGAGGTGATTGTCTCTCCTATTGCTAAAAATATTATCGTTACAGAATCAAATGATAAAATTTTTGAAAAAGAAAAAGACAAATCTAATTTTGAAAAAGAAAAGTCTATTTTTGAAAAAGAAGTTAACGATTTTCAAAATGATGCTCCGGCAATTATAAAGGAATTTCTGCCACCTCCTTACCCGGCTAGGCTTAGGAAGAAAAAATTAGATGATCAATATTCACGCTTTCTTGAAATCTTTAAACAAATTCATATAAATTTGCCATCTCACGAAGCGATTAGTCAAATGCCTAAGTATGCAAAATATCTTAAGGATTTATTAACGAACAAGACGAAATTGGAAAATTTATCGCACGTAACCTTAAATGAAGAATGCTCGGCGGTCGTTAAAAACTCTAATCTTCCTAAAAAGATAAACGATCCGGGTAGTTTTTCAATTCCTTGCGTTTTTGGTGATCTTTTTATAAAACATGCGCTAGCGGATCTAGGTGCGAGCATCAACTTGATGCCTTTGTCATTATTCAAGAAGCTAGGATTGGGCACTCTCAGCCCTACAAGAATGAGTATCCAGTTAGCCGATAGGTCGATCAAATATCCGTTAGGTATTGTTGAGGACGTGCTAGTAAAGGTAGACAAATTCATCTTCCCGGTGGATTTTGTCATTCTCGATATTGAAGAGGACGTCGAGGTCCCTCTTATCCTTGGTCGTCCCTTCCTAGCCACCGCTCGAGCAATCATGAATGTGAGTGACGGAGGACTTTCTCTGCGTGTGGGAGATGAAGAGGTTACTTTTGATATTAATCAATCTATGAGAAATTCTTTGCAAAATGATGACTCTTGTTTTTTTATTGATGAATTAAAAGACAACTCCTATATTTCTCCAAATGATTTTTCGTCTTCTTTTTCTAAACTTTCTACAAATGTTTTTGAAAATATGGTTATGTCCATGCAAACAAATTTTGAAAATGAAACTGTTTTTAAACAAAAGAATCTTGAAAATCTCATTTTTGAAGAAGAAAAAAAATCTGAAAAATTCATATGATAAATCACCCGACCCTGAAACGAAAGTCGATCACGATAAGAACTTGGGCCACCATAAAATTTTTAAACCTGGAGATCAAGTTCTTCTTTTTAATTCACGCTTACGTATTTTCTACAGACACATTAAATCTCGATGGACTGGACCGTTTACGGTCAAGGACGTTTATACTTATGGAACTGTGTTGCTTTCACACCCCGATAAGGGTGATTTTAAAGTGAATGGGCATAGACTTTAACTTTATTTTTCAAATGATTCTGTGTCTCCTGCAATGGAGGATCTTGTCTTGGACTCTTAAATATTTATCTTGTTGAGGAACCTTTTTATTTTTGGACTTATTATTATTATTATTATTATGAAACTTTTAATTTTATTCGGACTTTAAATTGTTGTAATAAAGAACAATCTTGGACACCTGCCCACGAACTCTTTTTTTTTTGATTTTATTTTGCTCTTCCTTCTAGAGGCCAACCCAGAAAGTTCATGACCGCCGCTCCAACGTTTCTGATATAAAGATGGATCAAGTCAAACCTACTGACGATCAAGTGCACTAGAAAGCAAGCATGGGGGAGCGACATCCGCCTTCATCCCACAAACCCGGGGAAGTCCTGTTCTATTTATTTCATTTAATTTGTGCATTTTTTCTTTCCTTCTCTGTCTCCTTCTCTTTCTTATTTTTCTTTTTGTTTATTTCATTGAGGACAATGAAGAATCTAAGTTTGGGGGAGGGTTTAGTTAGTTTCATTTTTCCTTTTTCTTTCAAAAATCCAAAAAAAAATCTTTTACTTTCTTAAAATCAAAATCTAAAAAATTAGTATAATTTTGTTAAGCTTCTTTAGTATTGCCTTTATTTTAGCCTTATCAAAAACCAAAAAAAGGAAAAAATCTATAAAAACAAAAATCCAAAAAAATTGCTAAAATCTATTTGAAAAACAAAATCTAAAATTATTTTCTATCTTTATTTTTATGTTTCTTCTAGTGATGTGTAGGCCCGTGCGGTTCCTTAGTTCTATTTAGATTTCTTTGAAACAGTTTTCTAAATTTATCAGTTTAACATAGCTTAGTTTTACTAGTTTCTGGTTGTTAAATATAGGCATCTGTTTTTTACGTTATAAGTTAGCAATTTGTAGTTATGTCTTTTTATTTGGTTAGTTGCTTACAAATGGTTGCTAGGTAATGTTATCTCTTTGTCATTTGTGGGGTAATACTTTCTTGGTGTCTAGAACTTGTCCCTAGCTACTCTCGAAACATTGCACCATTTTTTACGTACTTTAGAAATGATTTAGGCCACCCTCGACTAGTTTGAGCTTTTCTTGCCCACCAACAAATTTACCGTTGCAAAACAATTTTTGGGCCTTTTTCCATGTTTCTTTATTTTTAGCTCCACCTTTCATTTCATTATTTTACCAAAGCCAAAATCCCTTTCCTATTTTCACACTAAACTTTGAACATAAATATTAATTTTGTGAAGGGTTATATCTTTGAAATGAAAAGGAAAATTTATAGCTTATATTTGGAGCTTTCTTAAAAGTTAAAAAAAGAGAGTTATTATCAAAAGTATTATCAAAATGAAATGAAAAAAAAAGTAGTTTTTTTGGCCAATATTATGAAAAGAAAAGAAAAAAAATACATGGACTTATGTTTATTTTAGCTTGAATTGAAGTACTTATCATGTCTTATCTTTGTATTTAAAGCTCACCCTTGATTTAGTGTGATTTAACCACCATCATGTTTATCCTTGTTTTCAATTCCTAATCATTTACCTAAGCCAAAGTTTTGTGCCTATTAGAAGTCCTATTAATCTTTAGAACGTAAATTCGCGTAGTGGAGAAAGTGTGAACGGACAAGCCTATGGCCACCATCATTGATGGATTTCTTTGGAGGTTATCTTGAGGTGTCTTAGGGATAATTGTTATTTTAGCAACCTAGTAGTTCGTTAATGCGCCGTTTATTTAGAATTTCTACTCTTATCTCTCTTATTTTCATTAATTTTGGATGCCTTGTTTTAAGATTTAGAAATGTGTAAATTTTCTTTATGTTCTAATGATATTTTTAGGTCTCCACTTTCAAGTTTTCTATTGTACACTTCTCACCCCACTACTTGTTAACATAGGAATTAGGATAGTTTAATTTTTCATGTTTTGTTCTTCTTAATTATGAAATCTAAATTTGCTTTGTTTACTTTTTCCCTAGTTTTCAATTCTATTTGCTTGAGGGCAACCAAATACTCTAGCATGGGGGAATTTGATGACTAGTTTTAGTCATCGCTTTTTGGGTAGTTTAGTATTCATAAATCTTAAGTTTTAATATGGTTTTATCTTTTTATATGCTTATTATGTTGCTATTTTATTTTAATGTTTGATGTTATAATATAAAAATCTATAGTTTATTATATGTATTTTTGTTATATTATGTTATGTTTGTTATAAAAAATAGAACTAATGTTGTTTTGTTTTGTTGTTTGTAGGTTCAAGTCCAAGTTCAACATGATGCAGCCCAAGCCTCCTCCATGCAAAAACCCGAGCCCATGCAGCCCTCTTCATTGGAGCAGCCCACAAAGTGCATGGTCGGCCCTCCTTGATGCAGCCCGGCCTCCTCCCCACTTCAAGGAGCAGCCCATAAAGAGCAGCCCGCCCCATTCAAAGTGCAGCCCACTCTCTCCATACTTTGGCCCATTTGAGGCCCATGCATGGCCGGCAACTCCACATGCATCCCATCTTTCATTCCAACTCTCTCTCGTTTATTATTTTCTCTTCCATTTACTCCTCATGCATCCCCTCTTTCATTCCCACTCTCTCCCCTTTATTATTTTCTCTTCCATTTATTCCTCATGCATCTCCCCACTCACCCCTTCTCTCTTATTTAATTCTCATTCACCCCTCTTTACCTTTCTCTCATTCTCATTTAAACCCATCCATCCCCCCATCTTTTATTTATTTTGTTCTTTTTCATTTTCCAAAATGTACATGCATGCATGTAGCCATTCCCTCTCCCGCTCTCATTAAATATCATGCATGCATCCTCTCCCCTTTGCATGGCCGGCCACCTCCTTTGCCCCCCTCATCTTCATTTTATTCTAGAAGCTTCTCCATCTCCTATAAAAGCCACCCCATCACTCAAGCCAAGGAGTGAATTTTTGGGAAGTGAAGTTTTAAGTTAAATTTGAGTGTTGAGTTGGAGAGTGGAGAGTGCTTGTGAGTTATTGTTAGTTTCATTATTGTATTAGATTTTTCATTATTGCAAGTTTTCTTCATAATATAGTTTTGTCTTTTTAATATTTTGTGTACTCTTCTTTTTTTCAAGTAATGAAAATGTTCCTCACTTATCTTGTTTTGTCTTCCCTTTCAATTATGAGTAGCTAATTTCTCTTAGCCTTCGATCGCGAGGATCCATAAAATGAGATGAGGGTTTCTTTTATTTCATAGTTTTATTTTTGCTTAATTTTACTAGATCCTTCTTTGATTTTTATTTTGTCGACTCTGTATTTCCGGTATATGGTAGTAGGCTTTGGATCTCATATTTGAGTAGCCGAGAGGCTCGTGAATGTGAAAGATCACTCAAAGAAGGAAGGAGTTGAACGCAACCCTAGAGATAGGATGACGTAAATCTTCCGGATTGGAGTCAAATCCAATAGTGCGGGTCACCTTGATAATGCGACTTTAGGCCCCTTTGATTTGTAAAGAGATTTTGATCAAAGCGTCTATAAGTTAGGAGACTTAATGCTCTAGCGAGATTTTGTCTTATTTTCAGATCCGTCACGGTCGAGTTTGATATGCAAGCTTAAAACTATACTTTTTATCTCCCTCATCTCGTTTCATGGTGAATCTTCGATCGAATGCTAACTTTTTATTATAAGTTTTCCGTCTAAAAATTATCTTTAGTTTTAATTTAAAAATTCTCAAAACCCACTTTCTTTCGGTAGGATAATAGTTTAAGCGTGAGTAAGAGTAGTTGACAGCCCCGAGTTTTAATACGACCATGATACTACAATTCGACAAGTACACTTGCCTGTTCGGGTTTTAGCCCATCACCATATCACGCCTGTGTCAGCCTAGTCACACCCGTGACACGGGGCATGTAACCCACTCGAGACATACTCGAGAGGACTTACTCGAGAGAAAACAAACTACTCGAGTACCTAGATAGGACACGCCCATGTCACAGGGATGACAGGCCCATGTCACCCCCTACTTGAGTATTGTTCCACCTACTCGAGAGAAAAGTGTCGACCTCTCAACACAGTGGGACATGCCCTGTGACACTCCTGTGTCACAGGCCGTGTACCCCATACTCTATGATCGTCGAGCTAAGGGAGAACACGCCCTAGGTCACGCCCCCTGACATGCCCATGTCACGGGCGTGTACCTCCCGAAAATTCGTCGAATGAATTTTGTCAACCACGCGCCCAGCTGCGCAACCCGAGTAGGACACACCCTGGGACATGCCCGTGTCCCCGACCGTGTCACCCAATATTTTCCCATTCTGAAATTTGGGCTGTTACACAATGGCCCTATATAATTTATGATCTACAGGTTTCCCATATTCATCAGAATCAATTACAATATTGGTAGCCATAGGTGTTTTCTTTGCTGAAGCATCAGCCATCCCAAACCTTTTAATCAGCTCTTTAGCATACTTGGATTGGGATAAGAAGATGCCATCAGGTGTCTGCTTCACTTGGAGACCAAGGAAGTAGGAGAGCTCACCCATGCTACTCATTTCAAACTTTGAATGCATAAGGTTGAAGAACCTTTTGCATAGTTTGGAATCTGTAGAATCAAATATAATATCATCTACATATATTTGTACTAATAAGATTTTATCATGATGATGCTTAACAAATAAAGTCCTATCTACTATGCCTATAGAAAATTTATTTTCTTAGAGAAAGCTAGCTAAGGTTTTATAACAAGCTCTTGGAGCTTGCTTTAGAACATAGAGAGCCTTATGAAATTTGAAAACATAAGAGGGATAAGTAGGAGAAATAAAACCTGGTGGTTGTTCTATATAAACCTCTTATTTAAGTTCACCATTAAGGAATACACTCTTGATATCCATCTGGTATACAGTGAACTTCTTGTAGGCTGCATATGCTAAGAATATCCTGATTTCTTCAAGCCTTGCAACAGGTGCAAATGTCTGGTCATAGTATATGCCTTCCACTTATCTGTATCCTTGAGCAACTAATCTGGCCTTGTTCCTTATGATAAGACCTTGAGCATCTAGCTTGTTTCTAAATACCCATTTAGTTCCATTGACTGGGGAGTCTTTTGGTCTTGGAACTGAATCCCAAACTCTGCATCTCTCAAATTGGTTGAGCTCCTCTTGAATTGCAATAATCCAGTATGGATCTTGCTCAACATCTTTAATGGATTGGGGCTCAATTTGAGATATAAAGCAGACATGCATCATGTCCTGATGGAGTTGATGCCTTGTTTGCAAACCAACTCAAATGTCTCCAATCACTTGAGATACAGGGTGATCTCTAAGTGTGAAAAATTTAGTAGGAGCTGTTGGTTGAGCAACAGATTGGGGAATTAATTCCTCTTATGGACTTATAATAGCTGTTGGAGGAAGTTTAGCCACTTCCAAGCTTTCTTCTTCACTCTCTTCAGCAATATGTGGAGAAGGTTGTGTGACAGCCTCATTGATGATGGATAATTCACAAAATTTCTCAAACAAGTTTGGTTCCTACAAAGTCTCATTGGTAGAAGGAATCTTCTCCTTATAAAACATGTTAGTATCATCAAATGAAATAGGAATAAATTCTTCTATTTTCGTGGTTGATTTATTATATACCCTATAAGCCTTGCTTACTTGGGAATATCCAAGAAAAATTCGCATTTCAGCCATGGCTTCAAACTTTCTAATGTGTTTATTATTATTTTTGTGAATATAACAAATACAACGAAAAATTTTAAAATAGTCCACTTTAGGTTTTTTTCCTTTAAGTAGCTTATAAGGAGTCTTATTATTAAGCTTGTGTATCAGACTTCTATTCAGTACAGAGTTTATTGTGCTCACAGCCTCTGCATAAACGGATAGGGGAAAATGAGCATCTGCAAGTAATGTGCCTGCAGATTCAATTAGGGTTCTATTTTTCCTTTCAGTAACCACATTTTGTTGAGGTGTTTTAGGAGCTGAGAAGCAGTGCCTGATAGCTTCCTTCTTACAGAACACTTGCATAAGAAGAGACTCAAACTCAGTACAATGATCACTTCTGATCAATGCAACTGGAGTAGAGTACTCAATGTGTATGTTCTTGAGAAAATCTATAAGAACCTTGAAGTTATCTGACTTAGATCTCAGAAAGAATACCTATGTAAATCTTGAGAAGTCATCTACAATCACTAAAGTATAAGATTTACCTTCTAGACTTTCTACAACAATATGGCCAAAAAGATCCATATGTAGCAAGTATAATATTCTAGGTGAGTCACTTATATTTACAGATTTAAAACTACTTTTTGTTTGCTTGCCTAACTGACAAGACCTGCAAAGGCTTTCTTCTTATAGGGGCAAGAAGGCAATCCTCTAACAAGGTTGTCCCTAGAGAGTTTAGCAATATTTTTTAAGTTTACATGTCCTAATCTCCTATGCCAAAAGTCATTATTATTACTGGTTTGATTAAATAGGCATAATTCAGATTTTGCAGACTTAAAGTTAACTATGTAAATGTTTCCTACTGTAGTGTCATTCAATACTACATGGTTATCTACTGAAGTAATATTATAGGAAGTTTTATTAAATGATACCTGAAACCTTTCATCACATAACTGAATTATGGAGATGAGGTTATGCTTCAGTACATTTACATAAGCAACATTCCGATGACTGCTCCAATCTTGAACTTTCCATATCCTTCAGTCTGGCCACAATTGGAATCACCAAATATTACTTTTGGTCCTAACTTTGAATTGTAGTTGATTAGCTTGTCCTTGTTTCCAATCATGTTTTTTGAACAGCCACTGTCTAGATACCACTGTTGCTCTATGGTGGGACAGTCTTTCACCTGCATTGAAACAAATAAGCTATTCTTGACCTAGGTTACCTTGTGTCCTTCTTTCTTCACATAATTCAAACTGGAGATATAAGAATATTCAGGTTGATATTTATAACCTAAAGGAAGGTATCTTCTAGGTAGAATAATCCATTGATTAAATTGATTGATCGAAGATCTTGATTGATTATGAGTTTTAGAAAAATTAAAGTTTCTGTTAAATTGAACTAGGTTCGACAAATTCAAGTAAGTTCTTCTATCTGAGTTCGACGAATGGGGATGAGTTCGTCGAACTCCACTCAAAGAATAGAAGTATTCATTCTCTGGGTCGCAAAATCATTGATCTCGGGTTGACGATCCATACTGGTTTCGTTGATCGTAGTTCAATGAATAATTATAATGAAAGTTTGCGTTCGGAGTTCGTCGACTTAAGTTCGATGAACTGTACATATTTCGTCGATCGGAGTTTGACGAAATCTGTTGAACATTGTTATAATTAGGATTTTTCTTATTCTTATTCTTTTTCTTATTCTTTGGTTTAACTTCTATTTGTTTAACCTTATCATTATTATCTATCTTTTCTTTTCCTTTTTCTGAAACAAATTTTATAGGTGTTGACAATATATTTTTCTAGATCAGTGGGGGTTGGCTTGATGAAGCACCGAAGCCCAGCTTGCCATTTAGTCTAGCATTCACTGTGCTTGTGATGTTCATCAACTTGATGCTTCTCCCATTTAGGGATTCTTCAAGTTGCCTTGCCTCAGCTAATTCAGATTTTAATGATGTGATTTGTTCATTGGCTAAAGTTAGTTCATCCTTTAACTTAATGTTTTCAGAAATAAGGTTTTCTTGATCTGTTAATTTTTCTCTAAGAGCTTTAATTTCTTTTTCATAATTAATTAAATCTATGCATAAAGATTTAAATTCAGTTTTAAAATTATCTGAATTATAATCAAAAGATGATAATACCTGATCTGCCTCAGATTCTGATGATTCTTCATTATATGACTGCTCAGCTTCTGATTGACTGCAGGAGGCATTGATAGTCATAAGGCAAACTTCCCTTGCTTTTGCTTCTTCTTCATCTTCACTGGAGTTGGAAGATGAGGATTCTTCTTCAATATCACTCCACGTCTCTGCCACAAAGCGTTTCTCTTTTCTCTTATGCTTGCTGGAAGAAGACTTGCTGTAGTGCTATTTTCTGGAGTCCTTTTCTCTTCTTCTTTCCTTCTTTTGATTTTATGTACACTCTGATATGAAGTGTCCTGGTTTCCTGCACCCAAAATAAATAATATATTTAGTGGGTGTCTTATCATACCTGGGTTTGTCATCTTGCCCAGATGACTTTCTTCTGAAGTCCTTCTTTGCCATCTTGTAGAATCTCTTGGCTAAGAGACTTAGGAGTTCTTCACTTGCTGTTGGAGCTTATGTTTCTTCTGTAGCTTTGAAGGCTATGTTCTGCTCCTTTCTTACTGGTGGAGGTGTCTTCTGCTTTGCAGCTTCTCTTGACTTTATCAGTTGCTCATATGACTTGAGCTTTCCCAGAAGAGATTCAGTGGAAATCTCATTCAAGCTTCTGGCCTCCTTGATTGGCCATATTCTTGAATCCCATGAGCTTGGGAAGCACATGAGGATTTTGTCATTCACTTCAGTGAGAGTGATATCCTTATCCAGAGTCTTTAGCTTATTGATTATTGAGCTTAATCTGTTATACATATCTCTAACAGACTCTGATTCATCCTTCTTGAAGTTTTCATATTGGGAGATGAGTGTTGATCTCATGTCCTTCCTCTCATCTGCTGAACCAACAACCATCTGGTTGAGAGAGTCCCAGATAGCCTTGGCAGAAGTGCACTCAGCCACTTTTTGGAATATGTCATCTGATATAGTCTGTGATAGGATGTTCATGGCCTTTGCATCTGCTATCTTGGCCTTCTTTTGAGGATCTATCCACTCATGTGGTGGAACAACATGTATGCTTGAAGTAGAGGTAGAAGTAGTAGCAGCTCTAGGTTGAGGGGGACCTGTCAAAATAGAATTATATATGTCTTCATCGATAGAAATCATGAAAAGCCTGATTCTTGCCTTCCAGATTGCAAGCTTGTTTAAGTTGCAAACTGGAGGTTTGCTGCTTGCATAATCCTTGTTCTGTGCCATGCTATGAAATAAATAGAAAAACAAAGGAAAAATAAAATCAGATCTAAGAAGTATCTTTGGGTTCAAGTGTTATCTTGTATAACTAAAGGAACACCCCTCTGATATCAATTGAAAGAAATGGTATGCCACAGTTACCAATATAAGGGGATAGATCTAATTTACTCTAGAGGGGGGGGGGGTGAATAGAGTAATTAAACTTTTGGCTATTTTAAATATTATCAGAGTAAAGTAGGTGATACTATAGTAGTAATCAGAAAATATAAACTAAACTATGCTATCACAAGAAACTAATCTAACACAGCAAAGCTACCCTATCACAACAAAGTAAAAGCAACACAAAAAAATGATCAACCAGACGACAGAAGAATTTTATTGCGGTTCCTCAAACTGGGTACATCCACTCTTCTACCACCATAGTAGGAATTCACTAGCAGGTTTTTGATTAGGTGACTGCCACCACAAGATTTATTTCCAGGGCGATCACACAACCTTTTGAGCTTTTGATCAGTTGCCCAAAAACCAAGAATAAACTTTTGAAGGGAGTTAATAAACCCTTTGAATAGGAGGTGAGAGAGGTTTGATGGTGTGTTCTCTTTCTCTAATCAACAGAGAAGACTTAGTGAATTGTTGTTGTCAAGAGCTCCTTCCAAAATCACTTGGAGCCTTGCTCAGGGTGTAGGTATTCAGCCTTGTCTTGAAATGATCCAGGGACTTCTGACTGATTTAAGTTTGTTGTCCTTAAAAGTTCCTGGAGTTGAAGTTGAAGAAGACTTGTGATGTATATTTGTTGTTCTTCTTCAATCTTCAGTAAGCACAAGGAGAAAACTGGATGTTTTCTGTACAGAGAATAAGCAGATGATCTTGTGTATGTTTCTGTAAAGATTCTCTTGTTGTTATCTTTGTATCTTATTTATTGAAAAGAGAAAATCTCTTTTATATTCTCTGTCGAATTCTCCTTTGGATTTTGAATATCATGCATTGAATGCTGATTTCCTAGAGAATGAAATACGGCTGAAGAATATTGTCTTTAATGAGTTTCCCAACTGTCCCAATAAATTAAGCAAGTAATTAACCCTGATGAAGACCATAATTAATGCTCCCAATAACGGCTATATTCAGGGGAATATATGCATTAATTACTCAGAGAATTACTGCTAAATAATATATGGAAATATGGATGGGCGGCGGTAGCGGCGATGCAGATGGGCGGGGTAAGTGTGCTTGGACCTTTTCCGAGCATGTCTTTCCCCCCGCAGCAATTTCTGAAGGTGAATTCTTCGACTCCATAGGCGACTACGTCCCGCCAGGTTACGTGGTGAGGCGACCTAGAGAGGGGGAAAAGATAAATGACCTCTCTAGAGGGGAGCTCTTCATCCCCTTGGCGCACTTCAAGGCGGTCCTTCGGCTTCCACTATGGTCGTAGGTTTGCCATATACAGAAGTATTTCGTGGTCGTCCCAGGCCAGATGACCCCTAATTCCATAGCAGTCATGGTCGGATTTTCCTACTTATTGCAGGAAGAGCGGGTTGAGTTCAGCCTCGCAGTTTTTCGCAAGCTGTTCTCTTTCCATGCGAATAAGGATGGGGCAGCTTATTTCTCCAGCGGCTACGTAAAAGTGCGTGAGACCGTCAATAAGAACCATAATTGGCTCAAGAAATTTGTGTTCGTCAAGGGGGACTTTGGCAACATCCCCATCTCGCCTATACAGCTCAGCAAGGCAAGCTACTGTCCCCTAGTCTGGGGGGCCATGAAGCGGAGCTTTGCAGGCTCTTCGCCGGGAAGAACTATGAGGTCACCTTCCTACGCCAGAATCTGGACAATCTCGCCCCCATCTTGCTCGGGGGAGGTAAGCTACTCGCCCTTCTCCTTTCTGCTTCGATAATAGCTTTCGCTTTAATTTTCCTCTTGCAAGCGAGCGGAACATCACCCTACACCCTCCTTATGAGAGCGCGCGGCTCACTTCCAGCGAGCTCGCCAGCGCTGAAACCGCAGTTGCCAAGCGCCGCAAGATCCCGACATCTGCTTCTCTAGCGGCCTAGCGGCGAATTGCTTACACCGCCGCCGCTGCCCAAGAAATCGAAGACCGCGAGTGGAGCACCTCCCGCAGCTCGGGAGCAAAACAAGTACCCATCTGGCCAACCAGCCAGGGATCCCGACCCTGCGGCTGCCTCGACCAGCGGCTACCCCGGTGGGGTGGCCGACACCTCCAGGCCATATGGTGAAGAGCCACATGCCCCAAAGTCAGTGCCGAGGGGGCACCGTAACTTTGGCCTTAGAGAGCGGTGCCTAGACGAGCTCGACATCCCCCTTCTGCTATTGGACAAGGAGTCGAACCGGGCGATCATCTCCACCCTATTGCCGAGCTGGCTGGAGCAGGAAACCATCAGCGGGGAGCCCTATAACTTCTCCTTCAGCCTCTACTCGCAGGAGGACACCGTCATCTACGACGAGCAGGCCTCGTGGGTGCTGGTCCATGAGAGTACGTGGGCCCAGCTCCACAGCCTGGAGCTGGCCCACATGGTTGGCCGGCGGTGCACACAAATGGAGAAGAACGCCGCCTCGCTCAAGAGGTTGGTGGACGAGAAAGAGGAGGCTCGTTGCCTCACCCAGGAGGAGGCAGAGCATCAGAGAGAGAGGGCAGACGCCGCCAATGCCGTCGTCGTCGTCTTGTAGAAAGAAAAGGAAGCTCTACAAGAGCAGGTGTGGGAGCTGGAGGCCTCCACAGCACTCCCACTGCCCTCCAGCAGCGGCTGCCAGCTTGTGCATTATACCGAGTACGAGCTGGAGGAAATGATGCAGAAGAACACCGCATGCGCGGCAAAGTATACCCTCCAGACTCTACGACGGGCTGATCTTATCAAGTGCAAGGGCGCGGGCCTTTCTGCGAGCGATGTGGTACCGACGTTGTTCTTCCCGGTTCCTAAGCTGGGAGACAAGCCCTATCAGCCTCTCTAGGGCTTGTCACCCGCGAGCTCGCCTCGCCGAATTCCCGTACCTCGCCGAATTACCGCGCCTCGCCTCTTTTGTGTGCTTTTATTACAATGTAAACGCGGGTTGAGTCCTGGTCATGTATATTTGTGCACCAACGAACTGTTTTCTACTCGCTTCTCGCATATATATATGTTACTACCGCTTGTAATGCTTTTGTGCAATGTGGATTTTCTTCTTTTTCGAACTCACAGCTTGTTCTGATTCTCCTACTCGTAGTTCCTTATCCAGCATCTTGTTAGCGAGATCGCTCCCCCCCCAAGTACTTAGCTTAGGAAGCATAGGGGGCTTAGTTAGCCGACCCGTTAGTGGCAACCCGCTTCCTTAGTCTAGATCATCCATGCTGCTTGCTCGCTAGAAGAGGCGAGCCGACTCGGCTCGCACACGGGCCGCCGAGTTCCATGTGAGCTGACCCTCATGCAATGTGGCCTAGGTTCTTGCCACCATGACAATTATCTTGGGTGCTTGTCGGTTTTGTTGGACCCATTTCGTTAACTTTGTGACTTCTTCCTTGTTCATTCGGATGCTTGGGCCCCCAACTTCTAATATCACTTTGTTTATCAAGGCCTACCCTGTCAGCCAGTGGGGGCCGGAGTGGACTCCTACGAGTGACATCCAGCCCTGCCAGCTTGGTGAGAGCCTGGCAGCGGGATCTACTCGGGGTCCGGGTTGACACACATGAGTGACATCTTGCCCTATCAGCTAGGTGAAAGCCTGGCGGCGGGATCTTCTCGGGGTCTGAGTTGACATCATCGAGTGACATCCATCCTTGCCAGCTAGGTGAGAGCCTGACAGCGGGATCTGCTCGGGGTCCGAGTAGATGCCATCAAGTGACATCCAGCCCTACTATCTTGGTGAGAGCCTGACCGTGGGATCTGCTCGGGGTCCAAGATGTCACGATTGAGTGACATCACGCCCTACCAGCTAGGTGAGAGCCTGGTAGCGGGATTTGCTCAGTGTCCGAGTAGACGCCATCGAGTGAAATCGAGTCATGCCAGCTTGGTGAGAGCCTGGCAGCGGGATCTGCTCGGGGTCCGAGTAGACGTCATCGAGTGACATCCAGCCCTGCCAGCTAGGTGAGATCCTGGCAGCGGGATCTACTCGGTGTCCGAGTTGACACCATCGAGTGACATCCAACCCTGCCAGCTAGGTGAGAGCCTAGCAGCGGGATCTTCTCGGGGTCCGAGTTGATGCCTTCAAGTGACATTCACCCCTGCAAGGTAGGTGAGAGCCAGACAGCAGGATCTACTTAGGGTCCGAGTAGATGCCATCGAGTGACCTGCAAACCTACTAATTAGGTGAGAGCCTGGCAGCGGGATCTGCTCGGGATCCGAGTAAATGCCATCGAGTGACATCTAGCCCTGCCAGCTAGGTGAGAGGCTGGCAATGGGATCTGCTCGGGGTCCGAGTTGACACCATCGAGTGACATCCAGGCCTACCAGCCGAGATCCTGGCAGTGGGATATGTTCGGGGTCCGAGTAGATGCCATCGATTGACATCCAGCCCTGCCAGCTAGGTGATAGCTTGACAGCGGGATCTACTCATGGTCCGAGTAGACGCCATCGAGTGACATCTAGCCCTGCCAGCTAGGTGAGAGCCTGGCAGCAGGATCTGCTCGGGGTCCAAGTGGAATCACTGCAAAACTCAGCATATGAGAAAGCTTCATAAAGAAAAAGGCACCTCTTACAAATTTTACGGATAAAAGCGCTTCAAGTCAACACCACTCCAGGTGAGACACAGGGCCTCGCCATCCACATTTCGGAGCAGATACCCTCCTGATTTCAAGGCCTTGTTTACAATATACGGACCCTCCTAGTTGGGGTTGAGCTTCCCTACGGCTGTTGATCTTCCCGCTACATCTACCTTCTTCAAGACCAAGTCTCCTTCCGCAAATTGCTTTATTCTGACATGCTTGTCAAAGTACATGGCCATCCTCCTCTTCACCACTTCATGCCGGATGGCGAAGAGGTCACGCAGCGCCTCCACCATGTCAAGCGAGAGCCGCAGCTCCTCCCCATTTTTAGTCGGCCATTCCTCTCTCCCTTCCCGCGCTGTGATCACCCGAGGCATCTGGACTTCAAATTCTATGAGGAGTACTGCCTCATATCCATGGGAGAGCTTGAAGGGGGTCTCCACTGTGGCTTTGTTGGCGGTGGTCCTTAGAGCCAAGAGGACCGAGGGAAGCTGCTCCAACCAGCTCCCCTTCAAGTTTTCAACATTTTCTTCAGGAGGTTCATAATAATCTGGTTTGCCACCTCCACCCGCCCGTTGCTCCTAGGGTTGTGGACCGAGGCAAATCTGAAGTCAATTCCGAGCTGCTCGTAGAAGCTGATGAATTCCGCACTGACAAACTGAGTCTCAATGTCCATGACAATGGCCTGGGGTAAACCATGATGGCAGATGATCTCCCCCCAAACAAAATTTCTGATGACTTGGGAGGTCACCTTCGACAGCGTCATCACCTCTAGCCACTTGGAAAAATAATCTATCATTACCAACAGGAACCTCCTCTGCCCGCTGGCCTGGGGAATGGTCCATCCAAAAATGTAGTTCCCGAGGAACTCAATCCACCTTCGTTGTCTCATATTGAGATCCTTCTGATCCAATAAGTACTTTAGGCTATTATGGTCCGTGAATATATCCACCTTCGCTCCATATAAATAGTGACGCCACAATTTCAGTGCAAAAATCAACGCTGCCAACTCCAAATCATAAACAGGATAGTTTCGCTAATGCACTTTCAACTGGCGTGTGCCATAAGCAATCACCTTTCCAAATTGAAGAAGAACACAACCTAAGCCGCTTCCTAAAGCATCACTATAAATCGCAAAGCCGTTCGTCCCACATGGCGACGTCAAAACAAGCATCGTGGTCAACTGACTTTTGAGCTCTTCAAAAGCTCGCGCGCACTCCGGCGTCCAAACGAACTTCTGATCCTTCCTTGTCAACGTGGTCAGAGGCAAAGCGATCCGTAAGAAATTTTCTACAAAACATCTATGGTAGCCTGCCAGCCCAAGGAAACTCTTGACTTCGGCCACCGAAGACAACACTGGCCACTCCTGGATGGCTCTTATCTTTGACGGATCCACCGCAATGCCCTCCATACTCACCACATTGCCAAGAAAAGCCACGGATGACACCCAAAACTCACACTTTGAGAACTTCGCGTAGAGCTTGTTTCTTCGCAGGGTATGTAACACAAACCATAAATGGTTCGCATGATCTTCTTCAGATTGAGAATACACCAATAAAGACAATCACAAACAGGTACAAGTACTCTCGGAACGTTCGGTGATTTAAATCCATAAACACCGATGGCGCATTACACAGTTCAAACGGCATTACAGTGAACTCGTAATGACCGTAGTGTGTTCCAAATGCTTTCTTGGGAATGTCACCTTCCCGAATTCACAACTGGTAGTAGCCCAATTTCAAATCCAGCTTTGAGTATACTTTCGATCCCGCCAATTGATCAAACAAGACATCTACCCGTGGAATCAGATATTTATTTTTCTTCGTCAACTTGTTCAATTCACGATAATCAGTACACAACCTCAGGATACCGTCCTTTTTCATAAAAAGAGCAGGTGCGCTCCAAGGTGACATACTTGGGCATATATAACCCTGTTCCAACAATTCTTGCAATTGTACTTTTAGTTCGGCCATATCCTTTGGCGCTACTCGATATGGCGAACGGGCCACAGGTTTTGCACCTGGCACCAACTTAATCATGAAATCAATCTCCCGCTATGGAGGTAATCCCGGAAGCTCTTTCGGAAACACATCTGGAAATTCTAACACAATCGACACATCATTCACACTGGCCTTTGACTCAACAGCCTCAACAAGCGTGAAAAACAATTCCGCGCCTTTCCGAACTGCCTTAACCACTTGAAGAGCAGACATTAATGTAATGATCGACCCTCGCATACCAGCGAACTTCGTTTCTCGTTCGGTATTCTGCTCTAGTGTGACTTCCTTCGACTTGCAATCTATATAGGCACGCTACTCCGAAAGCCAGTCCATACCAAAGATCACATCAAACTCCGATATCGGCAGGACCGATGCTTCCAATCCGAAATCCCGACTTCCTATTCGTACCTCCACAAAACAAGACCTATCCACATGCATTACACATCCATTTTGTAATAACACCTTTACACTATCTGGCACCACACGAATCGGTACACCGATTCGTGACACGAAGATCACATATAGAAATGAATGAGAAGCACTAGTATCAAACAATGCTCTCACCGGACAGTCTCGAATCTGTACAATGCCTAATACAAACACATCATACACAAGCTACATGGTATGAAATAGAAAAAGCAACAATCACATAGATTACCGCATACCTGTGACAACATCACTATGCTTTATGGACTCCTGCTGGCCAAGATTATACACTCGAGGTTGCACCTGGGATGCGGTGGACTCCACCACTACCTTTCCCTTATTCGCATATGACGCTGCTGTCTTCTTTTCAACCTTTGGTGGACCACTCTGACACTGACGGGCTATATGCCCCACTTTACCACATGTATAGCAGGTCCGAGGCTCCTGCCTCAAAGTTGCTCCTGATGCAACACTCGAGGGAGCCTGTGTAGAAGACTTAAATCTCTTACACCATTTCCTTCGGTACGTTGATTTCCCCGAGTGCGGTATTTTAAACTCGGACTGTGACATCGCCAAGTCCCTTTTTCCCTGCACTCGCTTCATATCCTTCTCCAACGCACACGCCGTATCCACCAACGCCTGAAACCCTTGGTTCACCGAACTTGATAGCAGGAATCTCAACTCATCTCGCAATCCTTCGTAGAACAGATTGGTTTTTCGTTGTTCATCAGCGAAGATAGACCCCGCATAGCGAATAATCAGGTAAACTCATGCAAGTAGGTATCGACACTACTCTCTCCCTGAGTTAGTCGCTGGAACTCATTTTCCATAGCGATGAGTTGAGCCGCTGGCATGTGTTTTGCCAAGAAAAGTCACGAAAAACCCTCAATCGAAACTTCTGTTAGTTGCCTGCCCGCTAAGTGGTGTAACTCTATCTCATCGCACCATAGCCGAGCCTCTCCCTCCAACAAGAATGTGGCCAAGGTGACCTTCTGATTTTCCTCTGTCCTTATCGTCGTCAATATTCTCTTGACACGCGACAACCAATCTTTTCCGCCTGTGTTGGGGATCCCACACCCGTAAACGTAGGAGAATTGAAGCTCATAAACTGTAACACCCCCTATCCGTCGCATGGCATATAGCAGTAGGTCCGGCCGGGGCCCGACGCCATATACCACAGACAGACCGGTTGGTTAGGTATGGAAACCATCCAACCAATCTCAACGTCCTACACAGAGCATTCTAGCGGAAGCAGTTTATAAGAGTTGTAAACAAGAACCCAGCATAGGAGCATGAATGTCCACTAATACCAAAAAGGAATGTTATACAAAAATACCCAAAACCGGCCTTAAGGCCTTACAAAGTGTTTCACTTGAAAATTACATGATTTACAAACCACGGCACGCAGGCCGGTCATACATGAACAAAGCAGTAAACACTTCTACTTGGGCCTTCGAGGGCCAGCTTCGCAAAAAGGGCTTTAGCCCGCTATTGACCGCTTGGTCCAGCTGCACCTGCAAGCAACAAACCACCGCACGGTGGCAAAACAAGGCAACGGTCAGCAATGCTGACCAAATTATAACGATCCCACCCCCAACTCGGGGCGGCGATGCTCCTTCCCTGCATTTCATTAGCATAAGCGAGCAATTTATATAACCATAGCCATTTCATCACAGGCGTTGGCTCGCACGGCCACACGCCCCGTGCACTCAGGGCACATTCTCGGTGAACCGGTCGATGTCACGTCAATTAAAGCCATTAACATTCCGGACTCACCACCGCCACTTAGACGGCCAAACCTATGAGCAATTCGTCTTCCTGGCCTGGGTCACGTCAATTAAAGCCATAGACCGCCGAAGACTCACATCTATGCCAACGGCGAGTGCCACGTAACCTTAGGTCTCTCTAGCCCGAACGACATAGAGCGGGTACGGTTCCATCTAACCCGTGCTCACATCACAACAACAATTTAAGCCATTTGCGCGGGTCAAACTTCCTCCGAGTCCCATTCTACCGCAAGTCACATAACCACGTTATGTTCAAGTTGGCTCTCAGGCCACCAAGTTGGCGAGATCTCGTATCCACCCAGTTTTCCGGGTGCACCTTTGGGTTAGTCCCCAAGGCTCCCTGCTGCAATTTACCGCGTAGAAAACCCGAAAAACAAACCATAGCACGGAGTCTTCTCCGGCCTTATGCAATGCAACAACACCGATCCAGACTAACATGTCCGGGTAGGCTTCACACATCATGCCTACGTCCGTTCTCGCATACGGACTCTAAACAACGGGGACTTTACATATCTACCCGAAGGAACGCCTCCAACTCTCCGCAAACTCACGAGAGCGGGCTTCCTATGCTAAGAAAGAGAGCGACTCATGCTCAAGATGAGGATCGTTACCCTTGAGTTACTCTTTGGCGCCATCGAAAAGTAATCGGATGGAAATCACCGCACTTGCGTTGCCTCCGTGGATCCGGAGTCGGCTTGCGATTCGGAGCTCCGAAGCTCCTCCAATGGCGGATCTATCTCCTCTTCCACTCTTGGCTCTCCTCTTTCTCTAAGGACTTAGAGAGATGAAAAGTGAAGGAAAGTGATGGATTTCTAAGTCAACTTACGGGTATATCCTCTCAGGAACAACCCCCAGCCGTTGGATCTCAACCTAAGAAAACGAACGGCTTTGATTCGGGGCTGAAATGCCCAATCTGGACCGAACACGGCCTGGCACACGCCCGTGTCCAGGGCCGTGTGCCGCATTCGCCGTCAAAATCGAATCACCTGGAACCTCACACGGGTATCGAACACGCCCGTGTTCGAGCTGACACGCCCGTGTTCCACCTGACACGGCCGTGTAGCCGGCCGTGTACACCATGCTTTTTCCCCCATTTTCAACCCGAGCACTGCACGGGTTCTAGGACACGCCCGTGTCCTTGCCCGTGTCACATTGACACGCCTGGACCCCAGGCCGTGTACACGGGACATTTCGTCGAGGGAAGATCGACGACTTGATGACACGACCTTGGACACGCCCATGTGCTAGGCCGTGTTCCTTGTCTCGACTATCGTCGAGTGAATCTCGACGACTCCCCGGGACGATCGTCGACACGGGTCGACACGCCCTGCGACACGCCCGTGTCGCAGGCCGTGTGCCCATTCTCGACGAATCGTCGAGTATAACTCGACGACTTCACGGCTAAGTGTCGACACGGGTCGACACGCCCTGCGACACGCCCGTGTCGCAGGCCGTGTGCCCACTCTCGACGAATCGTCGGTAAAACAAGACGACTTGGCGGCTAAGTGTCGACACACGCTTGACACGCCCTGGGACATGCCCGTGTCCCAGGCCGTGTGCCTGCTGCCAGAACGCAAACTGGCCCAAAACGTCCCCCTTTGCTCCTTTGAGTTTCGGGGCGTTACAACTCTCCCCCTCTTAAAAGAATTTCGCCCACGAAATTACATAAAGGAAAGACATACAAAACCAAAATTTGTACCTGAGCGGAACAACTCCGGATACTCGTCAAGCATAGTCTGCTCTCGCTCCCAGGAGAGCTCTTCACGACCGCAATTGTCCCACCGGACCTTGACCATCCTGATCTCTTTATTGCGTAGCCGCTTGACCTCCGAGTCCTCAATCCGCACGGGCTTGACCTTTGTCGTTAGCCCACTATCCACCGGCACTTGATCAACCGCGATCACTTGCGTAGGCTCTTGCACCGCCTTCCGAAGCACCGAAATGTGGAATACATCATGTAAACCACTTAGCTCCACTGAAAGCTTCAACCTATAGGCTGCTTCGCCAACTCGCTCCAGAACCTCAAACGGTCCAAGGTACCTCGGGCTTAGCTTTTTCAATCGCCGCACCCGCGAGACACCCTTGAACGGCTTGATCTTTAAGTATACATAATCGCCCACAGCGAACTCCACGTTCCTGTGTTTGGCATTATAGTACTTTGCTTGCCGGTCCTGAGCAATAAGCAACCTCTCCCGAATGGTTCTCACCAAAGAAGTAGCATCCTCCACTTCCGATCGCTTATACAACTTTGACTCACCCGTTTCTAACCAAGACAACGGCGTGCGACATCTTCTACCATATAGGGCCTCGAAGGGCGCCATCTGAATACTCGCTTGGTAGCTGTTGTTGTATGCGAACTCCACCAAATAGAGGTGGTCTTCCCATTGCCTTCCGAAATCCAAGACACACATACGAAGCATGTCTTCCATGATTCTATTGACCCTCTCGGTCTGCCCATCCGTTTGCGGATGGAAGGCTGTGCTGAACTTCAACTTAGTTCCCAACATTTGCTTCACAAGCCTCCAATCGTTGGACGTGAACCGCCCATCTCGGTCACTCACGATGCTGCGGGGCACACCATGAAGCCGTACTATGTTATCCACATAGAGCTTTGCCAACTTCTCCACCGGATCATCCTTCCTATGGGGAATAAAATGCGACACCTTCGTTAATCGATCAACAACCACCCAAATGGCGTCGTTTCCCTTCTGCGACCTTGGCAAACCGTGCACAAAGTCCATAGAGATGTCGTCAAATTTCCACTCCGGAATAGGCAAGGACTTAAGAAATCCTCCCGGCTTTTGGCACTCCGCCTTTACCAAGGCGCAGGTTTGGCACTTCGCTACGTATAGCGCCACATCCTTTTTCAAACCCGACCACCAAAATAGTTTCTTTACATCGCGGTACATCTTCGTGCACCCCGGTTGAATCGAGTACTTGGTATGGTGCGCCTCGTACAACAACTCCACCCGTAAATTGCCCACACTTGGGACGCACAGACGACCGTCTTTCCAAAGCAATCCGTCCTCCACGACGAATTGGGAATTTGACCCATCCAGGGCCTCTATCATGAACTGCTTCATATGAGCATCCATATCCAAAGCCTGCCGAATCCGATCAGCCAGGTCATATTGGACTTCAGTCCAATTCAGAACTGCTTCAGCACTTGATTGTCTGTCCACACAAACAATCTCCAACGCCTCCAACTCCCGCACCAACCGCTCATCGTGCACCGATAGCCAATTGGCTTGAGCTGGGGCTCGACGACTCAATGCGTCCGCAACCGAATTCCCTTTGCCAGGCACGTAGTGGATCTTGAATGTATAGTCCCCCAGGAACTCCATCCACCTACGCTACCGCATATTCAGATCCTTCTGATCAATTAGATACTTTAGGCTCTTGTGATCGGTGTAGATATCAATCTTCACACCGTACAAATAGTGTCTCCGCAGCTTCAAAGCAAAAATCACGGCCTCTAACTCCAAGTCATAGACCGGATAATTCCTCTCGTGCACTTTTAGCTGTCTCGAGCCATAAGCTATCACGCTTCCGTGCTGCAGTAGCACGCAACCCAAACCGCTGCCTGAAGCATCACTATATATCTCATAGCCTTCGGTTCCACATGGCGAACTCAGCACAGGCGCCGTGGTCAACCGACACTTCAGTTCCTCAAAAGCTCGCGCGCACTCTGGCGTCCAAACGAACTTATGCTCCTTCCTCGTCAAAGTAGTGAGAGGTAACGCTATCCGCGAGAAGTTCTCTACGAAGCGCCTATAATAACCGGCAAGCCCCAAAAAGCTCCGGACTTCTGCTACCGTAGCAAGCTCAGGCCACTCCCGTATCGCAACAATCTTCGCCGGATCCACATCAATACCCTCTCCACTTACTATATGCCCGAGGAACGCCACTGAGGATAGCCAAAACTCGCACTTCGAGAACTTGGCATACAACTGATTTCTCCTTAGCGTCTCCAACACCAAATGAAGATGCTTGAAGTTATCTTCCTCACTTTGCGAGTACACCAAAATATCGTCGATGAAGACGATCACAAAATGGTCCAAGTACTCCCTGAACGACCTGTTCATCAAATCCATGAATACTGACGGCGCATTAGTCAGCCCAAACGGCATGACCGTAAACTCATAATGCCCGTATCTCGTACTAAACGCTGTCTTCGGGATATCACTCTCCCTTATCCGCAGCTGATAGTACCCAGACTTGAGATCTAACTTCGAGTACACCGTCGACCCGACTAACTGATCGAAGAGATTATAAATCCGGGGGATCGGGTACTTGTTCTTCTCCGTCAGCTTGTTTAGCTCCCGATAATCAATACATAGCTCAAGCCTCCGTCCTTCTTCTTAACAAAGAGGACCGGTGCGCTCCAAGGCGAAGAACTCGGGTGCACATACCCTTGCTCCAACAACTCTTGCAGTTGAACTTTCAGCTCCGCCATTTCCTTAGGCGCTAGCCGATACGGAGATCGTGACACAGGCTTTGCACCTGGCCCTAGCTCGATCGTAAAATCTATCTCCCGCTGAGGCGGGGCTCCAGGAAGATCTGCGGGGAACACATCAGGGTATTCCGATACCACTGAAATACAATCCAAAGTGGGCTTCGGCTTTGCAACCTCCACTAGTGTAAAGAACAGTTCTGCTCCAGCACGAACCGCCTTCACCACCTGAAGAGCAGACATCAACGTCTTGCTCGACCCCTTTAAGCCCGTAAATGTCGTCTCACGACTCGCTCCCAGCTTAACTTCCTTGCTACCGCAATCTATATGGGCATGCTGCTCCGAGAGCCAGTCCATGCCAAATATGACATCGAACTCCACTAACGGAAGTAAAGACGCTCGCAGGTCGAACTCCTGCTCCCCAATACGAATCTTAACATCGCAGATCCTATCCGCTCGCATCGAACACCCATTGGGCAACAACACATCCAACTTATCCTTCGCCATCGAGGAAGGGACTCCGATGCGTGATATAAATCCTTCGGACAAGAAGGAGTGTGAGGCTCCCGTATCGAAGAGTGCTCGTGCCGGATTTTCACAAATCAATGCAAATCCTAAACAAGTAGTGGTAAGGTAACATGTGCATAACAAGTATTTAAATAAATTGACTTGCTATAATTAAACCGTACCTGTCACCACATCAGCTTGTTTAATGGCCTCCTGTTGGCCAAGATTGTAGACCCTTGGTTGGGCCGGAGCATAATGGGATGCGGTCGACTCCACCGCCTTGCCCTTCTCTTCATAAGTAGCTCCCGGCTTCCTCTCGGACTTAGGACGTCCGCTCCAACAATCACGGGCGAAATGCCCCGTCTTTCCACATGTAAAACATGCGCCCGGGGTCCGACTCGTAGTCGCCCCAGAAGCACCAGAAGGAGCTGGACCCGAAGTCCTATGCTTCTTGAAAGACCTCCGATAGCCGGACTTTGAAGTAGTCGGCACTCTGAACTCAGATTTCTTTTCACCCAAGCTTTTCTTCGCTTGCAGGCTCTTCATGTCCTTCTCCAAGGACCGGGCAGTATTGTCCAAGGTTAAGAAACCCTGCGTCATCGGCCCCGACAATAATAGTCTCAACTCATCCCTCAAGCCTTCATAAAAACGATTAGTCTTGCGCTCCTCATCCATGATGGTGGAGCTAGCATAACGACTCAACCGCGTAAACTCGTGGAGATATTCATCCACGCTCCTCTCACCCTGCACCAACTTCAGGAACTCATTCTCCATTGAAATCCTCTGAGTAGAAGGGAGGTATCTTGCCAAGAACAATCCCGAGAACTCTTCCATCGGAACGTCTATCAATTGTCTACCTCTCAAATGATGCAGCTCCAATCCTTCCCACCACATCCTCGTTTCACCGTCCAGCAGGAACATAGCGATGGTGGTCATTTGCCACTCCTCCGTCTCCGTCGCCGTCATGACAAGTTGCACGGGAAGGAACACTCAAGAATATGAAATTCGTGATCTCCATAAAAAAATGAGCCAAATATATACTTTGTAGCTCTCGTCGATGATATTGGGTATCGCTTTCCAACGATATCTTATCTGGCTGCCATGTGTCCCATTATTCTAAAGATTCTGCGGAATGATCCGGTCATGGCCAATTGTGCGCTATCACCTAGGCGATATTGATACCATCGGGCATTATCGAGGTTAATTGAAATCCGTGGAGATCATACGGTAATGGTTCTGCAAGCTATCGTCGGGTGGTGATACTAGATATCTCCAGGCAATATCACCTTTACTTCCCTTTGCAATCCTGAATCCAAGCCAAAAATGATTTGAGTCTTATACTTATTATATCTGCACATCATAAACACACGATAATCAAATACAAATGAGATTTGTTATTGGCAAACCAAGAAGCGTGGAACGCATACTCCAACAATCTCCCCCTTTTGATAATAACAAATCCACTTAGAAAGAAATCATAAATGACCTTGTTGGATCCCTAGTGAGATTTGGGCTAGGTTCACTAAGTTAGGATCATATGACCCACAATGTTTAGCCAGGGTCATTGTTATGTCCTAGAGTCTAGGCCAAGTCCTTACAGTCAACATCACATGGACCAGCTATCAATAAGACTGCTAGAGACTCAAGACTTAGAAGATTTCAAGACTCTGTAAAGTGAGTTCGACAATCGTTGAACTCAGGTCGATGATTTTCATGCTCTGTTTGACGATCTCAGAGTTAATTCTCTGAGCTGAGCTCGACGAACTTTATTCATTGGTCGACGAATCTTTGGACTACGACAACATTCTGTCAAGACATTGTTCTCTAGTCTCAGGTCGACGAACTTAGTTCTCTGCCCGACGAATTCTAGATTATCTACTTCAATAACTTAGAACCAAAAGACTTGTGTCGACACTCAAAGTATATGTCTACACCAACTGAGTCGACACTAGAAGCACTTGTGTCGACATACAGATTATCAGTCGACACTTTGGAAAGGTTATGTCGACACCACACAGAAGACTTTTGTCGACATACAGGATATCAGTCAACACTTTGGAAAGGTTGTGTCGATACCATACAAAAGACTTATGCCGACACACAGGATATCAGTTGACACCACCTGTGTCGACACCATAAGTAATTGTGTCGACACACAGAATATTTGACAACTCTAGAAACTCAGCTCAACGAAATCAAATCTTAGGTCGACAAATTCTGGAGACTTTAACTTTCATTTCAGATACAACTGTGAATATTCTAAGTCCAGAATAGTTGCTGAACTCCAGTCGACGAACACAGTTATCAGCTCGACGAATTCTGTCATCAGTTCGACGATTCCAGACTTAGCATTTATTCCTTCTATCCTTAGTCTATGGAAATAATTTCTGAATGATTAATGATAAAATATTCTCTGAATATTACCATTGGACGGTACTTTAATCACGGCTTTCATCAGAATTATTGTTTTCCATTTTTCCAAGGGACAGTTGGGGAAAGGAATCAATGCAGTTTATTTTCAAGGACCTCCAACATTGATTGCTGTAGAAGGATTCAAATTGTAAAGGAAATTCCCTTAGGAAATATAAAAAGAGATTTTTCTCTCTTTCCTGATAGCAAGTAAGCAAGAAAGCAAGTAAGAAGAATCAGAGTACCAGAGCAATTGCAGAGACACAACATACACAGACACAGAGATTAAAAGTCAATCTATCTTCAACAGCTTCTCTGCTCCTTTCATAAAAGCTCTGATACAAAAAGAAGATCTGCTCTCAGAAGAAGAAGAAGAACAATCATACAAAATCAAGAGTCTTTTTACTTCAACACTCCAGGACTTCCATGGACAACAACTATAAAATCTATCAAGAAGATCCTGCAGAAAAAATCTAAAAGCTTGAAAGCCTATCACCCTGCAACAAGGCTTCCATATTTCCCTGAACCATTCAATATCTCAGGGGGAGCCATTTGCTACCATCAATAATCCATAAGTCTTCTCTCTGATTGTTGACAGAGAAGACATAATCAACTCTCTCACCCCCACTGTGTAAAGGGTTGTCGTCTCCCTTCAAAAGTGATTCCTGGTTGCAAGTCACCTGATCAAAAGACTTGGGGATTTGGTTTTTGAGCACTTGATCAAAAGCTCATTGGTGTCAGACACCTGATCAAAAACCTGAGTGGATTCCTACTAGGGTGGTAGAAGAGTGGATGTACCCAAGTTGGGGAACCACTATAAATTTCTTGTGTCGTCTGGTTGCCCTCTCTTTTGTTTTCTTATTGTGGCTGTGGTAGTTAGTTTCTGTGCTTTTATATTTTGATTTATTTACTATTGCACTTAGACTAATCTGCATTATCCAGTAGAGAATTTTATAAAACTCTAAATACTCTATTCACCCCCTCTAGAGTATTCCTGATCTAACTGCTCACTTTCAATTGGTATCAGAGTAGGTTCCTTTGGTTGTACAAGTTAACCCTTGAACCAAAGATCGTTTGTTAGATCTAAATTTTTTTTTTTTCCATATTAGATTTATATACACAGCTATGGCACAAAACAAGGACTATGCAAGCACCAGACGTCTAGTTTGCAACCTAAACATGTTTGCCATCTGGAAGGCAAGAATTAAATTATACATGAATTCTATTGATGAGGATATATACAACTCTATTTTGACAGGTCCCCCTCAAGCTTCAACCTCTGTAACATCTATAAGCACTACTGCAGTTCCACCACCTGAGTGGACTGAAGCCCAAAAGAAGGCAAAGATAGCTGATGCCAAGGCTATGAACATACTGGCATAGACTATGTCAGATGATATTTTTTAGAAGGTGGCTGAATGCACCTCAGCCAAAGCCATCTGGGATTCACTAAATCAGAAGGTGGCTAGTTCAGCTGATGAGAGAAAGGATAGGAGATCCAACCTCATATCCATATATGAGAACTTCAAGAAAGAAGAAGCTGAATCAGTAGCTGATATGTATAACAGGTTAAACTCAATCATCAATGAGCAAAAAACCTTGGACAAGCACATCACCCTCACAGAGGTGAATGACAAGATCCTGATGTGCTTCCCAAAATCATGAGATTCAAGGATCTGGCCCATCAACTAGGCCAGAATCCTAAATGAGATATCTATAGAATCTCTATTGGACAAGTTAAAGTCTTATGAAAAACTGATCAAGTCCAGGGAGGCAGCAGAGCAAAGGACACCTCCACCAACTAGAAAATAGCAAAGTATAGCTTTCAAGGCTGCTGAGGAGACAGAGACATCAACATCAAATGAAGAGCTCATGAGTCTATTTGCCAGAAGATTCTACAAGATGGCAAGAAAGGACTTTAGAAGAAAGTCATCTAGGCAAGATGACAAACCCAGGTATGGTAAAACACCAACTAAAGAAGTGGCGTGTTTTGGGTGCAGGAAACCTGGGCACTTCCTCTCTGAGTGTCCAGATAATCTGAAGAAAGAGAAGAGAAGAGAGAAAGACACCAGGAAACAACACACCAGCAAACCTTCTTCCAACAAATACAAGAGGAAGGAAAAGGGTTTTGTGGCTGAAACCTGGAGTAAAATTGAAGATGAATCAACATCTTCTAGATCCAGTGAAGATGAGGAAGAAGCAAGGGCTAAGGAGGTTTGCCTCATGGCAATTGATGCTTCTAGGAGCAATTCAGAAGAAGAGGAATCAGACAATGAAGAAGCTTCAGTTTCAGAAGCTGATAAGGTACTATCTTCTTTTGATTACACTTCGAATTCTTTTAAAATTGAATTTAAATTAATGTGTATAAACTTAATAAATTCAGAAAAAGAGATTAAAACCCTTAGAGAAAAATTAGGAAATTTAGAAAACATTAACTCTGAAAATAATAGGTTAAAAGATGAATTATGCTTAGCTAATGAGAAAATAACATTGTTAAAAACTGAGCTTTGTGAGGCTAAACAACTTGAGGAAACTCTTAATGGAAGAAGCCTCAAGCTGATGGACATCACAAGCACTGTGAATGCCAGACTTAATGGAAAGCTAGGCTTGGGTGCTTCATCAGATTTGCCCCCCATTCTCAGGAAGAACATCTTAACAACCCCCACAAAATTTGTCACTGCTAAGGGAAAAGAAAAAGTAATCAATAAACAAACAACAGAAAATGTTTCTAAATGAATAGGTCAGAAAACCAACCAGAAAACCATAGGTAACAAGGTTCAGCAGAATTCGTCGAACTTAGATCGATGAAATCTAGCCAGTTCGTCGAACCTAGATCGACGAACTCTGAACGCAAACTATAGTTATAATTATTCGTCTAACTGCGGTCGACGAACTCTGTATGGTTCATCGAGCAGAGGTCGATGAACAAGGGGCACAAAAAATGAATATATTCATTCTCTGGGCAGAGATCGACGATCTCAACCCTATTCATCAAACTCTGGTCGACAAACTCACAGAAATTCGTCGAACCCAGAAAGACTTAACAAAAACTTTAATTATAACAGAAACTTAAATAATTCCAGGAAAGCCTTTAATCCACTAGCTGATTGGGTCATACCACCTAGGAGATATCACCCTCTAGGATATAAATCCCAACCAGAATATTCTGTTATTTTCAGCTATTCATACCAGGAAAAGAAAGGACCCAAGGTAACATGGGTCAAGAACATTTAACTGTTTTCATTACAGTTGAAGAGTTGTCGAAGTGTGAATCAACCTTGGTACCTGGACAGTGGTTGATCCAAATATATGACAGGCAGTAAGGACATTCTATCCAACTACAAGTCCAAGCTGGGGCCAAAGGTCATCTTTGGTGACTCCAAATGTGGCTAGTCAGAACGTTATGAAGCAGTGAAGATTGGAGTTGTTACTTTCAAGAAAATAACTTATGTCAAAGGACTCAAACATAAACTCATCTCCATAAGTCAATTATGTGATGAAGGTTATCAGAAATTTCTACCAGAAGTAACTTGCAGGTACATCACTTGTGTGAGAGTTTGGATGGACTAAATCTTACCCAAGAGGTTCCAACTCATCCTTCTCCACAAGTTATTGAAGAAAGTGAAGATGAATTCATTGAAAGGAGTGATATTCCCCCAACAACAAACATAATTCCACAGGAGGAATTAATTCCAAATGCTATTGTAGAACCAATTCCACCAGCTGATCTTGTTACACTTAGGGATCACCCCAGATCTCAAGTTATTGGAGACATATCAGCAGGTGTATAGACAAGGCATCAACTCAACTAAGATTTGATGCATGCCTGTTTTCTCTCTCAGATTGAACCTCTATCCATCCATGATGCAGAGCAAAATCCCCAATGGATCATTGCAATGTAGGAGGAATTAAATCAGTTTGAGAGATGTAGAGTTTGGGATTTGGTTCCAAGGCCTCAAGACTACCCAGTCATTGGAACCAAATGGGTCTACAGAAACAAGCTGGATGCACAATGAGTAATAGTGAGGAATAAAGCCAGACTTATTGAACAAGGATATAGGCAAGAAGAAGGAATAGATTATGACCAGACCTTTACACCTGTTGCAAGGTTGGAAGCAATCAGAATATTCCTTGCCGATGCAGCTTACAAGAGATTTAAGGTCTATCAAATGGCTATGAAAAGTGCATTCTTGAATGGAGTACTCAAGGAAGAGGTGTATGTTGAAGATCCTCCAGGTTTTGTTTCTCCAACTCATCCCTCTTATGTTTACAAATTGCATAGAGCTCTCTATGGTCTAAAGCAAGCTCCAAGAGCTTGGTATGAGACTCTAGCCAGCTTTTAGTTAGAGCATAAATTTATTAGAGGCATTGTAGATAGAACACTTTTCACTAGACATCATAAGGATCAAATACTGTTAGTACAAATATATGTGGATGACATAATATTTGGGTCTACTGATTCAAAATTGTGCAAGAGATTCTCTGATCTCATGCATTCTAAATTTGAAATGAGTAGCATGGGTGAGCTTTCCTACTTCCTTGGTCTCCAAGTGAAGGAGCTCCCTGATGGCATCTTCATCTCCCAAGCTAAGTATACTAAAGAGCTTATCAAAAAGTTTGGGATGGCTGATGCCTCAGCAAAGAAGACACCTATGGCTACAAATGTTGTAATTGATTCAGATGCACATGGGAAACCTGTGGATCAGAAATTATATAGGGCCATTGTTGGATCCCTGTTATACCTTACAACAAGCAGACCTGATATCATGTTTGTCACATGCATTTGTGCTAGGTTCTAGGTGAACCCAAAAGGATCTCACCTTATTTTCCTAAAAAAAATTTTGAGATATATAAAGGGTTGTCCTAGTCTAGGACTATGGTTGTAAGACCCCCCCTCCCGGATCGCAAAACACGGCACGAAGGGGGAGTCTTATGCCCGGAACAGCCGCCTTGCGGTAGCATTAGCACACGAGCTAACCTGCACCACAAGATGCCTATTCCGCCGGCTACAACAATATCAATAGAACATGCTAACCCAACCAAATAAATAAGCAAGAGAAGTCAAAATTCACACTAAGTATATAATGTCCAAATACATCAATAAGGAGAAGCTAAACACGCTTCTACAAAATATTAGAGTACAACTAAACATTGCCCAAACGGGCTACATCAGAGAATCAAATACTAACATCAGTAACCGACGGTATCGACGACACCGTCACTTTAGGCCCTATCGTCCTAGCCTGGCTGCCCTGCTGCGTAGTCTACGGCTGCTCTACCTATGGCGTGACCTCCTAAAAAGGAAGACGTAGCAACCGTTAGTCGAAACGACTAAGTGGTTTCACATCCGCTCCCCCGGCGACTCCTCGGCACTGGGAGGGAAAAGGAATCAAGAGTACAATAAACATTAAGTATAAGAGTGGTACAAGCAGGTGGCAAGGTACATGAGTATAAATGTATAATCTAGCAGTTCTACAAAGCTAACAATGTATAACAACAGGTGTATGGAAATCTACAGCAGGTTAGTAACTTAACTTATAAGGATGCCCATACAAGCTTATAAGTTAAGGATCATTTTGCATAAAGTAACTCATCGTATAAGAGTGCCCATATAAACTTATACAATAAGGATCTTGTTGTGCAATGATATGAAATGATATGTATGCTATGCAATGACTCACCCATGCTCACACGCATGCAACCGCTATGTCGACATAGACCATTAGTTCCCACTTTTCGAGCAGGTAGCTAACCTCTCAAGTATCAGCCGCCGCGACCAGGCGGTGACAGTAGATCGGGCGTCTCTACTACTTGGCGGGTATCCACACTACTTCACCTAGGCCTCCATACACATCAACGCTAAGAACACAATAGTAGAGCCCATGCGTACTATGGCCCAGCGGAAGCCTCGGGTAGATGTGCACCGAGGACCAAGCCCCGAACTGAACTTGTGTGACCCGAAAGGAGCCTCGGAGTGAGCACGAGGACCAAGCCCAAACGTTCACCTGGCACGAAAGGGGTCCCGGGACGTGAACACCGAGGACCAAGCCCAACCGCCCAAAGTCTAACAGTCAACTCCCGTCGGTGTGACGACTGGCGAGCCCGTAGACCTGCCACACTATCCTTAACCCAGGATTACGACACCGCGTGTTGACTCACACCGCATGCAATTCCACAACACTGTGGCATGGAAGGAGCCTCGAAGAAAGCACGAGGACCAAGCCCAACCATCCACCCGCACGGAAGGGGCACCGGGACATGAACACCGAGGATACAGCCCAACCGTCCAACTATACACGTTTCCAGATTTCCCAACTAGTGACGATCAACACCGCACCGTCAAACTTCCACGACACTACCCATAGGGAGACGACGCTCTAGTATTGGACTACTAAATTCAATCTGCTATTCAACATTCACATTGCCATGAGTTATCCTTCTATATGTCATTTCAAGTGATTTCAACCTATTATATCAAGATGCACATGTATAACAATCTACTAACTTCTAACAAGCCAAACCATTCAAGTAGACTAACTTACAATTCGATCACATGGAATCCGATTAATAATCTTCATCAATTTTGCAACTAAATTAATTATTCATAAGAGTTTATCCAAGCCTCAAGATTACCTGCGATATTAATTTCATCGAATCCAAATCCATATGTTATAAACCCAGATTTTTAAGTGCAGGAATAATCTGGACAGTGACTTCAACCAGGGATTCCTGAAGCTTCAGGAATCCGGTGATGACGTGTAACCCCTCTATGGAAAGGTATTTCCATGGACTACAACTTTCATATTCAGACCTCAACCCAGATTTGATATTATCCTATTTGAATTCAGACCCGAATTACGCTGCGTACAGAACACAATTTCTGCATGCAGGATTTGCCGAACATCAAATTCGTTCAGACTTTCCCGTCCCTACAGACTTCGCCTGAAGTCGTTCAGCCACTCATTGGAAAGGTATTTGCAAGGGCGTTAACTTTTGTTTTTAGCCGAAAGCCCAGATCTGGCTATATCCCACCTAAAAATGGTCACGAAGTTCGCTGCGCGCAGAATACAGATTCTGCACCCATCTTAAGGCGGAATGAACGACATCGGTTCGTCTTCCTCCTCAAGGCGATCTTCCCAATCATTCCAGAAAACCTCCTCCCTTATTCAACCTCAAGAGTCCAACACCCTTCATGAGACAATCCCTAAAATCACATAGAAGAAGGGCGTGGTTGAAGAGATCTAAAATCTAGGACACAAGTCCTAGCATGGCCTTTCCTAGAAAACTTCTCCTCTCCATCAAGACTCTCTTGAGTCGATGTCTCGCCTAGGAAAATAACTATAGATCTAGCACCAAGAGAGAGGGTAGGAAACTCACTTCATTTCCAGCGGTTCCATTTCCGGCCATAGACCTTGTGATTCTTCGCGGCGACATCCTCTCTTTTACGGCAATGGAGGATCTACTTCCCTAGATCTTCCTCCAGCAAACTCCCTTCTTCACAAGACTTCTCTCAGAAAAATACGGATGGGAAGAAGAGTGAAACGGATAGGGTTTTCCACTGTTCCTTATATATAAAATGTGACACGGGTAGGGACACACCTGTGTCCTTACCCGTGTCCCGCTAGTTGGTGATGAGCTCTGTTGAAAGAGAGTATTGTCAAGGGTTGCGGGTTCAAAACCTAGCGCCAACAACGCGCCTTGCTGAAAAACAGGCGGGAGAGGCGTTGGGGTGTATTGGGCTGCAGCCCTGTAACGTTGTCACGGGTGAGACAAGCTGTGCGGCCCATGTATGGGTGCGGCAGCCTCTGAGCTCTAGGCTGGGCCATTACATAAAAAGACTTTTTATGTAACGGCCCAGCCTAGAGCTTAGAGGCTGCCGCACCCCACATGGGCCGCACAGCTTGTCTCACCCGTGACAACGTTACAGGGCTGCAGCCCAATACACCCCAACGCCTCTCCCGCCTGTTTTTCAGCAAGGCGCGTTGTTGGCGCTAGGTATCGAACCCGCAACCCTTGACAATACTCTCTTTCAACAGATCTCATTTTTTATGTAACGGCCCAGCCTAGAGCTCAGAGGCTGCCGCACCCCACATGGGCCGAACAGCTTGTCTCACCTGTGACAACATTATAGGGCTGCATCCCAATACACCCCAACGCCTCTCCCGCCTGTTTTTCAGCAAGGCGCGTTGTTGGCGCTAGGTATCGAACCCGCAACCCTTGACAAAACTCTCTTTCAACAGAGCTCATCACCAACTGAGCTGCAACTCGAGGACTCCCCTATTTTGGGCTGCGGTTGGCGAGTGGCCTTTGTTGGGCCCAGAGGCGCTCGAGGACATGGAAGGTGCCGTACGCCTTATTCGGGAGAAGCTCCGGATCGCCCAAGAGCGATATGAAAAGTACGCCAACCGACGAAGGTCGGAGTTAGAGTTTGTTGTGGGGGATTTTGTTTTCCTGAAAGTCTCTCCAATGGTTGGAATTAAAAGGTTTGGAAAGGAGCGCAAATTAGACCCAAGATTTGTGGGTCCCTTCAAGATTCTTGCGCGAGTTGGTGCATCCGCTTACAAAGTAGAATTACCCGTGAACTTTCCTAGTGTTCATGACGTGTTTCATGTCAGCCAACTTCGCAAGTGTGTGCAACATGACAAGCAAGTGTTGGACGTGGTGCCGCAATTGGCGCCAAACCTTTCTTATGTGGAGATGCCCATCCGGATATTGGACTCCCAAGATCGCGTGTTGCGGAAAAAGAAGATTCCAATGGTCAAGGTGCTATGGACAAATCAAAATGTGGAAAACGCGACGTGGGAGCTCGAGTTAACGATGAGGGCGGCTCACCCTCATTTATTCCCGTAAACATGCTGGTATGTAAATTCATGTTTCTGTTTGGTTACTCATTTGAGTTATATCAAAATGATTGAAAAGTTTCGAGGCGAAACTTTTTGTTAGGGGGAGTGACTATAACGCCCCGTAATGTTTTCGTGGAATGAGTGCATATGCTTGATGGGAGTTACGTTTGTTTTGACCGTTGTTCGAGCATGGTTTTCCCGCGGGCTTTCGAGTGGCTGTTTTGGTAGCCGAGTTGCACGATTCCCAGGCAAGCCGGAGTCCAATTTGGGGACTCGGTGAGGCCTCTTTGGGAATGCTTGCACTTTTTAGCGCCCGGGTAATGTTGCTTAAAATGGGTTGCATGTACAGCAAACAAAAAAACGGGTAAAAAGTTCTTAAGGCAAAAATGATCTAGGACGACACAAAAACACTTTTCAAAACAGGGAAAAATGGTCGTTTTTGTGCGTGACACGCCCCCCGACACGGGCGTGTCGGGGCGTGACCCAGGGCATGACCTGGGGCGTGACCTCCTTGACTCGATGAATTTCTTGCGTCGAGTTGAGCTCAACGAATGGGGTACACGCCCCGTGACACGGGCGTGTCACGGGCCGTGTCCCGCCGTGTCGAGTGTCTAGTGTCGAGTGTCGAGTGTCGAGTGTCGAGTATCGAGAGAGGGGACACGGCCTGTGACACGGGCGTGTCACAGGGCGTGTCAAGCTTTGTCGAGTGTCGACACTTTTGGTCGACGAGGTGTCGGGACACGGGCTACACGCCCTAGGTCACAGGCGTGACCGACCCATCACGGGCGTGTACCCGGCCGTGTACCGTGTGGATAAACTTGGATTTACCGACTTTCTGCGCCGCTTAAGGTACACACCCTGTGACACAGGCGTGACACAGGGCGTGACTGGGCCGAAAATCGACTTTTTCCAGTTTTTTTTGTGCCGTTCATTTCCGTGATTCTGAATCTAACGGTCCAGCTCTGTTCTGGAGGAAATAAGGCCGAAACAGAGATTGCTCCTCGTCATTTCACCTTCTTCTTCATCTTCTTCCTCATTCCAAAAGAACATCAAGGGAGCAAAGCTAAGACAAGGGAAGGAAAGAGAGGAGCAGCCGTCGCGGTGTCATCTCGGTTCAGGAAAGCTGTGTTCTTCACCGTTTCCAATCTTGTTTTCTTGTTCTTTGATTGTGCAAGTTTAGCTAATTTTCCTCTTCAATTTTATTAGCCTTGTTCTTCTTGTTTTTGTTTAGTCATGAATCCTCTTGATCCTCATGTCTCACATGCTTACCGCCTTGTTATCAAATTGCCCTATGTTCAATTATTTCTAATGCGGAATTGATTCATGTAGCTTTTCTTGTTCATGTCATGATCATGTTAAAATACACTTGTTGGTTTAGTTAGCAATATCCTTTGAGGAGTAAGTAGAAATTATGGTAGCATACGCATGTTAGCATACACATGGGCAATTTGTCGTCATGAGTGAGGATGAAGGAAGGAAACGTGTGTACGTAGGTTATGGTGAGAATTGCTTATGGTGTTGCGCTTGGGTTCGTTTATGGTGAGTTTTGCGAGGCGAAGTGTGAACCATGGCATGAGCATTTGTGTGAGGATTCGGTAAGGGGTAGTGTGGTTTGAGCCTTTGTGGCCACCGGGTTTTGATTTGTTGTGTAGAGCACCTTTTTGGCCCCAATTTGGGCTGGCTTTTATTGGTGCGTTCCACTTTAGGGCTGCCACCAAAAGACCCTTGCAGACTCGCATTTAACTGTTGCTTATGTTTCACTCGTATAGTTGTTTCTTGTACTAAGGATGATGGAATGGGCATGTGTTTTGCCTTTTTGCTCCTGTGGGTTGAGCAGGGCTTGAGGAGAATGGCACGCACTTGGTGCGTTTTACACTTGTTTTCCACCTGTTTTGTTTACTCAGTTTACTTATATGAAACATTGCTACGGGGTCGGTAAGCCCCTTCGTTATATTTCTGAACTTCATACTCTGTTGTGTAGCTTTGATGATTGCTGAGGTGTTCTTTCTTGAATGCCTCAGGTGCAGGTTGTAGCCAGTTGAGCGGCTAGTGCTTGGGTCGAGTTTCTTTGGAGCTAGCCGAGATTACGAGCGAGGTAGTTCTTTCCTCTGTTGTACAGACATACTTGCACCCCAATGGGTTCGTGTCAGCTTGTTGGCGCCCATTGGTGGTTTTCTTTACTTGTGATATATATATGAATGCTAGACTGCTAATGTGACTCATTTGGCTAAGATGATGTCTACTTGCTCTTGGGAAGGATTTATGGTAGGTTGCATTAGGTATTTTTAAGCTAAACAAAACCTATGCTAGGATAACATGCATAACATGTTTTGGTCACCGAACAAGTATTTTCTAAAGAACGTAAACAAAGATGATTTCTTATATTATTATAAAGATAGACTGCATATAGGAGATCGTCATAAGTAAACAAAGTATTTCCGCCGCGTACACTCACGCATTTTGATGCCTAAGGCCGAGGGATACGGCCATTAAACTAAACGGTTTTCTTGCATTTAACTGATGGATTTCAACTCATAAAGTAAGCGTCAAGGGTTTGCCTGAGCGTGTGCAGTTATCCCCTGCACGACGTGGCATCATAACTCGTAGTTCCTCTTGCTCTGATACGATGTACTCGTTGAGGAAATGCGGGTTGTGACAACCGGGTAATTGATTTCATGCTTCTTCAGTTGCCTTGAAGCATAAGCAATCACATGCCCGTGCTGCATCAATACCACTCCCATCCCTTGATATGACGCGTCCGTGTAAACTTGAAATCCTTCCTTTCCAGATGGAAGTGCAAGGATGGGGGCGGAGGTAAGTCTATCCTTTAACTCCTGAAATGCCGCTTCACATTGAGGCATCCACTCAAATGGCACACCCTTCTTCGTCAAGGAGGTAAGAGGAAGAGGAACCTTTGAAAATCCTTTCACGAACTTGCGGTAGTACCCGTCAAGTCCAAGTAAACTCCTCACATCAGCCGCCGACTTCAAGGGCGACCACTCTTTCACGGATCGCACCTTGGCTGGGTCCACCGCTAGTCCAGCTCCACTGATTACATGGCCTAAGAAGGCAACCTCTTTGAGCCAAAATTCGCATTTGCTGAACTTGGCGAACAAAGCATGCTCTTTTAATTTCTTCAGAACCAATGCCAGGTGCTCAGTATGCTCCTATTCCGTCTTTGAGTAGACTAGTATATCGTCGATGAAGACGATGACGAAGACATCCAAATAGGGTTCGAATACCTTGTTCATCAGGCTCAAGAAAGCCGAAGGGATATTTGTGAGCCCAAATGGCATTACCGTGAACTCATACAACCCATATCTTGAACTGAAAGCCGTCTTCTGAATGTCCTCCTCATGTATCCTCAACTGATAGTATCCCGAGCGCAAGTCCAGCTTAGAAAACCAATGCGCTCCCACTAGTTGATCGAACAACTCGTCGATCCGAGGTAGCGAATAAGTGTTCCGCACCGTCAGCCGGTTGAGTTCCCGATAGTCTATACACAAGCGCAAGGTTCCATCCTTCTTCTTCATAAAGAATACAGGGGCTCCCCAGGGTGACGAACTGGGGTGAACGAACCCTGACTCCACCAATCCTTGCAATTGAACTCTAAACTCCGAGAGTTCCTTCGGGGCCATTCGGTAAGGGGCCTTTGATAACGGCTTGGCACCCAGTACCAGATTAATCCGAAAATTAACTTCTCTATGAGGGGGTAACCCTGGTAGTTTCTCTGGAAACACCTCGGGAAAGTCCCGCACTACCCGAACATCTTTTACCTCCAATGCTACCTCCTTCAACTCAAACAAGATCATGAAGACCTCATCCCCTTTCATATGGGCCTTTACAGTCTGAACTGAAGATAAGAGCATACGGGGTGCGAAATTAATACCTTGGAAGATAACCTCGGTGTCCCCATGCCTCAAATAGATCTTCTTCTCCGCGCAGTCGATCCTCGCGAAGTGCCAATTCAACCACGCCATGCCCAAAATGATGTCGAAATCCGACATCTTCAGGACCATGGCAGGCGTATCGAAATCCCTTCCTTCAATAAACATCTCCAACTCGCACTTGGCGGTAGCGATCATCTTCGAGCTATCCAGGAGGCGCACTCGTCGGGCTATTCCAGAAAAGTATTGTATGCCCTCCATACCTTTAATGAAATCTTCGGACACGAAAGAGTGTGAGGCACCGGCATCGAACAATGCATAGGCCGTCTTCCCACCGATTACCACGGTGCCTAAGTACCAATAACCAAGCTCAACCACTAGGTATCTAGTATGTCTTAAACAGTTTAAATTGAACGACAAAATTTGAAAAGGTTAACTGCACATACCAGCTATAACATCATGGGGGTTCCTTTCTTGTGCAATGTCCTGCGCATACACATGATCCCGGACCGGGCCGGGGTTTCCTCTTGGCGGTCATCGTCCTCAGCCATGCATATATCCCCATCCTTGTGGGGCTGCTGGAGGGAGACCAGGAGGGAGAGCAGGAGGGATGTTCCCATACAGCTGTGGGCAGTAGCGTCTAATGTGGCCCGGTTGATTGCACTCGAAACACACCAACCCACGACGCCCCTCTGGTTGCCGGAATTGCTGAGGTTGTGGGGGTGGAGGCAGCGCGGCCGGTTGCTGGACTGGGTGCTCCACTCTATAGTTTCGGTGGAAACACCCTCCACCGCTCTGATATCCCCCTCCTCCTCTACGATCCTGTCTCCTCCTGTTGCTCGGACCGGCCTCCATAACGCCTTCTACAGGCCTCTTGCCACTACTCAAGTGATCCGCCTCCAACCTCTTCGCCATGTCAATAATCTCCGCCAAACTTCCATCCGCTATAAACAAAAGGGACTGCCTTAGGGGATCTCGCAGCCCTTTGTAGAAACGTTTGGCATAACCTATATCGTCCAACTCATAAGAGTTCGCAAACCTTGCGAGATGCTGGAATTCCCGCTGGTATTCCGTAACTGAGTTTGATCCCTGCTTTAGTAGTAGAAACCTCTGCTCAAGCTCATCTCGTGTAACACCCCCTATCCGTCGCATAGCATATAGCAGTAGGTCTGGCCGGGGCCCGACGCCATATACCACAGACAGACCGGGTTGTTACTTATGGAAACCATCCAACCAATCTCAACGTCCTACACAGAGCATTCTAGCGGAAGAAGTTTATAAAAGTTGTAAATAAGAACCCAGCAACAAAGCACGAATGTCCACTAATACAAAATAGGAATGTTATACAAAAATACCCAAAACAAGCCTTAAGGCCTTACAAAATGTTTCACTTTAAATTACATGTTTTACAAACCACGGCACGCAGGCCGGTCATACATGAATAAAGCAGTAAACACTTCCACTTGGGCCTTCGAGGGCCAGCTTCGCAAAAAGGGCTTTAGCTCGCTATTGACCGCTTGGTCCAGCTGCACCTGCAAGCAACAAACCACCGCACGGTGGGAAAACAAGGCAACGGTCAGCAATGCTGACCAAATTATAACGATCCCGCCCCCAACTCGGGGCGGCAATGCTCCTTCCCTGCATTTCATTAGCATAAGCGAGCAATATATATAAATAGCCATTTCATCACAGACGTTGGCTCGCACGGCCACACGCCCCGTGCTCTCAGGGCACATTCTCGGTGAACCGGTCGATGTCACGTCAATTAAAGCCATAGACATTCCGGACTCACCACCGCCACATGGACGGCCAAACCTATGAGCAATTTGTCTTCCTGGCCTGGGTCACGACAATTTAAGCCATTGACCGCCGAAGACCCTAATCTATGCCAACGGTAAGTGCCACGTGCCTTTAGGTCTCTTTAACCGAACGACATAGAACGGGTAGGGTTCCATCTAACCCGTGCTCACATCGCAACGACAATTTAAGCCATTTGCGCGGGTCAAACTTCCGCCGAGTCCCATTTTCGTCACACAATTTCACATAACTCGGTTATGTTCAAGTTGGCTCTCAGGCCCCCATGTTGGCAAGATCTCGTATCCGCCCAGTTTTCCGGGTGCACCTTTGGGTTAGTCCCCAAGGCTCCCTGCTGCAATCTACCGCGTAGAAAACCCGAAAACAAACAATAGCACGGAGTCTTCTCCGGCATTTATGCAATGCAACATCACCGATCCAGACCAACATGTCCAGGTAGGCTTCACACATCATGCATATGTCCGTTCTCGCTTACGGACTCTAAACAACGGGGACTTCACATATCTACCCGAAGGAACGCCTCCAACTCTCCGCAAACTCGCGAGAGCGGGCTTCCTATGCAAAGAAAGAGAGCTACTCATGCTCAAGATGAGGATCGTTACCCTAGCGTTCCTCTTTGGCGCCATGGAAAAGTAATCGGATGAAAACCACCGCACTAGCGTTGCCTCCGTGGATCCGGAGTCGGCTCGCGATTCAGAGCTCCGAAGCTCCTCCAATGGCGGGATCTAGCTCCTTCTTCCTCCCTTGGCTCTCCTCTCTCTCTAAGGTTTTAGAAAGATGAGAAGTTATGAAAAGTAAGGGTTTTCCAAGTCCATTCACGGGTATATCCCTTCAGGAACAACCCCAAGCCATTGGATCTTCAGTTAAAGAAATGAACGGCTTCGATTCGGGGCTGAAATGCCCAATCTGGACCGAACACGGCCTGGCACACGCCCGTGTCCAGGGTCGTGTGCCTCATTCGCCATTAAAATCGAATCACCTGGAACCTCACACGGGTATCGAACACGCCCGTGTTCGAGCTGACACGCCCGTGTTCCACCTGACACGGCCGTGTGGCCGGCCGTGTACCCCATCATTTTTCCCCAAAATCAACCCGAGCACTGCAAGGGTTCTAGGACACTCCCATGTCCTTGCCCGTGTCACCTTGACACGCCTGGGCTCCAGGGCCGTGTACACGGTCTCCACACTCGACACGGCCTCGGACACGCCCGTGTCCTAGGCCGTGTGCCTTGTCTCGACGATCGTCGAGCAAGATTCATCGACTTCTGGGACGAGTGTCGACACGGGTCGACACGCTCTGCGACACGCCCGTGTCGCAGGCCTTGTGCCCACTCTCGACGCATCGTCGAGGGAATCTCGTCGACTCCCCGGGACGATCGTCGACACAGGTCGACACGCCCTGCGACACGCCCGTGTCGCAGGCCGTGTGCCCAGTCTCGACACAATGTCGAGACCAAAGTGTCGACTTCCCGTCTTAGTGTCGACACAGGCTTGACGCGCCCTGGGACACGCCCGTGTCCCTGGCCGTGTGCCTGCAGCCAGAACCCAAACTGGCCCAAAACGTCCCCCCTTCGCTCCTTTGAGTTTCGGGGCATTACAACTCTCCCCCTCTTAAAAGAATTTCGCCCACGAAATTATATAACGAAAATACATATACAAAACCAAATTTTGTACCTGAGCGGAACAACTCCGGATACTCGTCAAGCATAGTCTGCTCTCGCTCCCAAGAGAGCTCCTCACGACCTCAATTGTCCCACCGGACCTTGACCATCCTGATCTCTTTATTGCGTAGCCGCTTGACCTCCGAGTCCTTGATCCGCACGGGCTTGACCTTTGTCGTTAGCCCACTATCCACCGGCACTTGATCAACCGCGATCACTTGCGTAGGCTCTTGCACCGCCCTCCGAAGTACCGAAATGTGGAATACATCATGTAAACCACTATGCTCCACTGAAAGCTTCAACCGATAGGCCGCTTCACCAACTCGCTCCAGAACCTCAAACGGTCCAAGGTACCTCGGGCTTAGCTTTTTCAATCGTCGCACCCGCGAGACACCCTTGAACGGCTTGATCTTTAAGTATACATAATCGCCCACAGCGAACTCCACATTCCTGTGCTTGGCATTATAGTACTTTGCTTGCCGGTCCTGAGCGATAAGATACCTCTCCCGAATGTTTCTCACCAAAGAAGTCGCCTCATCCACTTCTGATCGCTTATACAACTTTGACTCACCCGTTTCTAACCAAGACAACAGCGTGCGACATTTCCTACCATATAGGGCCTCGAAAGGCGCCATCTGAATACTTGCTTGGTTGCTGTTGTTGTATGCGAACTCCACCAAATATAGGTGGTCTTCCCATTGCTTTCCAAAATCCGAGACACACATGCAGAGCATGTCTTCCATGGTTCTATTGACCCTCTCGGTCTGCCCATCCGTTTGCGGATGGAAGGCTGTGCTGAATTTCAGCTTTGTTCCCAACATTTGCTGCACCAGCCTCCAATCATTGGACGTGAACCACCCATCTCGGTCACTCACGATGCTGCGGGGCACACCATGAAGCCGTACTATGTTATCCACATAGAGCTTTGCCAACTTCTCCACCGGATCATCCTTCCTATGCGGAATAAAATGCGACACCTTCGTCAATCGATCAACAACCACCCAAGTGGCGTCGTTCCCCTTTTGCGACCTTGGCAAACCGTGCACAAACTCCATAGAGATGTCGTCAAATTTCCACTCCGGAATAGGCAAGGACTTAAGAAATCCTCCCAGCTTTTGGCACTCCGCCTTTACCAAGGCGCAAGTTTGGCACTTCGCTGCATATAGCGCCACATCCTTATTTAAACCCGGCCACCAAAACAGTTTCTTCACATCACGGTACATCTTCGTGCTCCCCGGGTGAATCGAGTACTTGGTATGGTGCGCCTCGTACAACAACTCCACCCGTAAATTGCCCACACTTGGGACGCACAAGCGACAGTCTCTCCAAAGTAATCCGTCCTCCACAACGAATTGGGAATTTGACCCATCCAGAGCCTCTACCATGAACTGCTTCATATGAGCATCCATATCCAAAGCCTGCCGAATACGATCAGCCAGGTCATATTGGACTTCAGTCCAATTCAGAACTGCTTCAGCACTTGATTGTCTATCCACACAAACAATCTCCAACGCCTCCAACACCCGCACCAACCGCTCATCATGCACCGATAGCCAATTGGCTTGAGCTGGGGCTCGGCGACTCAACGCGTCCGCAACCGCATTCCCTTTACCGGGCACGTAGTGGATCTTGAATGTATAGTCCCCCAGGAACTCCATCCATCTACGCTGCCGCATATTCAGATCTTTCTGATCTATCAAATATTTCAGGCTCTTGTGATCGGTGTAGATATCAATCTTCACACCGTACAAATAGTGCCTCCACAGCTTCAAAGCAAAAATCACGGCCGCTAACTCCAAGTCATGGACCAGATAATTCCTTTCATGCACTTTTAGCTGTCTCGAGCCATAAGCTATTACACTTCCGTGTTGCAGTAGCACGCAACCCAAACCGCTGCCTGAAGCATCGCTATAAATCTCATAGCCTTCGGTCCCACATGACGAACTCAGCACAGGCGCCGTGGTCAACCGACACTTTAACTCCTCAAAAGCTCGCGCGAACTCCGGCGTCCAAACGAACTTATGCTCATTCCTCGTCAATGTAGTGAGAGGTAACGCTATCCGCGAGAAGTTCTCTACGAAGCTCCTATAATAGCCGGCAAGCCCCTGAAAACTCCGGACTTCCGCTACCGTAACAAGCTCAGGCCACTCCCGTATCGCAACAATCTTCGCCGGATCCACAACAATACCTTCTCCACTTACTATATGCCCGAGGAATGCCACTGAGGGTAGCCAAAACTCGCACTTCGAAAACTTGGCATACAACTGATTTCTCCTTAGCGTCTCCAACAACAAATGAAGATGCTTGAAGTGATCTTCCTCACTTTGCGAGTACACCAAAATATCGTCGATGAAGACGATCACGAAATGGTCCAAGTACTCCCTAAAAGTCCTGTTCATCAAATCCATGAACACTGACGGCGCATTAGTAAGCCCAAACGGCATGACCGTAAACTCATAATGCCCGTATCTCGTACTAAACGCTGTCTTCGGGATATCACTCTCCCTTATTCGCAGCTGATAGTACCCAGCCTTGAGATCCAACTTCGAGTACACCGTCGACCCGACTAACTGATCAAAGAGATCATCAATCCGAGGGATCGGGTACTTGTTCTTCTCAGTCAGCTTGTTGAGCTCCAGATAATCAATACATAGCCTCAAGCTTCCGTCCTTCTTCTTAACAAAGAGGACCGGTGCGCTCAAAGGCAAAGAACTCGGGCGCACATACCCTTGATCCAACAACTCTTGCAGTTGAACTTTCAGCTACGCCATTTCCTTAGGCGCCAGCCGATAGGGAGATCGTGACACAGGCTTTGCACCTGGCACTAGCTCAATCATAAAATCTATCTCCCGCTGAGGCGGGGCTCCAGGAAGATCTGCGGGGAACACATCAGGGAATTCCGATACCACTGAAATACAATCCAACGCGGGCTTTGGCTTTGCAGCCTCCACTAGTGTAAAGAACAGTTCTGCACCAGCACGAACTGCCTTCACCACCTGAAGAGCAGACATCAACGTCTTGCTCGACCCCTTTTAGCCCGTAAAAGTCATTTCACGACTTGCTCCCAGCTTGACTTCCTTGTTACCGCAATCTATATGGGCCTGCTGCTCCGAGAGCCAGTCCATGCCAAATATGACGTCGAACTCCACTAACGGAAGTAAAGACGCCCGCAGGTCGAACTCCTGCTCCCCAATACGAATCTTAACATCGCAGATCCTATCCGCTCGCATCGAACACCCATTGGGCAATAACACATCCAACTTATCCTTTGCCATCGAAGAAGGGACTCCGATGCGTGATATAAATCCTTCGGACAAGAAGGAGTGTGAAGCTCCCGTATCGAAGAGTGCTCGTGCCGGGTTTTCACAAATCAATACAAATCCTAAACAAGCAGTGGTAAGGTAACATGTGCATAACAAGTATTTAAAGAAAGTGACTTGCTATAAATTAAACCGTACCTGTCACCACATCAGCTTGTTTGATGGCCTCCTGTTGGCCAAGATTATAGACCCTTGGTTGGGCCGGAGCATAATGGGATGCGGTCGACTCCACTGCCTTTCCCTTCTCTTCATAAGTAGCTCCCGGCTTTCTCTCGGACTTAGGACGTCCGCTCCAACAATCACGGGCGAAATGCCCCGTCTTTCCACATGTAAAACACGCGCCCGGGGTCCGACTCGTAGTCGCCCCAGAAGCACCAGAAGGAGCTGGACCCGAAGTCCTATGCTTCTTGAAAGACCTCTGATAGCCGGACTTTGAAGTAGTCGGCACTTTGAATTCAGATTTCTTCTCACCCAATCTTTTCTTTGCTTGTACATTTTTCATGTCCTTCTCCAAGGACCGGGCAGTATTGACCAAGGTTAAGAAACCCTGCGTCATCGACCCCGAGAGTAGTAGTCTCAATTCATCTCTCAAGCCTTCGTAGAAGCGATTAGTCTTGCGCTCCTCATCCATGATGGTGGAGCTAGCATATCAACTCAAACGAGTGAACTCATGGAGATATTCATCCACGCTCCTCTCACCCTGAACTAACTTCAGGAACTCATTCTCCATCGAAATCCTCTGAGTAGAAGGGAGGTATCTTGCCAAGAACAATCCCGAGAACTCTTCCATCGGAATGTCTATCAGTTGTCTACCTCTCAAATGATGCAGCTCCAATCCTTCCCACCACATCCTCGCTTCACCGTCCAGAAGGAACGTAGCGATGGTGGTCATTTGCCACTCCTCCGTCTCCGTTGCTGTCATGACTCTCTTCACCCTAGAGAGCCAGTCTTCAGCCTGAGATGGGGTTCCCAACCCCGAGAATAACGGAGGGTTAAAGCTCATTACATGCTTAAGCTGCCTCTCAGTTGCCCTCCTTGGAACCACCGGTTCCACAACCACTTGCTCCACTCTCCTCGGCTCAGCCTCTTGAAGAGGTTCTTGCTCCATCGCAGGAGCGGGCTGCTGCGTTTGCCTTCCAGGCTGCGCATTTATCACGACCAACACCGCTTCAGCCACCAACCGTATGTTCTCAGCCGATAGAGGTGTTGCGTGATCAACATCCGATGCACTACTAGCCTCAGAAACTCGGCGTTCTGACGGCCCAACACCACTTCTGGTCACCTATAGTGGTACAAAACACCGTTAAGCGACCAAATTATATTGCAAACAACAATTATAGGAACACGCAGTTTCCTCAAACACGAGTATTTTCATTCCTAAGTGGACATTCATGGGTTCTTTTACCATTATAAAGATGAAGCACGCAATGTGCTCACCACCCCTTAAAAAGAATTCGTCCACGAATTCAGTTTAAGCCCGACCAAAACCAGTAGTCTGATACCAAATTGTAACCCACAGGTCAGAGGATCGAAACCTCCCTCTGATACCAAATTGTAACACCCCCTATCCGTCGCATGGCATATAGCAGTAGGTCCGGCCGGGGCCCGACGCCATATACCATAGACAGACCGGGTGGTTACGTATGGAAACCATCCAACCAATCTCAACGTCCTACACAGAGCATTCTAGCGGAAGCAGTTTATAAGAGTTGTAAACAAGAACCCAGCATAGGAGCATGAATGTCCACTAATACCAAAAAGGAATGTTATACAAAAATACCCAAAATCGGCCTTAAGGCCTTACAAAGTGTTTCACTTGAAAATTACATGATTTACAAACCACGGCACGCAGGCCGGTCATACATGAACAAAGCAGTAAACACTTCTACTTGGGCCTTCGAGGGCCAGCTTCGCAAAAAGGGCTTTAGCCCGCTATTGACCGCTTGGTCCAGCTACACCTACAAGCAACAAACCACCGTACGGTGGCAAAACAAGGCAACGGTCAGCAATGCTGACCAAATTATAACGATCCCACCCCCAACTCGGGGCGGCGATGCTCCTTCCCTGCATTTCATTAGCATAAGCGAGCAATTTATATAACCATAGCCATTTCATCACAGGCGTTGGCTCGCACGGCCACACGCCCCGTGCACTCAGGGCACATTCTCGGTGAACCGGTCGATGTCACGTCAATTAAAGCCATTAACATTCCGGACTCACCACCGCCACTTAGACGGCCAAACCTATGAGCAATTCATCTTCCTGGCCTAGGTCACGTCAATTAAAGCCATAGACCGCCGAAGACTCACATCTATGCCAACGACAAGTGCCACGTAACCTTAGGTCTCTCTAGCCCGAACGACATAGAGCGGGTACGGTTCCATCTAACCCGTGCTCACATCGCAACGATAATTTAAGCCATTTGTGCGGGTCAAACTTCCTCCGAGTTCCATTCTACCGCAAGTCACATAACCACGTTATGTTCAAGTTGGCTCTCAGGCCACCAAGTTGGCAAGATCTCGTATCCGCCCAGTTTTCCGGGTGCACCTTTGGGTTAGTCCCCAAGGCTCCCTGCTGCAATCTACCGCGTAGAAAACCCGAAAAACAAACCATAGCACGGAGTCTTATCCGGCCTTATGCAATGCAACAACACCGATCCAGACTAACATGTCCGGGTAGGCTTCACACATCATGCCTACGTCCGTTCTCGCATACGGACTCTAAACAACGGGGACTTTACATATCTACCCGAAGGAACGCCTCCAACTCTCCGCAAACTCGCGAGAGCGGGCTTCCTATGCTAAGAAAGAGAGCGACTCATTCTCAAGATGAGGATCGTTACCCTTGAGTTCCTCTTTGGCGCCATCGAAAAGTAATCGGATGGAAATCACCGCACTTGCGTTGCCTCCGTGGATCCGGAGTCGGCTTGCGATTCGGAGCTCCGAAGCTCCTCCAATGGCGGATCTAGCTCCTCTTCCACACTTGGCTCTCCTCTTTCTCTAAGGACTTAGAGAGATGAAAAGTGAAGGAAAGTGATGGATTTCTAAGTCAACTCACGGGTATATCCTCTAAGGAACAACCCCCAGCCGTTGGATCTCAACCTAAGAAAACGAACGGCTTTGATTCGGGGCTGAAATGCCCAATCTGGACCGAACACGGCCTGGCACACGCCCGTGTCCAAGGCCGTGTGCCGCATTCTCCGTCAAAATCGAATCACCTGGAACCTCACACGGGTATCGAACACGCCCGTGTTCGAGCTGACACGCCCGTGTTCCACCTGACACGGCCGTGTAGCCGGCCGTGTACACCATGATTTTTCCCCCATTTTCAACCCGAGCACAGCACGGGTTCTAGGACACGCCCGTGTCCTTGCCCGTGTCACATTGACACGCCTGGACCCCAGGCCGTGTACACGAGACATTTCGTCGAGGGAAGATCGACGACTTGATGACACGGCCTTGGACACGCCCGTGTCCTAGGCCGTGTTCCTTGTCTCGACGATCGTCGAGTGAATCTCGACGACTCCCCGGGACGATCGTCGACACGGGTCAACACGCCCTGCGACACGCCCGTGTCGCAGGCCGTGTGCCCATTCTCGACGAATCGTCGAGTATAACTCGACGACTTCACGGCTAAGTGTCGACACGGGTCGACACGCCCTGCGACACGCCCGTGTCGCAGGCCGTGTGCCCACTCTCGACGAATCGTCGAGTAAAACACGACGACTTCGCGGCTAAGTGTCGACACACGCTTGACACGCCCTGGGACACGCCCGTGTCCCAGGCCGTGTGCCTGCTGCCAGAAGCCAAACTGGCCCAAAACGTCCCCCTTTGCTCCTTTGAGTTTCGGGGCGTTACATAAACTACTTCAACTGCCATTCAGCTGCACGAGGATCAACAGCCTCCACAGGTTCTGGGCTTACGCCAACCCATTCTGGCACCAATGCCGACTACGCCTGCCCAGTAGGCTGTACATGATTCGTTGCAAACAACGCCTCAACAACTAAGCGTACTATTTCTGCAGGAGGAGGAGGTGGAGGCACCTCAGTTGGTGCCACACTCTCATTAGAAAGCTGGGGCTCAGACTGCCCAGCACCACTACGAGTCACCTATAGGTGGACAAGACACACATTAGTGACCTTGCACAAGCAATAACAACAAAATAGGAACACGCAGGTTCCCAAAATAGGTGTATTGGCATTCCTTAGTGGACATTCTTGAGTTCATTAATGTTATCGTGGGTCACACTTACACGTGCTCTCCACCCCTCAAAAGAATTCGACCACAAATTCGAAAGGGAAGACCGAGAGAAGCTGATACCATAATGTAACACCACTATCCGCTACATGACATATAATAGAAGGTCCGGATAGGGCCCCACACCATATGCCACAAATAGGTGGCGAAGTTATGGGTTAATATCAGATTTGCGTATCCTAATACAGAGCATACTAGCGGATGCTTTTAAGTTGATTGAACTCAACCCATCTGAATGTCCACAATATATGAACCAACATTCATATATATAACAACACGAGTAATGTTCGCCAAATACACAACATGTCTGGCCTTATGGCCTTACAGTTAAGATTTATACATATGACTTCCATACATCGGCACGCAGACCGACCACACATGAAAATAATATCATATGCACTTCTTTGGCCTTCAAGGGCCAGCATAGCAGCAGTAGCAACAATAACACGGGCGTCGGCCCCATATTTTCCGCCCGGCTCTCCTGCACCTACACGGGACAATCCACCACACGATGGTAAACAAGGCAATGGTCCGCGTTCACCTGACCAATTTGTAACGACCCTACCCATTACCCGGGGCAGTGGTATTCCTTCCCTACAGGCATAGCATTTCACAAGCGGATATATATCACATAATATGCACTCACGCATAAACAATATATCACAAACGTCACCCACACGGCCTGACGCTCCGTGCACTCAGGGCACATTATTGGTGTACCGGATAAACCAGTCGCCCACCGCCATTCAAGGCCCGAAGCCCAACAACAAACTTGAGCATTTTGCTCCACGAACTTCAGCCAGAGACTTTAGTCTTAATGGTGCGCAGGCCTAAGACTCTCGCTATGTGTTTCTATCGAATGCCAATCGCCCAAGCACTCATGGCGGACAACCATAATGCGGATACAGTTCAGCCCTTGCCCGTTGCTCAAATTGTTAGTTCAGAGACCAGACTAACGCAGGTTGGCATCCCCTTGTCCATTCAGCACGAGCTCATCAAGCTCACAAATAGCCATACTGTCCCCGAAGGTCTGGCTTCACAATCACAGGTTAGCTAGGTGCCATCGCCAGCGACACTCACTCTCGCCCGGCGTTAGCGACATAACTCACTTTCCATTCCTAGCCCTAACCTTATCTGGATCAACCATCCAGCAATCCATACAGCCACCTGCAGTACCAGAAACACTGGTCTTTCAAAGCATACAACACAAGAACCTTGCGGGTATTTTCCTGGACTTGCACACAAGTACTTCCTGCTACTACCCTTCACAGGCACAACCCACCGAATCCCCAAACATATGCATTTATATGCAGAGTCTTCTACAGTGTGCAAAAGAAAACATCACCCATCCAGACCAACATGTCCAGATGGGCTTCACACAGTATACCTATTCCATACTTCACATTTTAGGATCTACATACAAGACATCTTGGGGATCTCCAGAATCAACCCAAAGGAATCCCTCAATAAGCCACCTTTTGGTGGGGGAAACCTATGTATATGCCAAAATCAAGGACTTCACATGTCCAAGGAAGAAAGATCGTTACCCTTAACGATCGCTTTGGAGCCATGGAAAACTAGCCAGATGAAAAGAACCGCAACGGCATTGCCTCGACAAATATGGACTCGGCATGCGATTCGGGGCTCTAAAACTCCACCGGCAGCCGGATTCCTCCTCCTCCCTTGTTCTCCCCACTCTCTAACACTTGAAGAAAGAGAAAGACCTTGAGAAAATGAGAGAGTTTATCCTCAACTATTGGTCTTATCAGCAACAGGGAGAATTCTGGGCCGTTGGATCCTAATTGAAAGGAATGGACGGCCACGAGATGCCCTAAAATCACTTTCATGGGCCAGACACGGCCTGTGACATGCCCGTGTCATAGGCTGTTGGAAGTCCACCTAGTGTCAACAAAGTTCACCTATGGGGGGGGGGGGGAATAGGTGACGTGCAACGCTTTTGCGGAATTTACGACGGTACCTGCACAATAAAAATAAAAAGCACAGCACACAAAATACACAGGCAATTTATAGTGGTTCCCCGACTTGGGTACATCCACTTTCCCCCTTCGACCTATCTCCCAACAAGGGACGACTCGGTCACTTCTCCAACAGGATTGAAATCCAATCCTTGCACTATCGGAAGGAACCCTTCCACACGTAGGAGTCAACACTCCCACAAACCGGGTTGCACCCAACCCTTACACCACGGAACAATCGTTCCTTTACAATAAAAGTAAAATAGAATGTACACGAGATACAAACTTCGTTTGGAGACTACGGTGTTCCTCTTCGTTAGACGACGTGTTCGTGAAGTCAACGAAGAGTCTACAACCCTAGATCTCTCTTGGAGAGGATCTCCCCGGAACCGGCGGCGGCAATACTAACGGCGGCTTGGTTCGGGATCGGCGGCGACGACGATGTGCGGCTGCACTTCTTTAGAGATCCAAACTTCGTAGCGAAGCTAGCTAGGTCTACCAACGGTCACACTAGGATCAATCGTCTCGATCGATGCGGATGGGGAAGACTTTCCCGATCTACAAATCGAGAGACAAGAGATCTCCGGTTAGACACGTGAGACGCTGAGCTTAGCTAGGCTTCTATCGACCGGAGATCTGGAAGAAAACACGATCACGACCGGCGATCTACACTCTCGCGCGGCGACGGAGGCGGCGGCGGAAACTCGCGAACTAGGTCAAGTCGCGGCGCTGCTTTGTATATATATTTCCGTGATTCTACTGTTCAATAATACCCGTGTATTTATACACTGTAGATACTAACAATATGACCGTTGTGGGTCCCACAAGTAGAAACCCGAAATCCGGTTCAAAATAGTCCAACGGCAGAATCCGGTCCAGCAGCATCCAGAGAAAACGCAAAGTAAAATTCGTCGAGAATCATTGGTGATTCTCGACGAATAGGCGAGAATCAGTTAACGATTCTCGACGATTCGTCGAGAATCATTGGTGATTCTTGACGATTCCCTTGTTGATTCTCAACGATTTTCACTTGGTATTCATGACCTGCTCAGCGACGGGTTCGGCGAGAATCATCAGTGATTCTCGCCGAATCTAACTTGGCACCATTTTGAGGTAGCCGGTTGGAGTCGGCGAGAATCACTAGTGATTCTCGCCGAATCGGCGAGAATCACTTGGTGATTCTCGTCGACTTTTACTTAGACGAATTTTCGTCTTTCCACCCAAGAGCTGTCCCTTGACCCATACTTGCTCCTTATCTTCTCTTGCATAAACACGACCCTGTACTTGAAAGTAAGTGCACTCCAATAGAGAGAGTACACGTAGGCCAACACACTGATCTGCTTAACGAGGGATTACGTCGTGCAGACCCGTGTATATTGACCTACTGCACCCTGACATTGGTGTGCACTTAGCGTGGGAGAACTGCAAGAACAACTTAAGAAGTTTCATCAAATACATTGTGAATTCATCTTAGCTTGACAGGTGTCTTCCTCAAATCCAGGTGATTGTGGATACAATACCCAACAATCTCCCCCTATTTGACGAAGCCAAAACCCTACTAGCTAAGATGAATAACACTAATCAAATAATAAAAAACAGCATTCAGAAGTTAAACATGCAGCACAAGAGAATATAAACAACCAGATCGGGACTTGAGTCATTCACATATTCAAATACAAATGTATATATATATATATAATCTCAGAATTGTTCATATCATAACAACAAGCATTAAATATTCTTAGGAGAGAATGACAAGCTACAAGTTGTTGACTATCTTTCCTTAGCTAAGTCATCCTTGATTTTTTGCGCCAAAAACTTCTTCCTTTATCTCTCCATGTACTCTTTAGGCTTCGGGTAATATCTGGGAGGAGGAACTTTATCTGCATCCGTGTTGTTTCTGAAGAAGATGTTTCGTTTCGCTTCATACGTCTTATGCATCTCCCATTCATACTGGCTGTATACCTCCTTTCGATTGATTTCCCCCTGTTCCTGTAGCCAGAAGGTGTCCAAGATGATATTCTTTGAAACTGGACTCCACTTTTCATTTCTTACTTCCTCCTCACTCAGTCGAGTTCTCTTTTCAGCCTGTGTCTCCTTGGAGGTCCCTTCTTGAGCTTTTCGCTTGCCCCTGGCTTTTGCTAGGGCCTCTTGGTCAAACATGCTCATCAGTTTAGCTTTGGAAATAGCCCTAGCATCAGCTTCAATTATGGAAACATCTGCAGCACTTGCACCTATTCCCTCAGCAGCACTTACTCCCGCAGCAGCCATAGAAGTCTCAGGAGCATGAATACCTGCAGGGTTGTCAGGCAAAATGACGCCTAACGCGCCTAATGCCTGTTGGAGCATCCACCAACAGCTCTCATGGACATATTTGTTTGACTGTTCGAAGTTTGTGATCATGATTTCTTGAAGCTTGGCCATCTTAGCTAGATACTCTTTCTCCCCCTTTTTGGCTTCGACCGCGATGGAATTGGCATATGAGTGCAGCGAGTCATCAATATGCTTTGAGGTCCGGGAGAATTCAGTGACCAAGGTCTGCTGATTTGCATTGAGAGTGACCATATTACCGTCAAACTTTTGAATGTTGTTTGCTACAACATGAGCGTTCTGATTTACTACAGCAAGAGTGTCGGTGGTCTTCTTCAATCCGGCCATAAGAAGTGTGACAGCTTCGCCGGCCGTGGTATACTTCTCTTCAAATTTCTTGTCCATCACGTCAAGTTTATGGTTGATCTCCACCATATTCTTGAGCATGAGATTTTCAGACTTCTTAATTCTATGCAGCAGTTTATTCTGAGCTTTATCAAAGGAGGCTTTGAGTTCATTCACAATGCCCTGAATGACATTTACAGTGTGAGTGGCTAGCTCATCTCGTAATGGAAGAGCCGGAGGCACTTGTGGGCCTTGCCCTTCAGCAGACGCATCTGTAGAGCTGGATACAAGCACAGTTTCTAATGGGGGAATGCTGGCGGCCTCTGTAGATTTTTCTGACTCCCCCTCCACTGATGCACCAATGTTTCCAGGAATGATTTCAGGTGCGTGCTTGTCAGATGGTGGTTCACTGAGATCCAGAGCCTCCAATGCTTCATGTCCCTCAGTCTCGTCTTCCTCTCCGTAATCATCCATGAAGTCATCTTCATCAGCAGCCTCTTCCGACTCTTTGTCAGCAGTCTCCAGCACAGTAGCTTCGGCTCCTTGATCGTTTCGGTTCGGGTCCTCCTCATGCTCCATCTCAGGTTCACTTTCTTCGTGTAGATCTGCCATAGCATCTCTGGCCAGCTGGGAGATGTCAGATATTACATCAGTATGAGGGGGTAGAGGCTCCCCCTCGATTCCTGCAGTCAAAGTATCAGGAATTTCACTGGGGTTGACTGCTGGAGATACTCCATGTTGTTCTTCCACTGCAGTCGGCCCAATATGCCTCTCCCATCGGTCAAACACACTTGAATCCATCTTCTTCAAGTAGTGGAGAGGGACACCTTTACTCATGTCAAACTTGTCTCCATTTAGCTGATTTAGATATAGACTTATGATGCGGCCAAAACTCAGAGAGCCCAAGGTGTCCTTTATCTTCTCGAACAACAACTCCCCCAGTTGAACCTTTTACGGCAGACAACAGCTATCAGGATCTTGAACATATCCACTGAGATATGGTCATGAGAGCCTGGCTTGCAGATGAGCACCTTTCCAATTATGTCAGACAAGAGCTTCCCTTCTTCATTCATCTCCTTTCTCTTTATTGACCGAGTTCCTCGTGGGAGACCGCAGAACAAGAGAGTTCTGGTTTTGTCATCGTCCTCCAGATAGTCCTCATGCTCCGAGCTGGAAAGTTGCAGGAAGCGAGTCAGCTTGTTGGCAGACAGCTTGACCTTTGCCCCGGCCAACTTGCTTTTGATTAGCGAGTCGCCATTTCGGAGTCTTGCGGTGGCGAAGAACTCCAGCACCTCTTTGTCCAAGATTTTGCAAGGGTGCTCCAGGACGAATGTTAGTCCAGCCTCCTCCAGCATCAGAATGATGTTGCGGAATTCGTCCGAGGCGTGAGAGAACCCAGTCCGAACAAGCTCGCAACCAGTGACCAACCCAGCAGTTGTCCTTTGAGCCATTGCAGATCTGGAGAGAGAAGCCCTACTCTAAGCTTTAATGATCAATCAAAAGGAAAGCGTCACAAGTGATGACGTCCAAGTACGGGTGAGGAAGAGGTTACCTAAAGGCGTAGACGGAAGAGAGTTGGAGAGCTTCCTGCAAGAAATCCTCCTTGAGCGTCCTTTGGGAAGACCTTCGGTGGAGACCTAGCGGGAAACAGCGATGGAGACCTTCGGTGAGTAGGAGAGTTTCCTGCAGGGTTCGGCGGGATTCGTCGGGAGCCTATGCGATTCGACGAGAACCTTGCGAGAACCTTGTGGGAACTTGCGGGAAGACGATGCGGGATCCGACGAGAACCTTGTGCGATTCCTAAAGGAGAGACCTTGCGGGAACCTTGAGAAGATGATTCGACGAGATTCCTGCGGGTCGGCGGAAAATACCTTGTGCGATTCCTAAGGGATGTGAAGAGTCGGCGGGAGAAATCTACGGTCTGCTGTGAAGTTCGGCGGGATTTGTATAGTGTGCTCCTTCGGCGGGATTCTTATGGAAGGTGAAAGGTCGGCGGGAATTCTTCCTCAAATGTGATTCTTCTTGATCCTTCGGCGAGAATGGGATTCTCCCAAAATGCCAAGCTCGAGACCGTTAAATGGGATTCTTACGGTTTTCGTTTGTCTAAGTTAATTTGAAAGTCTTCTAACTATATAGATATTCCAGAAAGCCAAGATATTAGGGTTTGAGCCGGCTTTTCCATACACACATTGAGCCAGTGGAATTAATTTAACGACGGAAGTTAATTTGAAAGTCTTCCAACGTCGTATCTTTGTTAGTTTTCAGTGAATTAGTTTACGCCTACAGAGGTTAGTTCTCAAATCTACCAGTGGACGTTCCGATAACTCTTTAATGATGTATCTACGGTTTATATTCATCGTGTGACCCTATCCTTGGATGTGCATACATACACGTATATACAAAGATGTATCTGTATATAAAGATATATATATAAATATGTAACTGTCAATGGAAAACGACTCAAGTCTTGGAACTGATCATGAGTACCTGGGATTTTGAGAGTCATCGTTTAGTCCCACAGGTAGAACATATTAGGAGCTCAATGTAAGTATGCTCAAGTCGATATCACATCTATTATAACAGACGCTTGTTCCAATTTAGTCTTGAGCCACCTACTGTCTGGTTCCCATCATATTCACGGGAACCTAGACTACCCTGCAAGAAAGAATTACTTTACCTTAGGAACCCAAATCATATTGGGTCCTAGGTTCCTGTTAGCATAAGCACGCAACTGCCTTCCTTCAGAAAACCTGTCAGGAAGACTACCTCTGTCCCGTGAATGTGGATAAGCCCTTGCTGTGGGCACAGAGGGGTTATGCCAACAGTCGATGGCAAAGTGCCCTGAAAGGGGAAACTAGATCTGATATACTCTAGAGGGGGGGGGGGTGAATAGAGTATATGGTGCTTTTTAAAACACAAAGAAAATCTTTTGCAAAGCTTTACAACAATTGTTGTAATGAGTGTGAGCAGGGAAGCAGAAATAAAATAAACCACAAAACTAAGCAATGCACAAAAGAATCTAGGCCAGAAACAAAAGAGAAACATGCACAACCAGAAAACACAAGGAAATATAGTGGTTCCCCAACTTGGGTACATCCACTCTTCTACCACCCTAGGTAGGAATCCACTGCAGGATGAGTTGATCAGGTGTCCTGGGCACCAATGAGCTTTTGATAAGGTGCTCAAAAACCAAAACAGATTTTTTGATCAGGTGTCTTGCCACCAATGAGCTTTTGACAAGGTGCTCAAAAACCAACTTCAAACTTTTGAAGGGAGTTTGAAAAACCCTTTACAGTGAGGGGGTTGAGAGAGTTATGGCAGTCTTCTCTTTCTCAAGCAACTGAGAAGACTATGTGGATTCAGTGATGTTGTCAAAGCTCCCCCTGAGTCCTTGAAGTCTTCAGGAAGATGAGCTTTACTGAGGGTGATAGGCCTTCAAAGATAGATCTCCAGCAAAGGATGATTTCAGCAAGCTGAATTATTGTGTGTCTGGAGTCTTGAAGTGATGTTGGCCTTGAACACTTGAGAGCTGAAGAGATCTTAAGATTTGAAAGCTTGATCTCTTGATGAGTGTTCTTCTGAATTCTTGATGACAGAAAATTTTCCAGAGTCTCTGAGTATTGAGGGGTGTCCTTGTTCTTTTTAATCTGTATGTATTGTCTCTCTGGTTCAAAAACATTCTCTCTTTTATTCTCTGAATCTCAATAGGAAAATTGCTCTGTCAAAGATAGCCGTTGGTCTGAATTAATTACAGCCTTAATTGCATAAGATGTTCTGAGGGAAAGTCCACTGATATATTCCTTGAAAAATCCCTTGAAACTTGCTCCAGAATTAAATGAAAAAGGCTGGCAGATCTTCTGACTTAAATGCAGAATAACTTCTATCTTGATTGAATTTGAATTCTGAAGATCAACTGAAATCGTCGAACTGAGCTCTGCCATCGTCGAGCTGAGCTCAGCGAACTGGAGAAAGCAAGCAGCAAAGAAATCGTCGATCTGAGCTCAAAGATCGTCGAACTGAGCTCAGAGATAAAGATCCAGTACAGGGCCAAAAATCGTCGACCTGAGCTCAGCGATCGTCGAATGGAGTTCGACGATATTGAGAAGTTGAGCTCAGCGATCGTCGACCAGAGCTCGACGATATTGAGAGGCTTGAGCTCAGCGATCGTCGAATGGAGCTCGACGATCTGCCAAAGTTGAGCTAGACGATCGTCGACCAGAGTTCGACGAAACGTCGTGCTGAGCTCGACGATTTGGACTTAGTCTCCAGAAAAACTTGGATCTTCAGGGCAGCTTTCAAACCTAGACTCCTGATCCCTTAGACTCAATTCTAATTGACCTATAATCTATACAGAAGGTCAAAACACAGAATCCTAGAGACATAGTGATCCTGACCCAAATTAGTAATAGGGTGTTCCAACAATCTCCCCCTATTTGGGTTAGGAAAACTACTTACAGTTTTTGAAAAACAAACAACATCATACAGAAAAACATAAAACAACAATCAAGACACAGAACAGAACCATCACAGAGATATATTATATATGAGATATCCAGATAGCAGTTAGAAGAACAGAAGTTGTCACCTTATAGAGTTCATTCCTTTTCTTTGCCTTTAACCATTTTAATTTCCCTGTTAGGATATAATGCTTGTTGTTTGGATCTGGTATCATCAGCTGCACCCAAATAAATTTGCTTTGAAGCCCTGGGAACCACTGCAGCTGGATGCAACTCCATGTACCTATCTGCATCAAAAAACTTTCTGGAAGCATATCTTTCTAACTCCTTTTGCCTCTGCTCTGACATGGTGGATATGTTGGAGGTGTCTAGCCCTTGTTCCTTTGCTTTCTTTATCTGATCTAATGCAGCCAGTTCTTTCATCCTTGCAGTCCAAGCCACAGGATTTTTCTCAGGGTCCTCAAAAGGAACAGGTGGCTCATACCTGTTGGAAGAAGTTTCCTGAGGAGTCCTGACAGTCACACTTTCTCTAAGCTTATAAGGGAATGGACCTGAAGATGTATCTGAAGAAACATGTCCACCCCTGGAATAAGTATGCTGCCTGAAGTGTCCTTTGGAGTAAACCTGAGTTTCTCTTTGGTTTCCCCTATATCCTCCTCTTCTAGAGTAGGACCCCCTAGATTGGCTTTCCCTTTGATATGTTCTTGCATGAGGCTGGTAGGGAGCCTGGCTTCTAGCAGGGCCTGATCTTGCAGAGCTGCCACCTGCACCTGCATCAGGTGGAGGTGGTGGAGGAGGGTGAGGGTGCTTGGACTGAGAGGAATCTTTATCAAACTTCCTCTTCTTCTTCATTGCCTTTAACTGGTTCCTGGAGAATTGCATCCAATGCTCAGAGATTGGGCAATTGTGCAGAATATAATATGGAACATCATTATCATCTCTGACTTTGGCAGGAGGAACTCTCTTCAAGGCCTTACTTCTTGCCTTTCGTTTCCTTGCAATTGTAGCAGATGAGTCATCAGAAGCAGTAGCATAATCCTCAGATTCAGAGCTTTGTTCATCATACAGTGCATCAAGCTTCTTCATCAAGTCCTCTTTTAACTGGACAGCAGCAGATGGGGCAGAAGATGCAGAAACAGGAGGAGCAACAGGAGCAGCAGCAGATGTTACAACAATTACAGTAGCAGCAGCAGCTTCAGAGATAATAACTTCTACAGCAGGCTCAACATCAACAGCCTCTGTCATCAGAAGATCCTGAGAGAAGGGCTCAACAGCAGAAGATATTACTTCAGAGGTGGACACAGAATTGTCTTCAGCAGCAGCAGCAGCAACATCATCATAAGCAGTAGTCACTGACTGAATAAAATTAGAGAGGATTCTGGGGTCACAGCAGGAGAAGGGCACTAGAGCCCTGGACAAGTCTTCTGGCTGGGCAGCAGGGACCTCTGAGGGCTGGACAGCATATGGCTCTGGGAGGCAGCAGAAGTGAGCAGTATCAAAAGTAGACAGCAAAGACCTTAGGTCTATTGCTATTACTGGTGTGGCAGCAGCTGCAGAAGCAGACACAGCAGGGGCAGCAGCAGAGACAGCAGCAGGAGGAGCAGCAGCAGCAACAGCTTCATAAGGCATCTCCCCCTGCCTGGATGCAGAAATTTGTGCATCAAGGCACACTGCTGGGGGTGCTGCTGCAGGGATAAGGAAGGAGGACAGCCTGGCAGAGAGAGCTGCCACTGATTGTTGCAGAGGAGCTAAGCTGGCTTCCATGAGAAGGGAGAGCCTAGGAGCAAGGAGCTCATACAACATATCAGCAAGGGCTGGGAGATCTACATGCTCAAGGGGAGCAGAGGTAGAGGGGACAGGGATGGCTGAGGGAGCTGGAGTAGGATGGCTAAGGGTGGAAGAGATGGCTCAGGAGAGGGTATGGTAGAGATAGAGGGTACAGGAATGGAAATGGAGGGAGTGAAGGTGGGTTGATCAAGAGTTTGAAGGAGAAGGTCTTGGAAAGTTGTGGAGGTGGAGGGTAAATCTGGAGGAGAGGAGGGGGAATCATCCATATAGGATTCATCAAGGAGGTGAAGGAGGGAATAGATGGAGAGGAGGTGACATCAGGAGGAGGATAGGAGAAAAGGGGGTGGAAGAGGTCTGCTGGAGGGGATGAAATTGGTGCTGGGGATGAAATTGGGGTTGGAGATGGGCTGGAAATGGTAATGGTGGAGGTTGCTGGAGAGGTGGATGGAACTGGAGGAGGGGAAGCAGCAGCACTGGCAGCAGGCAGGTCTTCTGCAGGGGCAGAGACCTGTGGTGGAGTGACTCTAAGAGTCCTTGTGCCTGAAGGGCCAGAAGAGGAGGGCCTGCTGGGCTTGGAGATTTGCCTGTCCCATTTGCCAAAAAGGGCACAGGTGAGTCTCTTGGAGGCATTGATGTGCACTCCAGAGGAGACTAGCAGAGCAGGGCACTTGGCCTGGAGGAAGATTCCCAGAATTCTTCCAAAGTTGACAAAGGTTTTGTTGATCTTTTTCTTCAATAAATCAAAAAAGACTTCTCCCCAGTTCAAGTCTTTTCTATCTACCAGAGCTCCCATAAGGCAGAGCTGGAATCTGGAGATAGTATCATGAGCAGAGTGCTTGGCTAAAAGAACCTTGCCTACAACATCAGCCAAAAACCTGTATTCCACAGACAGGTTTCTCTTAAACAATTTGCTAGGGTTCCCCTCAGGATGACCCATCCTGGCAAGAACATCAGCAAACTCTTCTCCAGAGAGGTCAGCAGAGTCTTCACCATTCCTGAATCCAAATACCTCTGTGAGTACTGTTGGAGTCAGAGGTACCTGGGTGCCACTGATGGAGCCAACTATGGTGTTGTTGTCCAGGTTGTGGGCAGTATATACCCATTCTTTAATTTCATCAGATGCTAGTTTGATTCTGGTGGACATCAGGGCAGTTAATTGCTGATCTTTGAATAAATTGAGAATATCTTGGAAGATTTGATCTGTGGTGTTGAAGGAATCGAAATCGATGTCAAAGCCGGCATCGAATTTCATTGCCGAGAGTACAGCGACTGAAACGGCCATGGTACCTGCAAAAAATCAACAAACAAAACGACCAAGGTAGAACTGTTTGGAGGGAAGAAAAGTTTGCAGAGAAATTGAAAGCGCAAGAGAGAACGACGGCGAAAAAAGAGTTTTATATTAGGGTTCGACGCAGAAAAGGAAAGATCGTTGAACTCAGTTCGACGATCGAGGCTCCTAAAGGAATCTGAAGAGACTCCAAAATCGTCGATCTCCGTTCGACGATTTGGAAAGGCGTCGAGCTCCGTTCGACGATCGTTCAGTGAACAAAATCGTCGAGCGCCGTTCGACGATCGTTGACCGAAGGAGATAGTCCATACCTATCAGAGGGGCGCTGAACTCAGTTCGACGATTCGGGAAATCGTCGAACTCCGTTCGACGATCTTTGGGGAAATCGTCGAGCGCAGTTCAGAGATCAGAGAATTTCTAGATACTAAGAAAAAACAGAAATTTTGCCTAGTCTTGGTCAATTTTAGCTTTCAAAATCTTGGGTTTTATTTGAGACTTCCTCCATCTAGCATGCCTAACTGATTTAGGAAGAAAGTATGTTTCTTTTCATCCAAAGGCTTGGTGAAAATATCTCCCCTTTGTAAATCAGTTGGGATATACTGCAATTCAATTTTATTCTTCTCAACATTATCCCTTAAGAAATGATGCCTAATTTCTATATGTTTTGTCCTACTATGGAGGACTGGATTTTGAGCTATGGAGATAGCACTTGTATTGTCACAAAATATTTTTGACTTCTCTAAGTTGTAACCATAGTCTAGGAGTTGATTTTGAATCCACAATATTTGTGAACAACAACTGCCTGCAGCCATGTATTCAGCTTCAGCAGTGGAAGTTGACACAGATGTTTGTTTCTTGCAAAACCAGGAGACAAGTCTATCACCAAGGAACTGACAAGTTCCACTGGTGCTTTTCCTGTCAATTCTGCATCCAGCATAATCAGCATCAGAGAATCCAGTTAACTCAAATGCTGAATCTTTTGGATACCAGAGTCCTAGATTTGGACAACTCTTCACATACCTAAGAATCCTCTTTACTAATGTGAGATGTGACTCTCTAGGGCTAACTTGGAATCTAGCACATATACATGTAGCAAACATTATATCTGGTCTACTAGCTGTAAGGTACAGTAAAGAGCCAATCATTGCTCTATATGTTGTCTGATCAACAGGTTTCCCATGTTCATCAGCATCCAATACAGCATTGGTAGGCATGGGTGTTTTCATGCAAGATGCCTCAGACATGCCAAATTTCTTAACCAGCTCATTAGCATATTTGGTTTGAGAAATAAAGATGCCCTCAGCATGTTGTTTGACTTGCAGTCCTAGGAAGAAGGATAGCTCACCCATGCTACTCATCTCAAATTTAGAGTGCATTAGGTTGGAAAACCTTCTGCATAGTTTTGAGTCGGTAGATCCAAAAATGATATCGTCTACATAAATTTGTACTAGTAGGGTATGGGACTTATGGGTTCTAATGAAAAGAGTTTGGTCTACTCTACCCCTTATAAAATCATTTTTCAAGAGAAAGCATGCTAGGGTCTCATACCATGCTCTGGGAGCTTGCTTGAGACCATATAATGCTTTATTCAATTTAAAAACAAAATCAGGATGAGTTGGAGAGATAAAACCTGGAGGTTGTCTGACATAGACTTCCTCTTTGATGTCTCCATTTAAGAAGGCACTCTTGACATCCATTTGATAAACTTTGAAGCCTTTGTGAGCTGCATAAGCTAAGAAAATCCTGATGGCTTCTAATCTTGCAACAGGTGCAAAGGTCTGGTCGTAGTCAATTCCTTCTTCTTGAGAATATCCTTGGGCAACCAGCCTTGCTTTGTTCCTTACTATTACTCCTTGATCATCCAGTTTGTTTCTGAATACCCATTTTGTTCCAACAATGGAATGATCCTTAGGCTTTGGCACTAGTTCCCATACTTTGTTCCTCTCAAATTGATGCAGCTCCTCTTGCATGGCAATGATCCAGTGTGGATCTTGCTCTGCATCTTGAATGGACTGAGGTTCAATTTGAGAAAGGAAGCAGGTGTGCAACAGGTTTTGGTTGACCTGATTTCTGGTTTGCACACCAGCTGAGAGTTCTCCAATTATTTGGGTAATTGGATGGTCTCTGGATGTTACTAAATCAACAGGGGTTGTTGATTGTTCATCAACCTGTGTTGTTGTTTCCTCTTGTGGTACAACAACTGGCTCTTCAAGCTGAGCTTCAATATGTTGAGCATTGCTTTCATCTTCACTGCTTTCATCCTCTTGAGCAACCTGTAGCTTGTTCATATCTTCAACTAGAGAGTGTTCCTGCAAAGGTTCTATGGTAGAAGAAATCTTCTCCTTGAAAGACATGTTAGTTTCATCAAAAGAGACATGAACAGATTCCTCAATTTTCAATGATGATTTATTATAAACCCTATATGCCTTGCTGATCATGGAGTATCCCAGAAACACTCCTTCATCAGCTTTGGCTTGAAATTTTGCTAGATGTTTCTTATCATTATTGTGAATATAACAAATGCAACCAAAAATTTTGAAATAGTCAACTTTAGGTTTCTTCCCTTTGAGTAATTCATAGGGAGTCTTTCCCTTCAGTTTATGTATCAGACTCCTGTTCAGCACATAGTTGGAGGTGTTTACTGCCTCTGCCCAAAAGGATAGAGGTAGATGAGCATCTGACAACAATGTGGTGGCAGATTCAATAAGGGTTCTATTTTTCCTTTCAGCTACCCCATTTTGTTGAGGAGTTCTAGGAGCTGAGAAAGTGTGCCTGATCCCTTCACTCTGACAGAACTCTTGCATAAGAAGAGAATCAAACTCTGTCCCATGATCACTTCTGATCAGGGCAATGTGAGTATTGAACTCAATCTTTATACATTTGAGAAACTCTGTCAGACACTTAAAGTTATCAGACTTCTTCCTTAGAAAGAACACCCAAGTGAATCTGGAGAAGTCATCTACAATCACTAAAGTGTAGGATTTCCCTCCTAGGCTTTGTACTGTGATGGGTCCAAATAGATCCATGTGTAACAGATACAATATCCTAGGTGAATCACTCTTATTAAGTGACTTAAAGCTGTTTTTAGTTTGCTTGCCTAATTGACAAGCCTTGCAAAGTCCTTCCTTCTTGTAGGGGCCAGAAGGTAGTCCTCTAACAAGGTTGTCCTTGGATAGCCTAGCAATAGTTCTAAGGTTTAGGTGTCCTAATCTCTTATGCCATAAAACATTTGGTCTATAAACTGAATTGAATAAGCAGATGTCTACAGTAGTTGAAAGAAAATCTACTAAGTAGATGTTACCTTTCCTTTTACCTGTTAACACAGTTGTGTTGTCCTCTGATTTGATTTTGCATGAAGTTTTGCTGAAGTTCACTTGGTAGCCTTCATCACACAGCTGACTGATGCTGATTAGGTTGTGCTTCAGTCCTTCCACATATGCTACCTTCTTGAAGGTTACAGAACCAATCTGGACTGCTCCATATCCTTTAGTTTGTCCAAAGTTGGAATCACCAAAGATAACTTTGGGTCCAAGCTTGGCTTTAAAGGAATTGAGGTTGTCCTTGTTCCCTGTCATGTGCTTGGAGCACCCACTATCCAAGTACCATTGCTGGTTAGATGTTGGATAGGTCTTCATCTGCACATAAAGCAATTCACTTGTTTTTGACCCAGTTTACCTTGGGCCTAGGTTGATAACCTTTAAACTCAGAAATAAAAGATATCCCTGGCTGACTCTTATATTCTTCAGGATGATATCTCCTTAGAGGTAAAATCCATTCAGTATAAGGGTTAAATGTTTGGGATGAAGAACCCTCAGGATTCAATTTTGACTTGCCCTTGAAAATTTTTCCAGTGCTCTGACCTCTGTTCGACGATCTTGGAGCTGAGTTCGACGATCTTGGGTCAGATCGTCGAGCTCCGTTCGACGGTCGACTATGGCTGAGGTCAGGTATATGGGATCGTCGAGCCGCGTTCGACGATCTTGGCTGAGATCGTCGACCTGCGTTCGACGATATTACCTGAGATCGTCGAGCTGCGTTCGGCGATCGTCGAGCTTCATTCGGCGATCGTCGATCTCCGTTCGACGATTTGAGTTGGACTTTAGTTTTCTGAGGCAGATCAGAATTCTTCCTGGCAACCTCTACAACTCCCTTTCCCTTGTCAGAAATGAACTTGATAGGGGTTGTTAGAACAATAGGTTGACTGGATGAGGCACCCAAGCCCAGTGTACTGTTGAATCTTGAGTTCACTGTGCTTGTGATGTCCATCAGCTTGATGCTTCTCCCATTGAGAGATTCTTCAAGCTTCTTGGCCTCAGAGAGCTCACTCTTCAGTGAAGCTATCTGTTCCCTATAGTTCTCCAACTCCTGAGAGAGTTTGAGATTTTCTGATTTTAAACCACTTTGTTCAGATAATTGATTTCTGAGAGAGATGATCTCTTTCTCAGATTTTAGCAGATCTAAACATAGTGCTTTAAATTCAAGCTTAAAATCTTCTGAGGTAAAATCAAAAGAGCTGATTACCTGATCTTCTTCTGGTTGAGTCTCTGAGTCTGACTCTGACTCCTCTTCTTCTGAGTTGTTCTGTGAGGCATTGATTGCCATCATGCAAAACTCCTTTTCCTCTGCATCATCCTCATCATCACTTGAGCTGGAAGAGGTCTCTGACTCTTCTTCAGTCTCACTCCAGGATTCAGCAACAAATCCTTTCCTTGTGTGCTTATTTTTGCTGGTGGAAGGTTTGTTGTTTCCATGCCTTTTGGAGTCCTTCTCCTTTCTCCTTTCTTTTCTTTCCCTTCTGTCCTTGTTCTTATTCTCTGGACAGTCAGGAACTATATGCCCTGGTTTCCTGCAACCAAAGCAGATGATATCTTTGTTATTGCCAATGGACTTGTCATACCTTGGCTTGTCTTGCTCCTTGCATGATCTTCTTCTGAGGTCCTTCCTGGCCATCTTATAGAATCTTTTGGCCAATAGGCTGAGAAGTTCATCATTGCTTGTGGCCTTTTCTTCAGGCAGATCCTCAGCTGCCTTGAATGCAATAGTCTTCTCCTTTCTTGTGGCTGGAGAAGCAGCCTTCTGTTCTTCTTCTCTGTTCTTGATGAGTAGCTCATAAGATTTGAGCTTTCCCAACAAGGCTTCAGTGGTGATCTCATTTAGGCTTCTGGCATCTTTAATTGGCCAGATTCTTGAATCCCAAGTGCTGGGGAAGCACATTAGGATCTTGTCATTGAGTTCTGTCAGTGAGATTTCTTTATCTAATGTCCTCAGTTCACTGACAATTAGACTCAATCTATTGTACATGTCTCCCACTGACTCAGTTTCTCCCTTCTTGAAGTTCTCATATTGGGAGATGAGATGAGATCTTCTGTCCTTTCTCTCATCAGCTGAGCCAGAGACAATTTCTGAGAGCTTGTCCCAGATCTCCTTGGCTGAATTACATTCAGCTACCTTCTGAAAAATGTCATCTGACATTGTCTGAGCTAGAATGTTCATTGCCTTGGCATCAGCTACTTTCCATCTTTTAATGTCAGCATCTGTTCCTGATGGAGGTGGGACTGCATTTGTGCTTGTGCTCTCTGGAGGTCTTGGGCACACTGTCAAAACAGAATTAAAAATATCTTCGTCAATTGAATTCATGTAGAGTTTAATCCTTGCCTTCCAAAGTGCAAACTTTGTCAGATTGCACACTGGAGGTCTGGTGCTTGCATAATCTTTGTTTTGGGCCATGATTTGTGCAGGCTGAAACTAATAATACAAAATAAAAGGAAGGATCTAGTTTGGGATCTTTGGGGTTCAGGTGTTAGCCTGTACAACCAAACAGATATGGTATGTTTAACCAACCTCGCTCTGATACCAATTGAAAGGGGAAACTAGATCTGATATACTCTAGAGGGGGGGGGGTGAATAGAGTATATGGTGCTTTTTAAAACACAAAGAAAATCTTTTGCAAAGCTTTACAACAATTGTTGTAATGAGTGTGAGCAGGGAAGCAGAAATAAAATAAACCACAAAACTAAGCAATGCACAAAAGAATCTAGGCCAGAAACAAAAGAGAAAACATGCACAACCAGAAAACACAAGGAAATATAGTGGTTCCCCAACTTGGGTACATCCACTCTTCTACCACCCTAGGTAGGAATCCACTGCAGGATGAGTTGATCAGGTGTCCTGGGCACCAATGAGCTTTTGATAAGGTGCTCAAAAACCAAAACAGATTTTTTGATCAGGTGTCTTGCCACCAATGAGCTTTTGACAAGGTGCTCAAAAACCAACTTCAAACTTTTGAAGGGAGTTTGAAAAACCCTTTACAGTGAGGGGGTTGAGAGAGTTATGGCAGTCTTCTCTTTCTCAAGCAACTGAGAAGACTATGTGGATTCAGTGATGTTGTCAAAGCTCCCCCTGAGTCCTTGAAGTCTTCAGGAAGATGAGCTTTGCTGAGGGTGATAGGCCTTCAAAGATAGATCTCCAGCAAAGGATGATTTCAGCAAGCTGAAATATTGTGTGTCTGGAGTCTTGAAGTGATGTTGGCCTTGAACACTTGAGAGCTGAAGAGATCTTAAGATTTGAAAGCTTGATCTCTTGATGAGTGTTCTTCTGAATTCTTGATGACAGAAAATTTTCCAGAGTCTCTGAGTATTGAGGGGTGTCCTTGTTCTTTTTAATCTGTATGTATTGTCTCTCTGGTTCAAAAACATTCTCTCTTTTATTCTCTGAATCTCAATAGGAAAATTGCTCTGTCAAAGATAGCCGTTGGTCTGAATTAATTACAGCCTTAATTGCATAAGATGTTCTGAGGGAAAGTCCACTGATATATTCCTTGAAAAATCCCTTGAAACTTGCTCCAGAATTAAATGAAAAAGGCTGGCAGATCTTCTGACTTAAATGCAGAATAACTTCTATCTTGATTGAATTTGAATTCTGAAGATCAACTGAAATCGTCGAACTGAGCTCTGCCATCGTCGAGCTGAGCTCAGCGAACTGGAGAAAGCAAGCAGCAAAGAAATCGTCGATCTGAGCTCAAAGATCGTCGAACTGAGCTCAGAGATAAAGATCCAGTACAGGCCAAAAATCGTCGACCTGAGCTCAGCGATCGTCGAATGGAGTTCGACGATATTGAGAAGTTGAGCTCAGCGATCGTCGACTAGAGCTCGACGATATTGAGAGGCTTGAGCTCAGCGATCGTCGAATGGAGCTCGACGATCTGCCAAAGTTGAGCTAGACGATCGTCGACCAGAGTTCGACGAAACGTCGTGCTGAGCTCGACGATTTGGACTTAGTCTCCAGAAAAACTTGGATCTTCAGGGCAGCTTTCAAACCTAGACTCCTGATCCCTTAGACTCAATTCTAATTGACCTATAATCTATACAGAAGGTCAAAACACAGAATCCTAGAGACATAGTGATCCTGACCCAAATTAGTAATAGGGTGTTCCAACATGCCCCACTTTACCACAGCACCAACATGGGTGAATGTTGTATCGCCGTTTCCGACCTGATCTGGTGACTGAGGTAGTCACGGTCCTAGGTCTAACGGGATAGAGCAAGATCTCCTCACAAAGTTTCCTCTTCCACCGTGACACGTGGAAGGGTGGAAGGAATGCACATTGCAAGCGGCATGTGGCCGGGGAGGTGGTGCCTTCCTTTCAGGCATCCCCCCTCCTGAGGCCTTATGAAAACTTACGCCATGACTCCTAACCTCCCTATCTTGTGTCCTCAGGTGGTGAGAAGTCTTCTATGAGCTGGGACATGCAGATTCGCACCGAGTTGGGGCAGTGACAGTGAATACAAAGGGCTCAGAATGAGCCTTAGGTATTCTCTCATGGGTGGCCACGACGGCCCTTGCACTACGGGTGTCTCCACATGGGGACAGATCACCCTTGCAGTGACCACGACTATTCCTGTGGTCATACCTGAAGGCATGATGAGTGGCCTTCCTGCTTGGAGTGGGGGGTCGGAATACCGTTTCCCCATTTCTCCATGCATTAATAATCCGGGAGATCCACCCATTTTCTTGCTTTCTCTTTATAGCATCAACTTTGGAAAAGTTTGATACTATTCGTTTCTCATTCTCTAGACTACTCTCCAGAGCTGAGATCTTAGGGTCCTTGACCTTGTTGGACGCCAATTGGAGAACCAACAAGATATTCAGTCGAGCAATCTCTTGAGCTTGCTCCTCAGCAAGTAGGTTGCTTGACTGAAGGGCTTTCTTCAGAGAATCAGAATCTTCTGGAGGAAAGCAGTTCCTGTCTTCAGAAAGTTCAAAAGATTTGGGGCAGGATGAAGAAGTTACCTGCTCTTCTGTGTTATTGTCATTAGAGCCAGTGACCAATGTTTCATCCTCATCAGAGCAGCTTTCCTCACTGGCCTTGTCAGTCTCTGACAGGGACACTGGAGCTCTGATGTTGTCCGAGTGTTCCATGCCTTCATCTTCAGAGGTGAGGACCCCCACATAGGCTTCATCCTCTGGTTGACTGCAGATTTCAGCTTTCTCTGACCCCCCCCCCCCATCAACTCTGATATCATCACCCACATAGATTTAGCAGTCCGGCATTTTTCCAATCTAGAGCGAGAGGCTCCAGACCAGATATCCAAGATAATTTGACGAATCCTCTCGTCCAAGTTAGATAGTGACAGTTCTGTCTCTGACATCTCTGCAATGCATTTGGGCACTTCGATATTCTTTCCAGAGCAGGAGGTCTTCATAGGAACAAAGGGACCCTCTTCCAGGATGAGAGATGCTCGAGGATCAATGGCCTCCAAGTGACATGACACCCTCATCCTCCAGAGGGGATAATACTCCGTTGTACATGCGGGAAGTCTTAGAGGCGATATCTCATAATCCAGCTCCAGGCTTCTGACACCGGTGGCAGGATACTACTCAAGGTGTTAACCTTTTTGATGAGGAACCTCCCTCTAATACCACTTGAAAGTCCACCTAGTGTCAACAAAGTTCACCTAGGGGGGGGGGGGAATAGGTGACGTGCAATGCTTTTGCGGAATTTACGACGGTACCTGCACAATAAAAATAAAAAGCACAGCACACAGAATACACAGGCAATTTATAGTGGTTCCCCGACTTGGGTACATCCACTTTCCCCCTACGACCTATCTCCCAACAAGGGACGACTCGGTCACTTCTCCAACAGGATTGAAATCCAATCCTTGCACTATCAGAAGGAACCCTTCCACACGTAGGAGTCAACACTCCCACAAACCGGGTTGCACCCAACCCTTACACCACGGAACAATCGTTCCTTTACAATAAAAGTAAAATAGATTGTACACGAGATACAAACTTCGTTTGGAGACTACGGTGTTCCTCTTCGTTAGACGACGTGTTCGTGAAGTCAACGAAGAGTCTACAACCCTAGATCTCTCTTGGAGAGGATCTCCCCGGAACCGGCGGCGGCAATACTAACGGCAGCTTGGTTCGGGATCGGCGGCGACGACGATGTGCGGCTGCACTTCTTTAGAGATCCAAACTTCATAGCGAAGCTAGCTAGGTCTACCAACGGTCACACTAGGATCAATCGTCTCGATCGATGCGGATGGGGAAGACTTTCCCGATCTACAAATCGAGAGACAAGAGATCTCCAGTTAGACACGTGAGACACTGAGCTTAGCTAGGCTTCTATCGACCGGAGATCTGGAAGAAAACACGATCACGACCGGCGATCTACACTCTCGCGCGGCGACGGAGGCGGCGGCGGAAACTCGCGAACTAGGTCAAGTCGCAGCTCTGCTTTGTATATATTTTTCCGTGATTCTACTGTTCAATAATACCCGTGTATTTATACACTGTAGATACTAACAATATGATCATTGTAGGTCCCACAAGTAGAAACCGAAATCCGGTTCAAAATAGTCCAGCGGCAGAATCCGGTCCAGCAGCATCCAGAGAAAACACCAAGTAAAATTCGTCGAGAATCATTGGTGATTCTCGACGAATCGGCGAGAATCAGTTAACGATTCTCGACGATTCGTCGAGAATCATTGGTGATTCTCGACAATTCCTTTGTTGATTCTCAACGATTTTCACTTGGTATTCATGACCTGCTCAGCGACGGGTTCGGCGAGAATCATCAGTGATTCTCGCCGAATCTAACTTGGCACCATTTTGAGGTAGCCGGTTGGAGTCGGCGAGAATCACTAATGATTCTCGACGATTCGGCGAGAATCACTTGGTGATTCTCGTCGACTTTTACTTAGACGAATTTTCGTCTTTCCACCCAAGAGCTGTCCCTTGACCCATACTTGCTCCTTGTCTTCTCTTGCATAAACACGGCCCTGTACTTGAAAGTAAGTGCACTCCAATAGAGAGAGTACACGTAGGCAAACACACTGATCTGCTCAACGAGGGATTACGTCGTGCAGACCCGTGTATATTGACCTACTGCACCCTGACATTGGTGTGCACTTAGCGTGGGAGAACTGCAAGCACAACTTAAGAAGTTTCATCAAATACATTGTGAATTCATCTTAGCTTGACAGGTGGCTTCCTCAAATCCAAGTGATTGTGGATACAATACACAACAGCTGTGTTCCTCGAGCGGCATAGAAACTGACTTAACCATAGTAGGACATGACCGTATGATACGCCTGTATCACTGGCTATGTGCCATACATGGCTTCAGACAAGCCCGTGTCCAGCCCGTGTTCATCATCCTGATCAAGAACAGAGAAGGACATGACCCTTGACATGCCCGTGTCATAGGCCGTGTGCCCCACTCAAGGATCGTCGAGTGCATTTCGTCGAACACACTCGAGAACTCGTCGAGCGCATAGCAGGACACGACCCTTGATACGCACGTGTTGCAGGCCGTGTACCCCACTCGAGGATTGTCAACTGCATTTCGTCGAGCTCACTCGAGATCACCCTGCAGCACTCGAGTGCAGAATACGGCCATGGACACACCCGTGTCCCCGGCCGTGTACCTCACACAGAGTAGGACACGAGTTGGGGACACGCCCGTGTCCCAGGACGTGCTTCTCACTCTCCTCAGCCCAGTCAGCACTGAGATTTGGGAGTGTTACAATCCTCCCCTCCTTACAAGAAATTTCATCCCGAAATTTTCATACAGTACTCAGACAATTCTCAACCAATATATGTTACAAAATTTTATGTACAACACAAACTGTTATACAAGTTTAAACAAACAATTCAGAAAACTCAGCACGCATGGTCTGCTCCCGCTCCCATGTTAGCTCCTCACGGCCACAATTGTCCCATCGAACTTTGACCATCCCGATTGTTTTGTTCCGCAACTGCTTATCGGCTTTATCCTCGATCCGAATGGGCCTAACCTTCGTCATTAGCCCAAATTCGATCGGTACACGATCATTTGCAATCACTTGAGCTGGATCTTTTATGGATTTTCGAAGCATTGAGATGTGGAACACATCATGCAATCCACTCAATTCCTCTGACAGGGCTAGCGGATAGGCAACTTCGCCAACTCTTCCCACCACTTCAAATGGACCAAGATATCTCGGACTTAACTTTTTCAAACGCCGAATCCTGGACATGCCTTTGAAGGGTTTGATTTTCAAATAGGCCTAATCGCCAATCGCAAACTCAACATTTCGGTGCTTGGCATTGTAATATTTGTCTTATCTATCTTGGGCTATCAGGAGTCTCTCCCGAATAGAGCGTATCGTCGAATTTGCTTCTTCAGCGTCTTTACGTTTATATAGTTTAGATTCGCCTGCTTCCGCCCAAGCTAATGGTGTACAACATTTTCGACCATACAAAGCTTCAAACGGTGCCACACCAATGCTCGCTTGGTGGCTATTGTTGTAGGCAAACTCGACCATATAGATATGATCTTCCCATCTCTTACCAAAATCCAAGACACACATTCGGAGCATGTCCTCCAACATTCTGTTGGTCCACTCAGTCTGGCCATCAGTTTGGGGATGAAAGGCCGTACTGAACATTAACTTTGTTCCCAACAGTTGATGGATTAGCCTCTAGTCATTCGATGTGAATCACCCGTCACGATCACTGACGATGCTACGGGGAACACCGTGCAATCATACGATCTGCTCAACATAGAGTTTCGCCAAGACTTTCACTGAATCGTCCCACTTGTTCGGAAGGAAGTGAGCCACTTTCGTCAACTGGTCTACGATCACCCAAATCGAATCATTACCGCATTGAGACCTTGGCAAACCATGCACGAAATCCATTGAAATATCATTAAACTTCCACTCCAGAATAGGTAGCGATTTCAGGAAACCTCCAGGATTTTGGCATTCAGCCTTCACTAAGGCACACGTCTGACATTTAGCCACATAATATGCGATGTCTTTCTTTAACCCTGTCCACTAGAACAACTTTTTCGTGTCCTTGTACATCTTTGTGCTTCCTAGGTGAATTGAGTATTTCATAAAATGAGCCTCATACATCAATTCTTTGCTTAGCTTACCCATACTTGGAACGCACAAATGACCCTCTTTCCGCAAAAGGATGTCATCCTAGGAGAATTTGTCCTTCGACCCATCCACTGTATAGCGTTGCAGACTTTCATCAAGTTTTGTTGCTTGCTGAATCCTGTCTGTAAGGTCACACTGTACCTCCGTCCAATGCAAGCACGCATTTGTTGTGGAATTCTTGTTAACACAAGAAATATCTAACACTTCCAACTCCTAGACCAGACACTGATCATGCATCTGCAACCAATTTGCCTTTGATGGAGTCCTACGACTCAAGGCATCTGCGACCACATTTTCGTTCCCGGGAGTGTAGTGAATCTCAAAAGTGTAGTCCCCGAGGAACTCCATCCACCTTCATTGTCGCATATTGAGATCCTTCTGATCTAATAAGTACTTTAGGATCTTATGGTCCGTGAATATATCCACCTTCATGCCATATAAATAGTGATGCCACAATTTCAGTGCAAAAATCACTGCTGCCAACTCCAAATCGTGAACGGGATATTTCGCTCATGCACTTTCAACTGGCGTGAGCCATAAGCAATCACCTTTCCAAATTGAAGAAGAACGCTGCCTAAGCCGCTTCCTGAAGCATCACTATAAATCGCAAAGCCGTCCGTCCCACATGGCGACCTCAAAACGTGCGTCGTGGTCAATCGACTTTTGATCTCTTCAAAAGCTCGCGTGCACTTCGGCGTCCAAACGAACTTCTGATCCTTCCTCGTCAACGTGGTCAGAGGCAAAGCGATCCGTGAGAAATTTTCTACAAAACGTCTATAGTAGCCTGCCAGCACAAGGAAACTCCTGACTTCGGCCACCAAAGACAACACTGGCCACTCCTGGATGGCTCTTATCTTTGACAGATCCACCACAATGCCCTGTCCACTCACCACATGGCCAAGAAAAGCCACGGACGACAGCCAAAACTCATAATTTGAGACCTTGGCGTAGAGCTTGTTTCTTCACAGGGTATGTAACACCAACCATAAATGGTTCACATGATCTCCTTCAGATCGAGAGTACACCAAGATATCATCAATGAAGACAATCACAAATAGATCCAAGTACTCTCGGAACGTTCGGTGCATTAAATCCATAAACATCGATGGCGCATTACACAGTCCAAACAGCATTCAGTGAACTCGTAATGACCGTAGTGTGTTCCAAATGCTGTCTTGGGAATGTCACCTTCCAGAATTCGCAACTGGTATTAGCCCGATTTCAAATCAAGCTTTGAGTATACTTTTGATCCTGCCAATTGATCAAACAAGTCATCTACCCGTGGAATCAGATATTTATTTTTCTCCGTCAACTTGTTCAATTCACGATAATCAATACACAACCTCAGGATACCGTCCTTCTTTTTCACAAAAAGAATAGGTGCACTCCAAGGTGACATACTTGGGCGTATGCAACCCTGTTCCAACAATTCTTTCAATTGCACTTTTAGTTTGGCCATTTCCTTTGGCGCTACTCGATATGGCGAGCGGGCCACAGGTTTTGCACCTATCACCAGCTTAATTGTGAATTCAATCTCCCACTGTGGAGGTAATCCCGGAAGCTCTTTCGGAAATACATCAGCAAATTCTGACACAATCGGCACGTCATTCACACTGGTCTTTAACTCAATAGCTTCAACAAGTGTGAAAAACAATTCCGCACCTTTCCAAACTGCCTTAACCACTTGAAGAGCAGACATCAATGTCATGCTCGACCCTCACATACTAGCGAACTTCGTTTCTCATTCGGTATTCTGCTCCAGTGTGACTTCCTTCGACTTGCAATTTATATAGGCAAGCTACTCTGAGAGCCAGTCCTACACCTTGGTCCGTATATAGCCTCATAAGGGGCCATACCTATGTTGGACTGGTAGTTGTTGTTATAAGAGAACATGACCAGTGGCAACAACTTCTCCCAAGGCTCTCCGCAGTCCAGAATGAAAAACGCAACAAATCCTCCAGTGTCCAATTTGTGCGCTCTGTTTGTCCATCTATTTGAGGGTGGAAGGCGGTATTAAATGTTAATCGGGTCACCCAGTAAGCCTGGACCAACCTCCATTCCTTAGATGTGAATCGTCCATCACGATCAGACACTATCGTCCTCGGCACTCCATGGTATCAGACAAACTGCTCCACAAACTTCCGCACCAATTCACCCACTAAAATGTCCTTTCTGATCGGTAGAAATCTGGCCAGCTTATTCAGTCGGTCGACGATCACCCATATCGAGTCGTACCCCTCATGTGACCGAGGAAGACCATGTACGAAATCCATGGCGATATCGTCGAACATCCACTCTGGCACCGGAAGTGGCTGCAACAACCAAGCCGGACTCTTACACTCGGCCTTTACTAAATGACAAGCCTCACAATGGGTCACAAAGTACGTGATGTCCCTCTTCATTCCCGGCCCGTACATCGTACTCTTCAGGTCGACCGTCATCTTGTTGATGACTGGGTGCACGAGTACCTGCAGTGAGCCTCGGTCATAATGTCCTCTCGAATCCTGCCCCCAGTCGATATGTACAAACGTCCTCTAAAACATATCAACCCATCTCTCTCTGTATACTCCCAGTTGTGTCTGCCTCTAAGGCCCTGAATAGTGACTCCAACTTGGGATCCTGCCTCTGCCCATCTCTGACTCAGTCTTGAATGTCATCTATGGTGCTCATCGCGGCTAGATACTCTTCATAGAGCTCGGGGTCATCAGACGACACTAGCGTGATGTGCATATCTTCTAATCTCTGCACCAACTCCATGGATAGAATTTGGGGCTCAGCTCCTGAAGTGGTAGCCCTCCTGCTTAGTATGTCTGCCACCACATTCGCCTTCCCTGGGTGATAGTATATCGTATACTCGTAATCAGATAGAAATTCCACCCATCACCTCTGGCGAACATTCAACTCCTTCTGCGTATCAACCTATTTCAGATTCTTCTGATCCGAAAATATGTCTCAGTGCACCCCATAGAGGTAATGCCACCAAATCTTCAGAGCGAATACCACTGCCCCCATCTCCAAGTCATGGACAGGGTAGTTCTGCTCATGCTTCTTCATCTGGCAGGAGGTGTATGCCATCATATGTCCATGCTGCATCAGTACGACACCCATCCCTTGAAATGACGCATCAATATACAGCTAAAAGCCCTCCTTCCCAGATGGAAGAGCAAGGATAGGGGCCGACATAAGTCGACCTTTCAACTCTTGGAAGGCCGCCTCATACTATGGCGTCCAAACAAACAGAGTGTCCTTCTTCATCAAAGAAGTTAGTGGAAGGGCAATCTGAGAGCATCCCTATACAAACTTCCGGTAGTACCCGGCCTATCCCAGAAAACTTCGGACATCCGTGGCCGACTTTAACTGAGGCCAGTCTCGCACTGCCTGAAGCTTCGCGGGATCCACCGCCAATTCTGCTCCACTGATAATGTGACCTAAAAAGGCTACCTCCGTCAGCCATAATTGGCACTTGCTGAACTTGGCATATAACTGGTGCTCCGTAAGCTTCTCCAAAGTCATGGCCAGATGTTGTGCATAGTCCTCCTTCATCCTCAAATAAATGAGGATGTCATCTATGAATACAATGACAAACCTGTCGAGGTATGCCTCGAACACCCGGTTCATCAAGCTCATGAAAGTTGATGGTGCATTCGCGAGCCCAAAGGGCATCATGATAAACTCGTACATGCCATATCTACTGTTAAACGCTACCTTTAGGATGTCTTCTTCCTGGATCCACAACTGATAGCACCCCGACCTCAAATCCAGCTTCGAGAACCAATGCACTCCCACTAACTGATCAAATAGCTCATCGATCCTCGATAGTGGATATGTGTTCCGGACTGTCAACCGGTTTAGTGCACGATAGTCGATGCACAACCTGAGTGTCCCATCCTTCTCTCGATGTGGCATCAATCCTAGTAGTTTCTCTGGAAATTCATCCGCAAAGTCCCACACCACAGATATATCGGCAACCATCGTCTTGACCTAGTTAAAAGTGGACAATTACATGTGATCCCCCATATGGGTACACCAGAGCTTCCGCTACTTAGTGTAAGACCCCCCCCCCTTTTTTTAAAACACCGGGGTCTTAGGCCCAGAACTAGCGCTTTGCGGTGACACCTTCGCACCCGGGAAGGTCATCACCACAAATCGCCGATCCTGCTGGCCAAATCGATCACAATCGTAGCAATGTAACAAAAGATAAGTCGACAGAAAAATCACATATAAATAGTAAATAAGCTCCACGAAGAGAGTGTCCACAGAAGTAATAAAGGCACTAAGTGTTGGGCTCATGCCCAGTACATCAAATCCTCACTACATGTCACTCAACGCGTAAGCAAAATATATATATCTACTGGCGGTCAAGACTCACTGTCCCTGCTGTCTGAACTCCGGTGCTAGACTGCCCCATCTCCAAGCGTGCCGACCTGCGGGGCTGCTCCTCCATGCTGGGCTCCACGGTCCCCCTAAAATGATGTGGTTCGAAAACCGTTAGTCTAAAAGACTAAGTCTTATCATCCCCCGGCCCTTCCACCTTGGCTCCTATGCACCGAGCGGGGAGCAGGAAAGGAGAGGACAAGAAGGTAGAGAGTAACAAGTAAACAGATGGAGGCGGAACTAATCTAGCAGTAATATAGGAATGAAAAATTGAACAAGAAGTAACCCTAACTTATACAGAAATATATAAGCAAGGGATCTTTTGCAGCGCTCCTATCGTATAAAAAGTCCCATACCAATTTATACGATAGGGTGTCGGTTTTCTATCAAGTATAGATATATATAATTTTACTGAATTAAACCTTAGCTTATAAGCACGCTCGCATGACTTATAAACCAAACGGTCATTTTGCGGCGCCTATTATATAAAGCGTCCCATACCACTTTATACAATAGGTGTCAGGGTTGAGTGTAATTGAAAGATATGGTACCTAAACACCTAGAGGGGGGGGGGGGGTGAATAGGTGACCTAATGCTTTTCTAATTTTGTTGGCAGCCAAACAGTTATATCACAGATTTCTAAGTAGTCTATTACAGCAATCAGCAATAATCAAACATACACAGCACATTCACAGCACAGCACACTGTGATTTATAGTGGTTCCCCAATCTTTGGGTACATCCACTTTCCCCTTCGCCTATCTAGCAGTGTACTATATTCGGCCAAGCTTCTCCACTGTCTCAGAACCCAAATAGGTTCCTACACCTCAGGCCCAAAGCCTTACACCTCAGCTTTCTCCAAAGCCTACACTCAGCCACAAAGGCCTACACTCAGCCACCCAGGCCTACACTCAGCCAATCAAGGCCTACACTCAGAGTTCTTTAACTCCTACACTCAGGCTATCAAGCCCTACCCTCAGCCTTTATAAATTTAGGCTTACAATGCACTCAGATCAAAAGATCCTACAAGTTAAAATAGTATTACAACAAATAACTCAACAACTCAGAAAATAAGAGAGGAGTTGAAAGTTTCTTGCTGAGTTCTTGGAAGAACTCAGATAGATCCAAACTGACTTAGCTTCCTTCAAAGCTTCTTGAGTAGAACTGAATAAGTCTGAATCCTCTGCAGTTGTTCCTTGACCTCTGCTTCTTAAGATCCAGATGCTTCTGAATTCTTCTTCTCAGCCTAGTTCCAAAGACTGAATTCTTGATTGGAGCTCTCTCTCTCCAACTTCTTAGATCTGCCGTTGGACAGCACGATCTTCTTGATTTGTATCACTTGGATAACTTGATCAGCAACCACATGAACAAATCTCTTAGATTAATCTGAACTCAATCAGAACTTAATCTTCTTCTGTTAACTCTTAACAACAACAACATTTTCTGTAAACAGTCTGTGCCTATTTATAGGCCTTCTTCATGGTAACCGGCTGGTCCGGTTCATAACTGACTTCTGAGATCTCTGACAAGTGCTGTAGACGGCTGGAACGGCAGCTGTCATGTCATCCAGTCAATTCTTGAAATTCTCTAACTGTCAAATAGTGTCGAGACTTTCTGTTCTTAAGTGTCGACACTTATAGACCAAGTGTCGACACATGCTGTGTAAGTGTCGACACAAGTCTACAAGATGTCGACACAACTCCTTGTATGTCTCGACACAGATTCTTATTCAGGTGTCTACACTTGGAATTGAGTGTCGACACAAGTACTTGATCTTCTGTAACTTGTTAAATTCTTCTAAGTGTCGACACATCTCCTTTGTGTCGACACATCTTCATGTGTTGAAACTGTCAAGTGTCGACACTGCTTCTTGGTGTCGACACAAGTCTTCAATATAGATTCTTCAGCTGAGTGTCGACACATTCCCTTAGTGTCGACACTTGTACTTAGAATATTTTTGTAGATATTTCTGTTCTTTGCTAAGTGTCGACACAGCTCCTTGTGTCGACACTTTCTTTGAGTCTTCAACTGAGTGTCGACACATTGTGTTGGGTGTCGACACTTTCTTCAAGTGTTGACTCTTCTGGTTGTGTGTCGACACATTGTGTTGAATGTCGACACATACTTCAAGTGTTGACTCTTTTGGTTGTGTGTCGACACATTGTGCTGAGTGTCGACACATACTTAATATGTTGACTCTTCTGGTTAAGTGTCGACACATTATGCTAGGTGTCGACACTTGCACTTAGTCTCTGCAGAATTTTGCTGAGTGTCGACACAACTCCAAGTGTCGACACTTTCTGGTGTAGACACAGCTCTTCTAGGTGTCGACACTTTCTGCTAAGTGTCGACACTGCTCCTTGTGTATTCTTCTTCACTGAGTGTCGACACAGCTCCTTCTGTCGACACTTTCTGTCTGGTGTCGACTCTTCATCCCAGGTGTCGACACAATGACTTCAAGTGTCGACACTGCTTGTCTGGGTGTCGACACAAGCCTTCTCAAGTGTCGACACTTTCCCTCTGGGTGTCGACACATGGACTTAGAAAGTTTTAGCTTCAGTCCAGTGAATACCTAACCTGCACAAGTAACTCAAACATACATCAAATACATTATGATGTATATCATTGAGTTGAGTGAGGCTTCTTCAAATCAGGTACATTTGACCAATGTACCCAACAATCTCCCCCTATTTGGAGAAGTCATAAACCTTAGTCAATGATATACACCACTCATAATTAAAAATTATAAAATGATGTAAAGCATGTATATTTCAACAGGGTAAACTTAAACATGTAATAATGCACACATGTATACACATTAATCATTCCAGAATAATCAAAAATAGACACATTTCAGAACAATCATACTATATTTATCATATATTGTTCTAATATTGTTCCTTATACATTTTCAATGGTGTACAACAATGTTTTTCACTTAAAAGATTACAATAAGCATCAAGTTTAATTCCTAATCTATTTCTGATCAGGTTCTTTAATAACAATTCCTTTGCCAGCTAGGACTTTAGCTTTGACAGCAGCAGCAGTAGGCTCAGCATCAGCAGGCTTCTTGCCTTTTGAGTCCTTCTTCTTTTGTTCTTCAGCCTTGATTTTCTGCGTTTCAAAATAATGATAGGGCTTAGGAAAGTACTTGCTAGGCTCCACTGCAGTAGGAGGTAGCTTTCCTAACTTAGCCTTTCTTCTGTACTGGACAATGGCTTCCTGCCTGATCTCATGCTTCCTCCATTCTGCTTCAGAGAACCACTTGTTTCTATCAGTAGTGTTGTCTTTAGCAGCTTTCCAGGCAGTTAGATGATATTTCTAGAGGTAGGGCTCCATTGTTCAAAGTCTGGCTTTAGTTCAGCTTGTTCCCTAAACCTCTTCTTGACAACCTTGCCTCTTCTTCTTTGTCTAAGGCCTCTTGCATAGCTGCTGTTATAGGTTGAACAACCTTTTCTAAATGGACATTGTCCTTGCCCCCAGATGGGCTATACATTGTGCTCACCTCTGCTTGAATCATTTAAAAATTTGGAGGTGGATAAATGATTTGAGCTACCTCTTGTGGCTCACCTCCAAAATATGCAGGGTTCAGTCCAGATTCAGCAACTTCATTGTCATCACACAGGGGAGGATATCCAAGTGTAGCCCTGATTGAATTTGATATCCATTTTGCATGCTCAGAACTTGCCTTGACTAACACTCTCTCCCCCTTTATGACTTCTTGAGCAATATAATCTCTTACATCATCCTTCAGGAATCGGATTTGACTATCCAAGTACCTGATTCCATCTTTAAAGTAAGGTCTAAGCTTTGTAAGTTGTTCAGAGATTGCTTTCTGGGAATCTTGTATAGCAGTTTTGACAGCAGTAATCTCAGCTTGAAAGATTTTATCAAAATCAGCCTTTACAGCATCAGCAGATGTAGATGGTTCAGCAGACTTATTCTTTAATTCAGTGACTATAGCATTGTGGGAGGCAGTTAAATTATCATTCATTCTTAACTGATTTTCCAGCACATACCCTTGCTTTAATGCTATATCATCTACTTGAGTCTTGATCTTCTCCTAGTGAGTTGCCAAATAGACTACTGCATTCCCACCCTTGTGGAAGCAGTCAGTCATTTCTTTCTTGTTCAGGTTCATCTCAAACCTGATAGACTTTATATCTTGTGCAAGGTCAAACTGTAGGGACTTGTGCCCTTCATCCACATAAGCCTCTATTGCCTTCCTTTGCTCATCCAACTTGATCTGCATGGCAATCATCAAAGCACTATAATCAACTGTTGGAGCTTGTTGAACTATAGGCTGTGGGGCAATGGATTGCAAGGCTTTCTTGTAATTCTGACTTCTTCTTTTAAAAACATAGATTTTCTTCTTCTTGGCCCTAGCACTCTCCTCATCCTCAGAGGCAGAAGTACTGGCAATATCAACTCTATCCTTAGGGCTCTCAGGTTTGTCTGCTTGCACATCAAGTGCCTTCTCAGTCTCTGGCCTTAAAGGCTCATCCTGAAATGACATGTGCTCCCCCTCAGCAGCAGCACTCTTATCTTCAGCAGCAACCTTGTCCATGTCAAAATCCTCTTGATCTAAATTCAGAAAGAGGTCTTCCATTGTGTATTCAGGAGGTGACTGTGCAGGAGAAGTACTTGGTTCTTCAACTACTTGAGTAGTATCTGGAACATTTTGCACAACAGCAGATGTGTCTTCAAGAACAACATCTGGAGCTTGGCTAGGTAGCTGAGTTTGCTGAGGAACATCAGACAAATCAGCATCTTCTATAAGATATTCTAAAGTTTTTAAGTCAGTGAGTACCTCTTGAATAATGATGGTGGCTTGCTCACTGTCCAGAGTAGATGGTTCTTCTACTACTGGAAGCTCCCCCTGGCTGTGATCCCTATGGATGGGGCTAGCTTGAGGCAGCTCCCCCTGAATCTCAGCTGTCTCTTGAGGAGCAGGAGACTTGACTACTGTCTCTTCCTCCTGATCATCAGGTGTGAACACCACCTATTCTTCACTATCAGAACTGCTGGAGGACTCTTGTGTCACAGCAGTAGTCTTTCTCTTCTTCCTGGGAGTAGTAACTTTCTCAGAAACTGGCTTCTCAGGGGTAGGCATGTCCTTTGACAACACCCTTTCCCACCTAGAAAATATCCTAGAATCCATCTTTCTCATATGATTGATCTTGCTTCCAGCAGCTGTGCTCATTACCTCTGGTATTGTACCAGCCAGGTAGAGACTTATAATTCTGCCTAAATTGGGCTTCTTCAGACTTTCCTTGATCTTCTCATAGATTACCATTGACCAATCTATTCTTATGGTGAAGATAATTCTTGTCATGACATTGAACATTGATGCTGACACCCTGTCATGCCCTCCAGGCTTACTGAGAATGACCTTGCCCACTATCTCTGACAGAAATTTTCCAGGACTGTTCATGCCTTTTCTGTTAAAGACAGAACCTATCTTCATCTTAGAATCAAGACCACACCAGACCAAAGCTTCCCTGGTCTTGGATGTAGAAACTTCTTCTTCTTCTTGAGTCTTAGGTAGCTGAAGTACCTTTCTCAGACTTTTGGGTGATACCTTGACCTTGGTTCCATGCACTCTGGATTTGATTCTGTATCCAGAGTCATCCACAGTTGCTCCAGTAAGGAATTCAAGCACTTCCTTCTTCCATATCTTGGTTGGTTCTGAAACAAAGTATTCTAGTCCTGAATCGCTGACTAGGATAACCACAGACTTGATATCTTGATCGCCATCATCGAATGCGCCGCGCACAAGTTCGTAGCCTTCGTTGACGTTTTCCTCGAGCTTGGGAGCCATTAGGGTTTGGAGAATTAGGCTTGAGAAAAGAGAAATGTCGACACAAGAGTTTTGGTCTCGAAACTGTGAAAGCGTGTCGACAATCAAAGACAGAACCCTATTTATACCTGTCTAATTTTGAAGATGAACAGGCGGGACAGCTAGCTAAACATGTGTCGACACTGGCACTAAGTGTCGACACAGACTTATAATGTCTCGACACACATGTGTTGACACAAGTTAGGCAACAGATATTATGTGTCGACACATGGCTATGTGTCGACACCACTCTACTCGACGAATTGTCGAGACTTTACTTTAGAAAATTCTGAGTAAAACTTAAGTGTCGACACCACATTGGATGTGTCGACACCTACTCGACATGTGTCGACACTAACATTCTGAAGTGTCGACACCAACATCCTAGATGTGTCGACACCTTTTTCCTGAAGTGTCGACACTTTTATTCTGTGTCGACATAGACTTGTCTATGTGTCGACACCTTTTTACTTAGCCAATTTTCTTTTCTGTAAACTTAGTCTAAGTTTATCATTCCTAATTCAATTTTGAATCTATTGAACTTAGCTTCTTCTAAGGGCTTAGTAAACATGTCAGCTATCTGATTATCAGTTTTAACATATTCAAGTGCAATATCATTTCTTTCTACATGCTCCCTAAGAAAGTGATATTTAATCTCAATATGTTTTGTTCTACTATGAGATACAGGGTTGTTAGCTATTGAAATAGCACTTGTAGAATCACAGTAAAGTGGAGTTCTACTTACCTGAAATCCATAGTCCACTAGCTGATGTTGAATCCATAGAAGTTGAGCACAGCAACTTCCTGCAGCTACATATTCTGACTCAGCTGTGGAGATAGCCACACTAGTCTGCTTTTTGCTGCTCCATGAAATTATTCTTCCACCTAGGAATTGACAGGTTCCAGTTGTGCTCTTTCTATCCTCTTTGCATCCTGCAAAGTCTGCATCTATATAACCTGTTAGATCAAAATCTCCATTCCTAGGGTACCAGAGGCCTAGATAGAGAGTGCCCTTTAGATATCTCAAAATTCTCTTGACTGCAGTCAAGTGAGACTCTTTAGGGCAGGCTTGATACCTGGCACAAACACATGTAGCATACATAATGTCAGGCCTACTTGCAGTCAAGTATAGTAAGGAGCCAACTATCCCTCTATACAAGGTTTCATCTACAGGTTTCCCTGCATCATCCTTGCTAAGAGACATACTTGACCCCATAGGAGTCTTCATGGTACTGGATGAATTCATACCATATTTCCTTATGAGTTCTAGGGTGAACTTGGACTGACATATGGACAAGCCACTTTCAGTCTGTTTAACTTGGAGACCCAAGAAAAACTTTAGCTCTCCCATACTACTCATCTCAAATTGACTTTGCATAAGCTTTGCAAACTTTTTGCAAAGGCTACTTTCAGTAGACCCAAATATAATGTCATCTACATATATTTGGACAAGTATGACTTTGCCTCTAGATTCCCTAAGGAATAGAGTCTTATCTATTTTCCCCCTTGTGAACTTGTTCTCAATGAGGAAACTAGATAGGGTTTCATACCAAGCCCTAGGAGCTTGTTTTAATCCATACAATGCTTTCCTAAGTCTATAGACATAATGAGGTTGAGTTGGATCAACAAAATCTGAAGGCTGCTCCACATAGACTTCTTCCTTAAGATTACCATTTAAGAATGCTGACTTGACATCCATCTGGTAAACCTTGAATCCTTGATAGGTTGCATAGGCCAAGAACATCCTTATGGCCTCCAGTCTGGCTACTGGGGCAAAGGTTTGATCAAAATCAATACCTTCTTCTTGCCTATATCCTTTTGCAACCAGTCTTGCTTTATTCTTAATGATGACCCCTTGTTCATCTAACTTATTTCTGTAGATCCACTTAGTTCCTATAACATTGTGGTCTTTAAGGTTTAGGAACCAGTTCCCAAACTTTGCACCTTTTGAACTGATTAAGTTCTTCTTGCATAGCTTCAGTCCACTGTGGATCTTGTATAGCTTCTTCAAATTTCTTAGGTTCTATTTGAGACAGAAAACTAGAATATACTGCAGCATTCTGATTTCTGCTCCTTGTCTGAACTCCTTGTCTTGGATCTCCAATAATCAGCTCTACTGGATGATCTCTTAGATGCCTGTTGGCTGGTGGCATCGTAACTTCAGGTTGAACTTCTTCAGCATCTGCATCATGCTGTACTTCTTGTATTTCTTCAGCTATTGGCACATGTAGTTCTCCCCCTGGACAACTGCTATTGCCTTCTACTTGCTGTCTTGCAGCAGGCATCTCTTCTATAGTAAGCTTGTCCAATTTCTTTGTCAAACCTGTGGGGCTGCATACATTGCTAGACAACTCATTGTTAATAAGTTTTGTCTCATCAAAAACTACATGCACAGTCTCCTCTACAACTTGCGTAGTCAAGTTGTATACTCTATAAGCCTTACTATTGTTGATGTACCCAATAAAAATTCCCTCTTGGGACTTGGCAGCAAACTTAGTTATGTAAGACTTCCCATTGTTAAGTATGAAGCATTTGCAACCAAAGATCCTGAAATAGGATAGATTTGGTTTCCTGCCTTTCACAACTTCATAGGGGATCTTGTTTAGCCTTTTAGTGATGGTAGCCCTATTTATAACATGGCATGCAGTGTTAACTGCTTCAGCCCAGAAATACTCAGGCAGTGATGTATCACTAAGTAGGGTTCTACCAGCCTCTATCAAGGTTCTATTCTTCCTCTCAGCAATGCCATTTTGCTGAGGTGTTCTAGGTGAAGAGAATTCTTGAAATATCCCAAAGTCTTCACATAGTTTTGTCACGCTTTCAGATTGAAACTCAGTACCATGGTCACTTCTAATTTTGACCACAGTACTATATAGTTCATTCTGAATTTGCTTGACAAAGCTGTAGAAGACACTAGGTGTTTCAGATTTCTGCCTTAAGAAGAACACCCAGGAAAACCTTGAGTAGTCATCAACAACTACAAAGGTATAGACCTTCCTACCTAAGCTGTGAACTGGCATTGGACCAAAGAGATCCATATGCAAGAGGTATAAGCACCTCACAGCATCTTTGTTCTCAATGCTTTTTAAGGTGGATTTGGTCTGCTTGCCCTTTTGACAAGCTGAGCAAATGCCATCTTTAACACACTTAACTTGAGGACCATTCCTCACTAACTCTTTGCTAAAGAGTTTGCTAATAGTCTTGTAGTTAAGATGAGCTAGCCTCTTGTGCCACTTGACACAATGAGAGACTGTCTCATCAGCTACAAGACAAACAGGAGAACCATTGTTCTCAATCATAATGTCTAGACAGTAGACATTCCTCTTTCTATATCCTGTTAAAATGATCTCTTGATCACTTGACCTCTTGATATGACAACCATTTTTAACAAATGAGATGTCATACCCTACATCACTTAACTGACTTATACTTATAAGGTTGTGTTTCAACCCTTTAACATAAGCCACTTGAGTAATGGTAACAAGGTTTGAAGAAATGTTACCAAACCCTTTGATGATTCCTTTTTCAGAACCACCAAAAGTCACTTTAGGACCATTTTTGATTGGAATATAGTCCTTCAGTAGTCCCCTTGTTCCAGTCATATGTCTGGAACATCCACTATCCAAGTACCATGTTGGGGTATGGCCACTTGGATTCACCTGCAAAACAAATTAATGAACCTTAGAACCCAAAGTAAACTTGGGTCCTTGGTGATTGTTAGTTTGCAACATGACACAGCTACCTACTGGCTTTCCACCAGGTAACTTGCTACTTAACTTGGCACTGGCATTGTGCCAACAATCCAAGGCAAAGTGGCCAACCTTGCCACAACACCAACATTCAAACTTATTGTACCTTTGCTTAGGTACAGACTTTGCTGTCTTAACTGCAGCTGACTTATTGAATGTTGGGGCCTGACCCTTGGACTTGGACTGATCCTGAACAGTCCTGGCAGGTTTAACAAAACCCACTCCAGCCTTACCTTTGTGATGAGTAAAATCATCAATCAAAGGTATAACTGATTTAGGCTTTGAAAACTTTGCAACCAGTTCTCTCTCTTTCTGAAGATTTGTCTCCAGTTTCTTAATTTGATCATTCTTAAATGTGATAGTACCCATCTGAATCACTGTAATATGTTTCAGCCTAGCTACCTCATTCAGTTTTTGATCAAATTGCTTCTCAAATTCTGTTGCAGCAGCCTTGAGATCAGCAATCTCCTTTGCCTGATTTTTGGCAAGGGACTTGCTTTTCTTATAAGCCTGTAACAGCACCTTATATTCATCTATGAGCTGATGAATATCATCCTCAGACTCAGAACCACTTCCATCATTTGATGAAGATGAATCTGATTCTGAACTAGAACAAGAAACTGAACTTAGAGTTGGACTTTGTACCTAACTAGGTCCTGGCTGCTCCAGGATTTTGGTACTCTCAGTCAATGCCATCAGTCCTTGGCACTGGCAGTCTTCTTGTTCATGAATTGACTCCAAGATCTGCATAAATTCTTCTTCTTCTTCTTCAGCAAATAGCCCTATGTAGGCTTCAACATCAGTATCAGTGTCTGAAGAAGAAATATCTGAAAGAGTCTTCTCATTCTTGGCAACAAAAGACTTCTCTTTCTTCCATTTGAAGTGAGTCTTTTTCCTGTCACTAGATTCTTTTCTTTTCTCAGGACAATCAGCAATGACATGACCCTGTCTATTGCAGCAGTAGCACACAATCTTTGATCCAGTTGCCTTGCTTGTCTTTGTCTTCTTCCTGTCCTTCTTAGAAGGCTTTTTCTCCTGATACAAGACTTCTTTTCCCTTGTAAGTAGATGGTTTGGACCTCCACTGTTTCTTTTTCAGGAATTTCTGAAAGTGTCTAGTGAAGGCAGCAAAGTCTTCATCACTTTCACTGCTTGTAGACTTTGTACTGACAGACCCTTCTGACTCAGATTCAACTATCTCTGGAGGTGGAGTTGATGACTTAGTTCTGCATTTTCTGGGAACTTCTGTCTTGAAGGCAACAGTCCTTTCCTTGTGCTCAGTCCTTGTTGATTTCTCCTCCTCTTTCCTCACTGTCAGCTGCATCTCATATGACAACAACTTGCCAAATAGTGTAGGAGGAGGAATTTCTCCCAACTTTGCCATTTCTCTTATGGCACAGATCTTGGTGTCCCAATCTTTGGTTAGGGACCTTAGGAATTTGTCATTTAGTTCATAGTTGCTGAACTCTCTTCCATAAGACATGAGTTCATTAACTATTCTATAGAACTTCTTGTAGCATTCAGTGATGCTATCTCCCTTGCCTTGCCTAAAGCTCTCATACTCTTGATTAAGCAAGGACTTCCTATCTTGCCTAACTTCTTCAGAACCTTCCATATAGACAATGAGGGTATCCCACATTTCTTTTGCTGTTTTACAGTGAATTAAGTTCTGAAAAGTTGCATCATCAATGACACTCACTATTATGTTTTGTGCCCTCTTGTCCATAGTGGCTAGGACAATTTCATCCTTGGTCATCTCAGAGAAATCCTTTGGAGTCCTCTGATTTGCATCCAATACTGAGATCTTCATTGGCACATAAGGCCCTTCCTTTACTTGATGTAGATTCTAGGGTCTGAGGCCTCCATGAATAGCCTTACCCTCTCTTTCCAGATCCCAAAAATTTCCTTTCTGCAAATAGGTAATTTCATGGAACCCAATTCTTTATGATTTTCAAAGGAACCCATGGTTCTTGATTTTCTTGAAGTTGTTTTCTGACTTAGACTGTTTCTGCCAAACATGATCTCCTTAGACTGTTAGTCCTTGTTTTGAGCAACCTGGCTCTGATACCACTTGAAAGATATGGTACCTAAACACCTAGAGGGGGGGTGAATAGGTGACCTAATGCTTTTCTAACTTTGTTGGCAGCCAAACAGTTATATCACAGATTTCTAAGTAGTCTATTACAGCAATCAGCAATAATCAAACATACACAGCACATTCACAGCACAGCACACAGTGATTTATAGTGGTTCCCCAATCTTTGGATACATCCACTTTCCCCCTTTGCCTATCTAGCAGTGTACTAGATTCAGCCAAGCTTCTCCACTGTCTCAGAACCCAAATAGGTTCCTACACCTCAGGCCCAAAGCCTTACACCTCAGCTTTCTCCAAAGCCTACACTCAACCACAAAGGACTACACTCAGCCACCCAGGCCTACACTCAGCTAATCAAGGCCTACACTCAGAGTTCTTTAACTCCTACACTCAGGCTATCAAGCCCTACCCTCAGCCTTTATAAATTTAGGCTTACAATGCACTCAGATCAAAAGATCCTACAAGTTAAAATAGTATTACAATAAATAACTCAACAACTCAGAAAATAAGAGAGGAGTTGAAAGTTTCTTGCTGAGTTCTTGGAAGAACTCAGATAGATCCAAACTGACTTAGCTTCCTTCAAAGCTTCTTGAGTAGAACTGAATAAGTCTGAATCCTCTGCAGTTGTTCCTTGACCTCTACTTCTTAAGATCCAGATGCTTCTGAATTCTTCTTCTCAGCCTAGTTCCAAAGACTGAATTCTTGATTGGAGCTCTCTCTCTCCAACTTCTTAGATCTGCTGTTGGACAGCACGATCTTCTTGATTTGTATCACTTGGATAACTTGATCAGCAACCACATGAACAAATCTCTTAGATTAATCTGAACTCAATCAGAACTTAATCTTCTTCTGTTAACTCTTAACAACAACAACATTTTCTGTAAACAGTCTGTGCCTATTTATAGGCCTTCTTCATGGTAACCGGCTGGTCCGGTTCATAACTGACTTCTGAGATCTCTGACAAGTGCTGTAGACCGGCTGGAACGGCAGTTGTCATGTCATCCAGTCAATTCTTGAAATTCTCTAACTGTCAGATAGTGTTGAGACTTTCTGTTCTTAAGTGTCGACACTTATAGACCAAGTGTCGACACATGCTGTGTAAGTGTCGACACAAGTCTACAAGGTGTCGACACAACTCTTTGTATGTCTCGACACAGATTCTTATTCAGGTGTCGACACTTGGAATTGAGTGTCGACACAAGTACTTGATCTTCTGTAACTTGTTAAATTCTTCTAAGTGTCGACACATCTCCTTTGTGTCGACACATCTTCATGTGTTGAAACTGTCAAGTGTCGACACTGCTTCTTGGTGTCGACACAAGTCTTCAATATAGATTCTTCAGCTGAGTGTCGACACATTCCCTTAGTGTCGACAATTGTACTTAGAATATTTTTGTAGATATTTCTGTTCTTTGCTAAGTGTCGACACAGCTCCTTGTGTCGACACTTTCTTTGAGTCTTCAACTGAGTGTCGACACATTGTGCTGGGTGTCGACACTTTCTTCAAGTGTTGACTCTTCTGGTTGTGTGTCGACACATTGTGTTGAATGTCGACACATACTTCAAGTGTTGACTCTTTTGGTTGTGTGTCGACACATTGTGCTGAGTGTCGACACATACTTAATATGTTGACTCTTTTGGTTAAGTGTCGACACATTGTGCTAGGTGTCGACACTTGCACTTAGTCTCTGCAGAATTTTGTTGAGTGTCGACACAACTCCAAGTGTCGACACTTTCTGGTGTAGACACAGCTCTTCTAGGTGTCGACACTTTCTGCTAAGTGTCGACACTGCTCCTTGTGTATTCTTCTTCACTGAGTGTCGACACAGCTCCTTGTGTCGACACTTTCTGTCTGGTGTCGACTCTTCATCCCAGGTGTCGACACAATGACTCCAAGTGTCGACACTGCTTGTCTGGGTGTCGACACAAGCCTTCTCAAGTGTCGATACTTTCCCTCTAGGTGTCGACACATGGACTTAGAAAGTTTTAGCTTCAGTCCAGTGAATACCTAACCTGCACAAGTAACTCAAACATACATCAAATACATTATGATGTATATCATTGAGTTGGGTGAGGCTTCTTCAAATCAGGTACATTTGACCAATGTACCCAACAGTAATGATTATGCTATGAAATATAATTATGCCATGCTGTGAACATGCAAGTGCAACACACCCACTCGACTCTGTGTACACAGACCTTTTGTTCCCCCTTTCTGGAGCCGAACCTCCCAGGATACCTCCGTAGTGGCAAACGAAAGCGGTGGGTTGGGCCTCGCCCACATCTAAACCGGTAATTGCACTACCAGTCAGACCTATCGTACCCCTCAACACTGGTTCACTAAGCGGAGCTCCTGCGTACTCTTGCCGGCTGGCGCACCAGACTTTACTTGGCCAAGTGCTAAACCACACTTGCCAAGTCAACGTATTGGCGTCGGTGCATCGACACTCCAATACCGAAGACCCACCACCTTTACTTTATGAACACGCAACCTTATGTATCAGCACCGAGCTAAAGCTCGCCGGGCCAACCTGCCCATCACAAATAACAACCGAGCCAAAGCTCGGCGGGCCAAGCTTCCCACCACCAAATCCATCGAGCTTACTGCCCGAGTGACCCAACCTAACCCCCCCCCCACCCCACAACACTGGGGAGTGTGAGTGCAACCCTAGATTATTTCTACTTACTCTTGCATTTCAGTTTTACCTACTATTTAGGTTAGCTCGGGACTGCCCAAGGTATATCCCGTGAAGGGCACTCGAAGGTACTAGGAGCTACGATGGGATTACGCCCAAAGCTCTCTTTCGCAAGACACTTACTATTATTGGTTACTACCCGATTTCCCAACCCTTAATTAATTTTACTGAATCTAGCCCTAGTGCATTAAACACTTCCTCCCTACGGGAAGGACAATCTTTCGCCGATCCCGAGCACCACCAGACATTAGCCATTCCAACCCCTCACTAATCCCAACTTCTAACGATGAAATCTTATCATTCATCCAAATCAGCAAACTTATAACCCCAACTCGTGTGCCCCAAATCTTACTCCCAGACAACTTCTGCGATTTTACTAAATGCAGACCAACCTAAGCTATATGAAGTGTATAAGGTGAGGTACATCAAATAATCACCAAGTACCCCTATAATAATAATTGGAGGGCTATAATGACATTTGTAGCCTAAACCCAGAAATTCATAATTTTCTTTATTTATCAGATAATTTATTTATTTATTCTAATATTCCAAAAATCCAAATTTGAACATGAAGTACCCATTTTAGACAAGCAATTGCTCTATAATTTATGATAAATTCAATATGACTAATTAACATAAAATCTAGTGTCTCACAATTTTCCAGCAGGAATTAAGCTCTAAACAAATTTTACATCAAATTCCCAAAATTATGGGTTTGTAAAGTATATATTGTCAATAATCATCTAAAAATCATGAATTAATTTCTCCAAGTGAATATTGACCTAAAAACTATCAGAGCCCCAATTTCACAATTTTGCAACAAGTAAATATCTCTAAATAATTTATTGACCATAAATGCCCTTTTTAAATCTTGTGAAGGAAACACTAAAGTTTTTCAACTAAAATTTATATCAAAATTCAGGGACAACCATAATGACTTAAGACATCTCCTGCCTAAGTTTCATGAGTCTATAATGAATAGTGTTATCATAATAAATAAAATACCAAATTGGGCCACATCATGTATAACAAAGGCGGTGCTAGTAGTATTACTCTTAAAATTCCAATAAATTCACCAGAGGTCCTAACTAAGTTAAAATCCATGCTACCTAGGTTTCATACCTTTTTAGTAAGTTTTGGTGGCTTATTCTACACTAAAGGTGGATATGCCCTAAACTAGGGTTAGGGATTTGAGAGGTTCCTATCTCGAAATCCCCTAAACTCATACCAGAGGGCTTTGGATACCCTAGCACCATTTCTACTAAGTTGTAAGATCACTCAAGGGTATTTGACCCCATGCCCTTCACAACACTCAAAAGCCCCTCCTTAGGGTGTGAGTTTGGATCCTAGGGCAAAGCTACCTTAGACCACCCCATAATCCCTTTAAGAGTCTTAAAGGACATTTCCAGCCAGTGGTCAAAATCCTAGCCTCTATTGAGGTGAATTGACCACTCAACCTCAAAGTGCACTTTTCACTTAAGAGCCCCTCATTAAGGTAAAAATAGGGTTAGTCCATTTCCTATCCAAAACACATCCAAATGGGGTGACAATTCACACAGAGGCATATTATGAGGCCAGGGACCACTCACCAAAATTTGGGAGGGTTTCGAGGTAATTAGACCACCTAATTAAATTACCCTAGTATTATTAAATAAAAGATAAAACAATAGCCAACGTATCTCCAAAAATTCTCATTTTTGGACAGACCCTAGGCATGGTTAAGGGTGACCCCTGCCCAAAATTCAGCTCATTTGGACAAGGGATGAAGAGTGGGCACCCTTTTTAATCTCAGGATAGCCCTAGGTATAGGTTCCACCAAAATGGGTGCTTTGGTCAAACCAGGCACCCAAATGAGTTCAAATCAATTTTGTTGTACAATAGACTCTCCAGGCTACAAAGTTTTTGTTGACCACATTTTATGCAATAGCACCTAACTATTTTTAAAAATTAAATCCATAAAATACAAAATGTGTGACATAATAAAATAATCAGAAATTTATATCCTATAGTTTCAAGTCTAATATGGCACGAATCTTGGCGCGCCTTGGACGACATCCCATCATCTTCAAGCTCCAGCCGACAGCCTGTATTCAACCCGCCTGGAACTCCTTCCAAACACTACCGCCGGCAATCCAGCCACTTCCCCGGCCGGCCACCACCACCACCAACTCTGTTGAGGTCGTGGATGTCATTAGGAGGCGGCACAGCCGCCGGAGAGGCGGATTCCGGCGGTTCTAACAAGTAAATTTTCGGCCCGAAACCATGGAAACAAGGAATTGGTTCGGGCTCAATTGAACCCGAACCTTGAACCTAAACGTTGCAATGTTCTATCCATGAGACAAGGAGAGGCAGAGGACCTTGACGGCGACCTGAGGCAGAGAAGATCATCGGGATTCCATTTCTGAAGGTGGCACCGCTCGTTTTCTACAACTGCACAGTGGGGAGGCTCGATTTCTTCAGGTAAGGATTGCGAAAAGCTTCCCTCGACCCACTGATGGTGTTTAAAGCCTCAGATGGGGAGAGGAGGGGTTGGATCATCAATGGCCATTAAGGCCATTAATGGCTAGGTTCAGCCTTGGTAGAGGGGGCTGAACCAGGGCTCAATCCGGCCAGGAAACGGCTGGAAATTACTGCTCTTCCCTAGAGGAGTTGAATCCAGTCGTTTAGAAGGGGAGGGAAGGTCCAAAGCTTCAATGGCCATTAATGTCCATTGAATGTATTCTTTTAGGCCATGGCATAGTGTACTGTTCCGGCCATGGACAGCCTCCAAACTAGCACCCTGGTCTTCCTGAAGTGAATGTGGTATTGGGTCAGCCAATGAGAAGTGGCCTTTGGGCTCGTTGTCCATGAATGACACCCTTTCACCTTTCTCTCTCTCCTCCATTAAAATGAGGTTGTGGTTTTCTCTCTCCTTGTGATCTAGGTTGACTATGCTGACTTCTTCAGCCTATTGGCAGCCCACTCATTCATAATTTTCATGATATTAAGGATAGCCCAAAAAGGAAGGAGGGCTTGAGCTTGGTTTAGCCCATTTGAGCTAGCTTTGACTTAATCTTGACTAGGGTTGACCTAGGTCAAATTGACCTTTTCTATTACATCATTGTGTCTTTGATGACCTATTAGACACCCTTAGGGTCTAGGTAGGGATGGGTAGGGTTGAATTGGCACTTTGGGGCCACCTGCCCTTGCTAAGGGCACTTTGACCATTTTGGGGCTAGAGTTGACTTAGGTAAACTTAGCCTCAAAGATTGTCCCCAATGGGTCCCTAGTGACCCATTGACCCCACCTTAGGGTTAGTAGGGCATGGGGTGGTGTCCATCTGTGTAGGGGTTGGCCAATTGACCCTAAGTAGGCTAGCTTGACCCATTTAGGGATAGAGTTGACCTTGTTCAACACAACCACTTTGACAACCTTTTCATGGGCCCTTAGTGTTCAAGTGAACCTTACAATGGATTGGTGAGGCCATGATGGGGTCTTGAAGTCTTGGTGTAGACCCATGATCCTCTTGACCAAGGGTTCATAAATCTACTATTTGCAGACCATAGTGGTCTCACCTACATCCCTAGGTTTTCTTGGCTTTCTTAGGCTTACTTGGGTTTTGTCATGACCTAGTCATGACAAAACCACTCCTAGAGGTCTAGTTGTTTGAGGGATGTTACAAATCCCAATATATAATAAAAAAAATTTCGACCTCGAAATTCTAGTTAGGCCCACGGGGTTTCAAATTTGTAAAAAAAATTGTAACATCCCGAGAGGATGTGAGTAATACCTGACTGAAAAGCTCTGGGTACCTTTGTTGCATCAAGTCATGAGACTCCCAAGTGTACTCCTCTCGCCTGTGATTCCTCCATAGGACCTTTGTAACGCCCTGAAACTCAAAAGAGTGACGGGAGTCATTTTGTGCCAAATCTAGAATTTGGCAGGGGGCACACAGCCTAGGACACGTGCGTGCCCCAGGGCATGTCAGGCTTGAGTCTATGATTTGGCCGTGAGGTCGATGAATTTTTGGAGTCGACGATCGTCGAGCAGCGAACACGGCTTGAGACACGGGCGTGTCTAAGGGCGTGTCAAGCTCGTATCGACGATCTTCCGGGGAAGTCGACGATTTCCGCTCGACGAAATATCGAGACACGGAACACGGCCTAGGACACGGGCGTGTCTAAGGCCGTGTCGGGTGGTCGACAAACTTCGCTCGATGAAGTGTCGAGACAGTGAACACGGCCTGGAGCCCAAGCATGTTTGGGTTTGACACGGGCATGTCAAATAGGACACGGGCGTGTCCAAGACCCGTGTGAGTCTCGGGTTGTTTTCGGTGCTGTGTCGATGGGGGAAAACGACCAACCACACGGCCATGTCAGTTTTAACACGGGCGTGTCAGTTTTAAACACGGGCGTGTCGGGACCCGTGTAATTTTCGTAATGCGTTGATTTTGACGGCGAATGAGGGACACGACCCTGGACACGGGCGTGTCGCAGGCCGTGTTTGACCCAAGTTTTACTTTTTAGCTACGAATCGTAGCCATTTGTTTCCTTATTTTGGGATCCGACGGTTGGGGGTTGTTCCTACTGGGATATACCCGGGATTGGGCCTTTGAAACCCTTATTTCACTTGAGTGGTTCTCTTTCTAAGTCTAGAGAGAGGGGAGTGTAAAGGAAGAAGAACCCTAGATCCGGTCACCGGCGGAGCTTCGGAGCTCCAAATCGCGAACCGACTTCGGATCTATGGAGGCAAGGAGAGTGCGGTGCTTTTCATCCGCTTACATTTCCATGGCGCCAAGGAAGAACGCTAAGGTAACGATTCTCTACTTGAGAATGTGAAGCTCTACTTCTTTTGCATAGGGAAGCCCGCTCTCGCGAGTTTGCGGTGAGTATAAGGCGTTCCTTCGGGTAGACATAAATAGTCCCCGTTGTGTACATGTAGAGTCCGTAACCGAGAACGGATATAGGCCTGATGTGTGAAGCCTACCCAGACAAGTTGGTCTGGATCGGTGATGTTGCATTGCATTAATGGCCGGATAAGAGTCCGTGAGATTGGTTGTTTTTTCGGTTTTCTACGTGGTAGATTGCAGCAGGGAGCCTTGGGGATTAACTCCAAGGTGCACCTGGAAAACTGGGCAGATACGTGATTCTGCCAACATGGTTGCCTGGGAGCCAACTTGAACATAACCGGGTTATGTGAAGTGTGTGACGGAAACGGGACTCGGGAAAAGTTTTACCCGCTCATATGGCTTAAATTGTCGTTGTGATGTGAGCACGGGTTAGACGGAACCGTACCCGTTCTATGTCGTTCGGTTAGAGTCATTGGCATAGATAAGGGTCTTCGGCAGTCTATGGCTTAAATTGATGTGACCCATGCCGGGAAGACAAAATGCTCATAAGTTTGGCCGTCAAAGTGGCGGTGGTGAGATCAGGGTGTCTATGGCTTAAATTAGCGTGACATTGACCGGTTCACCGAGAATGTGCCCTGAGTGCACGGGGTGTGTGGCCGTGCGTGCCTACGCCTGTTATGCAATGCATATATATACTGCTTGGTTATGCTAATAAAGTGCAGGAAAGGAGCATCGCCGCCCCGAATTGGGGGCGGGATCGTTATAATATGGTCAACATTGCTGACCGTTGCTTTGGTTTGACACCGTTTTGGTGGATTGTGCTTGCAGGTGCTGCAGAGCAGAGCGGTAAATAGCGGGCTAAAGCCCAAGTTGATGAGCCGTCCCTCAAAGGCCTAATTTTTGAGTGTTTTCTCTTATTCATGTATGGCCGGCCTGCGTGCTGAGGTTTGAAAACATATAATTTGAGGAAAACAATTGTAAGGCATGTACTTGTGTATTTGTACTTCATTCCTTTTGGCGTATTAGTGGACATTCATGCTAGTGTTGGGTTCTTTATTAATGCAATAATTTTAAATTACTTCTGCTAGAATGCTCTGTGTAGGACGTTGGATTGGTTGGATGGTTTCCATTGAGTAACAACCCGGTCTGTCTGTGGTATATGGCGTCGGGCCCCGGCCGGACCTACTGCTATATGCTATCCGACGGATAGGGGGTGTTACAATTTGGTATTAGACTACTGGTTTCGGTCAGGTTTCAAATGAATTCGTGGGTGAATTCTTTTAAGGGGTGGTGAGCACATATGTGCGCGTCATCGTTATAACAGCAAAAGAACCCATGAATGTCCACTTAGGGATGAAAAATACACGTGTTTGAGGAACCTGCGTGTTCCTATAATTGCGTTTTGCAATTTTGTTTGGTCGCTTAACGGTGCTTTGTACCACTATAGGTGACCAGAAGCGGTGCTGGGCCGTCGGAACGCCGAGTTTCTGTGGCTAGTAGTGCACCAAATGATGCTCCTACAACACCTCCATCGGCTGAGACCATACGATTGGTGGCCGAAGCAGTGTTTACCATGATCAATGCACAACCTACAAGGAAAATGTAGCAGCCCGCTCCTGCGATGGAGCAGGTACCTCTTCTAGAGGTTGAGCCGAGAAGAGTGGAGCAGGTAGTAGTGGAGCCGTTGGTGCCAAGGAGGGCAACCGAGAGACAGCTCAAACATGTCATGAGCTTTAATACTCCGGTATTCTCGGGGTTGGGAACCCCATCTCAAGCTAAAGACTGGCTCTCCCGTGTCAAGAGAGTCTTGACGACGACAGAGACGGAGGAGTGGCAGATGACAACTATAGTTACGTTCCTGTTGGATGGTGACGCTAGGCTGTGGTCGGAGGGTTTGGAGCTGTATCTATTGAGAGGTAGGAAACTTATAGACGTCTCGATGGAGGAGTTCTTGAGACTATTCTTGGCTAGGTACCTCCCTTCGACTCAGGGGATAGCTTTGGAGAATGAGTTCCAGAGGTTGGTACAAGGAGAGAGTAGAGTGGATGAGTATCTCCACAAGTTTACTCGGTTGGGTCGGTATGCTAGATCCACCATCGCGGATGAGGATCGTAAGACCAACCGTTTCTATGAAGGTCTAAGAGATGACTTGAGGCTACTACTCTCGGGGCCGATGACGCAGGGTTTCTTGACCTTGGTCAACACGGCCCAGTCCTTGGAGAAGGACATGAAGAAGGTTCAGGCGAAGAAAAGCTTGGGTGATAAGAAATCTGAGTTCAAGGTGTCGACTACTTCAAAGTCTGGGTACCGTAAGTTCTTTAAGAAAGCTAGGATTTCGGGTCCAGCTCCTTCTTCCGGTGCTTCTGGGGAGACTACTGGTCGGACACCGGGTGCATGTTTTACTTGTGGGAAGCCGAGGAACTTTGCCCGTGACTGTTGGAGCGGACGTCCCAAGTCCGAGAGGAAGCCGGGAGCAACTTATGAAGAGAAGGGAAAGGCGGTGGAGTCAAACGCATCCCATTATGCTCCGGCTCAACCGTGAGTTTATAATCTTGGCCAACAGGAGGCCATCAAACAAGCGGATGTGGTGACATGTACGGTTTAATTTGTAGCAAGTTAAATTTCTTTAAATACTTGTTATGCGTATGTTACCTTACCACTGCTTGTTTAGGATTTGTTTTGATTTGTTAGTTTCCGGCGAGAGCACTCTTTGATACGGGAGCTTCACACTCCTTCTTGTCTGAAGGATTCATATCGCGCATCGGAGTACCTTCTTCGACGGCGAAGTACAAGTTGGATGTTTTGTTACCGAATGGGTGTTCGATGAGCGCGGATAAAGTCTGCAGTGTTAAGATTCACATTGGGAATCAAGAGTTCGATCTGCAAGCATCGTTACTACCGTTGGTGGAAATCGACGTTATATTTGGCATGGACTGGCTCTCTGAGCAGCAAGCCTATATTGATTGCGGTCGCAAGGAAGTCATGTTGGGAGCAAGTCGTGAGACGACTTTTGCGGGCTTGAAATGGTCGAGCAGGACGTTGATGTTTGCTCTTCAGGTGGTGAAGGAGGTTCGTGCTGGTGTAGAGCTGTTCTTTACACTAGTGGAGGTTGCAAAGCCAAAGCCTACATTGGATAGTATTTCTCTGGTAGCTAAATACCCTGATGTGTTCCCCGCAGATCTTCCTGGAGCCCCGCCTCAACGGGAGATAAATTTCACTATTGAGCTAGTGCCAGGTGCAAATCCTGTGTCACGATCTCCGCATCGGCTAACGCCTAAGGAAATGGCGGAGCTGAAGGTGCAACTTCAAGAGTTGTTGGAGCAAGTGTTTTACATCCAAGTTCATCGCCTTGGAGCGCACTGGTCCTCTTTGTAAAGAAGAAGGACGAGAGCTTGAGACTCGGTATTGATTATCGGGAGTTAAACAAGCTAACAAAAAAGAACAAGTACCCAATCCCAAGGATCGATGATCTTTTTGATCAGTTAGTCGGGTCGACGGTGTACTCTAAGTTGGGTCTCAAGTCTGGTTACTATCAGCCCAGGATAAGGGAGAGTGATATCCCTAAGACAGCGTTCAGTACAAGATAGGGGCATTACGAGTTTACAGTCATGCCGTTTGGACTGACGAATGCGCAGTCAGTGTTCATGGATTTGATGAACAGGACCTTCAGGGAGTACTTGGACCATTTTTTGATCGCCTTCATCGACGATATTTTGGTGTACTCGCAGAGTGAGGAAGATCACTTCAGGCATCTTCATTTGTTTTTGGAGACGCTAAAGAGGAATAAGTTGTACGCCAAGTTCTCGAAGTGCGAGTTTTGGTTGTCCTCAGTGACGTTCATCGGTCATATAGTGAGTGGGGAAGGTATTGCAGTGGATCCGGCGAAGATTGTTGCGATACGAGAGTGGCCTGAGCTTTCTACGGTAGCGGAAGTCCGGAGCTTTCTGGGGCTTGCCGGCTATTATAGGCGCTTCGTAGAGAACTTCTCGCAGATAGCGTTACCTCTCACTACTTTGACGAGGATGGAGCAGAAGTTCGTTTGGACACCAGAGTGCGCGCGAGCTTTTGAGGAGTTGAAATGTCGGTTGACCACGGCACCTGTGTTGAGTTTGCCGAGTGGGACCGAAGGTTGTGAGATTTATAGCGATGCTTCGGGCAGTGGTTTGGGTTGTGTGCTGTTACAGCATGGAAGCGTTATAGCTTATGGCTCGAGACAGCTGAAGGTGCATGAGAGGAACTATCCGGTCCATGACTTGGAGTTAGCGGCTGTGATTTTTGCCTTGAATCTGTGGAGACATTATTTGTACGGTGTGAAGATTGATATCTACACCGATCATAAGAGGCTGAAGTATTTGATTGATCAGAAAGATCGGAACATGCGACAGCGTAGATGGATGGAGTTCTTGGGGGACTATACATTCAAGATCCACTATGTGCCTGGTAAAGGTAATGCGGTTGCGGACGCGTTGAGTCGCCTGGCCCCATCTCAAGCCAATTGGTTGTCGGTCCATGACGAGCGGTTGGTTCAGGAGTTAGAGGCGTTGGAGATCTTTTGTGTTGATAAGCAATCAAGTGCTGAAGCAGTATTGAATTGGACTGAAGTCCAATATGACCTGGCTGATCCGATTCAGCAGGCGTTGGTTATGGATGTCCACATGAAGCAACTCATGATAGAGGCTCTAGATGGGTCAAATTCCCAATTCGTTGTGGAGGACGGATTACTTTGGAAAGACGGTCGTCTGTGCGTCCCAAGCGTGGGCAATTTGCGGTTGGAATTGTTGTACGAGGCGCATCATACCAAGTACTCAATTCACCCGGGGAGCACGAAGATGTACCACGATGTTAAGAAATTGTTCTGGTGGCCAGGACTGAAAAAGGATGTGGCGCTCTACGTGGCGAAGTGTCAAACTTGCTCCTTGGTGAAGGCGGAATGCCAAAAGCCGGGAGGATTCTTGAAATCCTTGCCTATTCTGGAGTGGAATTTCGACGACAATACTATGGACTTTGTGCATGGGTTGCCAAGGTCGCAAAAGGGGAACGACGCTATTTGGGTGGTCGTAGATCGTCTAACGAAGATGTCGCAATTCATTCCGCATAGGAAGGATGATCCGGTTGAGAAATTGGCAAAGTTATATGTTGATAATATTGTACGACTTCATGGTGTGCCCCGCCGTGTCGTGAATGACCGAGATAGGTGATGAGTCCACATTTTACACTGATTTTTGGACTCATCTGGGCTAGTTTTATCGTCTTAGCACTACACTTGAGAGCCGTTATTGCATATTTGTGCTTATGTACCTTTTTCACGATTAAGTGCACTGTATGCCCGCTTCTGTGTGCTTTCTATGTTTCCATTTTGTTGTTATTCTTTAGAACTATCTCGGGGATGTGGTGTGCACGTTCTGGTGGCCTTTCTGCCCCTTCTGCTGGTACAGGGGTCGTGTGCGTGTTCCGGGATGGTTGTGAAATAGGAATACTGCGCACGATCAGGGGATCTAATGCGCACGACCACTGGTCGTGCGCCCCCAATCGTGCGCACTACTCTACGTTTTCTATACAATCAGCCTGGGGTAAGCGCACGACCACTGGACTTACTGCGCACGACCACTGGTCGTGCGCCACTGTTCGTGCGCATTACACCCCCTTTTTCATAACCCTGTCTCGGTAATCGCACGAGCACTAGCCATAGTGCGCACGACCACTGGTCGTGCGCCACTGCTCGTGCGCGTATATGCTGATGGTTCTTGTCCAGGTTGTAGGTTTATTTGGAAAAGCCGCACGATCATCGACCTACAGTGTGCACGACCACTGGTCGTGCGCCACTGATCGTGCGCACTGCTTCTGCTGTCTCTGTATAAAAGGCCCTGCTCTGCGTTTTAGGTCAACTCCTGTCATTTGCTGCGATCGGAGAGTGCGCGGGAATCGCCTTTTCACCTCTCCAGCTGCTCCATCACTTCCACCTTCGTCGGGAAGCCATTTCCACTTACTCCGAAGCTTTTCAACACTCCGGCGAAGCCCTCGGCCATTGATGACTTCAACTCCAAGCTTTCCTGCAGAGTTGGTGAAGTAGATAACCTAGAGAACGGACTTAAAGGCCTTCGAGGTGACAGATCGTTGGTACCGGAAGCCTCCTTGGACTGAGCCCGGAAGCGGATTGACAACTCGCTACTCCGGCCACGACCAGCGGTGGATCTTCATTCTCTTTTGGTTTACTCCTCTTCCCCTTCCTCTGTGTTATGAATGTTTTGAGCAGTGTAATGAACATTTCCATCCCTGAACATCAAGTTTACTTTCTAGTTATTGGAATCTTAGTTTCTTCTTATGCTTGTGAGTTCTGTCTGTGAATGCGCCTCACTCACCCCACATCCACTTCATTCCTGTGCCTTGTCCGATTACAATCCACACAAGAACGCTGCAATACATTAGTTTCCCTTCCACTCGCCCAACTGAAGTTCGGCATAGCGGCCGACAAACCCATTTCACCTTGCGAAGCGGTGCCGTCGACCCCCATAGCTTTTACTAGTTCAGTAGATCAAACATCCACAATCTCCCGAGTCCGCTATTTTCTTTTTGTTCTATTTTTAACTCTCATAACGATATTCTCAGTACTGTTGTCGTTCTACGCTAATTGCATTTCTCAAGAGACCGACACTTGGGGATTTACTCCCAAAACTTTATTACTTGTACGACCGGTGCGCTTGCCGTATTACACGCATCAAGTTTTTGGCGCCGTTGCTAGGGAATGCAACTGTAGAGCGACTTCGGATGACTTCCAATATTGTTATCAGAGTTAGTATTGTTTTGTTTTGACTGCTGTTTTCTTCTAGTGTGTAGTGTTTGCTGCAGTGAATGCAGGGTTGAGGCACAGGAGATCTAGTAGCTTACTACCCCTTTTTCATTCAAGCCTCTTTTAATGACTACAATTCAGCAGCAGACTTATAAAGCAAGTCTTATCAACCTCACATACTGAGCAGAAACGGGAAATAACAGTTTCGAGATCTCGCCTGACCTCATCGAATATATCATCGAAAACTGTCAATTCAGCGGAGACGGAAAAATTGATGCACTATGCCACGTGCAGCGGTTCTTAGAAATTTACAACACTTGCACGCCAAATGCTGCCAACAACGAGCAGCAGAGGATCCGACTCTTCTCCTTCTCCCTGAAAGACGAAGCAAAGCGATGGTATCAAGATATTCGGAAGGGAATATCCTCATCCTGGAAACAACTCGAAAGGAAATTTTTGGCCAAATTTCGACAACCGATGCTAGCAATAGACAATTACAAGAAGCTAATCACCTTCACCCAACAAAATGAAGAGACCTTGTTCGATACATGGGAGCGTTTCTAGTCCCTGCGAAGGGAATGCTGCAGAGTGGAAATGTCAGACATCCTCCTAATTCAAACTTTCTACTTCGGCATTGCAGACAGATTCCGGCCATTACTTGACATTGCAGCTGGTGGAACCCTGTTTAACAAATCCAGTGAGGATGCCTGGGAAGTTATAGACAACATTGCCCAAACTAGTAGGCATTGGAACTACCCGCCTTCTTCCGACTTTCCGGTAGAGATAAATTCAGTAGTCTCAGATGAAGCCACCGACCACAATCTCTCGTCAAAGACAGAGCAATTTTTTTCTTACGCGTGCAAAATGATGGAGATGTTCAATGACCAAGCCACCACCATTCAGCGCCTACAAACCGCCATAGGGATTCTCACGGAAACGTTACTATGTTCAGTCAATCAGAAACAAGAAACGGTACATACTATGAGATTAAGAAGCGGAAAAAGCCTAGAGAGGGCCTTGCCTCCTGACCCTCCCACACAATCGCTCCGCGAGCCCATCGTCAATTTGATAAAGGAACCCCCGTCCTCACCTACCGCACAAGAACCCATGGCAGTACTACAACCTGTGAAGAACGCCATGAAGCCGCCATTTCCCCCACCGACTACAAAACGAAAAGGCTGAAAAACAATTTCATAAATTCCTTGAGATCATGAAAGGAGTGCAAATAAGTATACCTCTGACAGAAGCTATCACTCAGATCCCAGGATATTCTAAGTTCCTAAAGAAACTCATCACACAGCGTAAATCTTTAGAAGGACTGAAAACGATCAATCTCACTGAAGAATGCTCAACTCTCCTCGCCAACTATTCCCCAACCAAACGAAGAGATCCGGGCAGTTTTACCATTCCCTATAGAATTGGCCTCCACCGATTCGGACGCGCATTATGTGATTTGGGAGCTTCAATAAATCTAATGCCGCTCTCCGTCTTCCGCAAGCTAGGAGTTGGGATTCTACATCCAACCCAGCTAAGATTGCAATTAGCTGACAGATCGGTAAAACAACCGGCCGGAATAGTCGAAGATCTTACTGTCATGGTCAACAACCTCTCCTTCCCAGCAGGTTTCGTCATTCTTGACATGATGGCCGATCCCAAAGTGCCTATAATACTAGGACGGCCCTTCCTTGCCACGGCCCGTGCCATTAACAATGTTGACCAAGGAGAGCTCACCCTAAGCCTGGGGGACGAAACGATTTCTTTCAACGTCCACGAACCCTCCCAACATCTCAGAATCACTAATTGGGATGAAGCAGATTTGATCGACGAACCGGACATGTACAACGAAATGATTCTTGACCCAGCCGAGCCAGTGTGGGAAGAGGAGGATGCCACTAATGTTCCAAGCACCCCGCATCCAACCAAAGAACCGTTCATCACATCTACCATCACAACCAATGCCACAACTCTGAAGACACTGCCTGAATCACTGAAATACGCTTTCTTAGAGGAAGGTACAGCGTGCCCAGTCATTATCTTTGCATCTCTCTCCGTCGACAACGAACTCGCCTTGTTCAATGTCTTAAAGAAATACAAAAATGTGTTTGGACGTTCATTAGCTGACATAAAAGGGATCAGCCCGGAGTTTTGCATGCACAAGATTCTGCTTGAAGATCAATACAAGCCGTTGGCACAACCTCAAAGGCGACTGAACCCCAAGATGCATGAAGTGGTACAGGCCGAAGTAATAAAATTGCTTGATGCAGGTATCATTTACCCAATCAGCGACAATAAATGGGTCAGCCCAGTGCAAGTGGTGCCCAAAAAGGGCGGGATTACCGTGGTGGCCAACGAAAAGAATGAATTTTTACCCACCCGCGTGGTCACCGGGTGGAGAGTCTGCATAGACTACCGGAAACTGAATGAGGCCACCTGCAAAGATCATTTCCCGCTGCCCTTCATCGACCAAATGCTGGAAAAATTGGCCGGTCAGGAATACTATTGTTTCCTTGACGGGTACTCTGGATACAATCAAATCACAGTTGACCCTGATGACCAAGACAAAACGACGTTTACATGCCCTTCTGGCACCTTCGTATTCAGGAGAATGCCATTTGGATTGTGCAACGGCCCAGCAACCTTCTAGCGATGAATGATTGCCATCTTCGGTGACATGATTGGAGACTTTCTCGAAGTCTTCATGGATGATTTTTCTCTTTTTGGTAACAGCTTCGATTCCTGCCTTGTGTATCTAGACAAAGCTCTGAAGCGTTGTGAGGATACAAACCTTGTCTTGAATTGGGAAAAATGACATTTCATGGTTCGCGAGGGCATTGTCTTAGGCCACAAAGTCTCTCACAGGGGGCTCGAAGTCGACCAAGCAAAAGTCAGTATCATCAAAAATCTTCCTCCTCCATCTTCCGCCAAGGGGATCCGCAGCTTCTTGGGACATGCCGGTTTCTACAGAAGATTCATCAGTGATTTCTCCTCCATATCCAAGCCCCTCACAAATTTGCTGGGCAATGACATCCCGTTTGACTTCGACAAAAATTGTATGCAGGCCTTCGAGACTCTCAAAGATCGACTCATCTCCGCTCCAATCTTGGTGGCACCAGATTGGACTTTGCCTTTCGAAGTCATGTGCGACGCAAGCGATGTTGTAGTCGGAGCAGTGCTCGGTCAAAGGAAAAACAAAATCTTTCATACTATTTCCTACGCCAGCCGGACTCTCAACGATGCTCAACTGAACTATACCACTACAGAAAAGGAGCTATTGGCAGTGATCTTCGCTTTCGAAAAATTCCATTCATACCTAGTGTTATCTAAGGTCATTGTGTACACTGACCAAGCCGCACTAAGGTATTTATTCAAGAAAAAAGACGCCAAGCCCCGACTAATCCGTTGGATTCTTCTTCTACAGGAATATGACATCGAGATCCGAGATAAGAAAGGGGTCGAAAACGTCATCGCCGATCACCTATCAAGATTGGAGAGCAACACTGCAGGAGTTGTCCCCATCTGCAACCGCAACGAGATTGCCGACTGCTTCCCAGACGAAAAATTATTCACCATCTGTTCGCTCACTCCGACAATCCCATGGTACGCAGATATGGCCAACTACCTCGCCTGCAAATCTGTCTCCCCTCACCTGTCATCGCAGCAAAAGCGAAAACTATTGTCCGAAGCCAAATATTATTTCTGGGAAGACCCGTTACTATTCCGTACTTGCAACGACAGCATCATCCGGCGTTGTGTACCCGAGACTGAATTTCAATCCGTCTTAACACACTGCCACGATCGGGAGGCCGGAGGTCATTTCGGTGCCACCCGAACATCACGCAAGATACTGCAATGTGGACTGTTTTGGCCAACCCGTTTTAGAGACACTCAAGCTTACGTCGCAAAATGCAATGAATGCCAAAGGACAGGGAATATCTCCAAGATGGATGAAATGCCTCTCAACAATATGCTCGTCTGCGAACCATTCGACGTTTGGGGAATTGACTTCATGGGACCCTTCCCCATGTCGCATGGAAAACTCTATATTATTGTAGCAGTAGACTATGTTTCCAAATGGGTCGAAGCCGAGGCTGTCGCAGCAAATGATGCCCGCACCGTTTTGAATTTCCTACACAAGAACATTTTCTCTCGATTCGGCGCCCCGCGCACCATCATCAGCGATGGCGGGAGCCATTTTTGCAACAAGTCGTTCTTGCAACTCATGAAGAAATTTGGAGTACACCACAAAATCTCTCTTGCCTACAATCCCCAAACCTGTGGGCAAGTCGAGGTCTCCAATCGCGAGCTCAAAAGAATCATCGAAAAACCATCCATTCCAACCGAAAAGAGTGGGCCAAAAAGGTCGAAGACGCCTTATGGGAGTACAGAACCGCCTTCAAAACTCCTATCGGTATGACCCCTTTTCAACTCGTCTACGGAAGAGCTTGCCACTTACCAGTCGAGCTGGAACACAAAGCACTATGGGCAACCAAATTGCTAAACATGGACATCGAAGCCGCAGCCGATAAGCGCCGCACTCAACTGAACGAATTAGAGGAGCTCTGACATTTTGCATACGAAAATGCGCGGATATACAAAGAAAGAACAAAAAATGGCATGACCGTCACATCATCCCCAAAGACTTCCAACCAGGCGACCAAGTCCTGCTGTACAATTCCCGCCTCCGCTTATTTCCCGGCAAACTCAAATCGCGGTGGAGCGGCCCTTTCACAGTGATCGGAGTCTCCCCTTTTGGCGCCATCGAAATAGTCGGGAAAAGCGGAGACAATTACAAAGTCAATGGGCACCGGTTAAAATTATATGATGGCGGCGCAACCACCGGCGACTCTCAAAGCCTGCAGCTCGCCGACCCCACGCAAAGCCATGGCGACACTCCTTGATTCAGTGGAACTCACCACAGAGCTAGTCTACCACGCCTTCTGTTTCTTTTCTATTGTTTATATTTTCTGAGCAAGACAGCTACTATATTTTTGTGAGCGCCCATCTGGGAGCCGACTGTTGTCTTTTCTTTTTTTTATGTATCGAACTCTCTATTTGAACTGCTAATACAGGTATTTGCTCCACCTTAAGGACGGTAAACAAAAGGGCTTTCGGGAGACAACCCAAGTTGGACCGTTCGGTCCTATGCTGTGTTTTGATTTCGGTTTATTTCTTCATATATATATATATATATATATATATATATATATATATATATATATATATATATATGTCCAGCTTTTGTTTGGCTTGCATCCTTTAATCGTAGGTGCAGGAATATTTGAGGCGCGACAACTTGGCCGCACTTGGACATCTCATTGCCCGACTGGTATGGTCAATTTTGAGCATAGGTAACTTCCTACCCTAGCTATTTCTCCTATATGGAATGTTTATTTTTATTCGTTGTCAACTTTAAGTCTAGGGGGGTAGTCTGCCTGTGGTCACTACACTGCACCTTCTGTTGCATTCCAGTTTCTTATTTACTTATTTCTTGTTTTTTTTTTGGTTGCACACACTGAATCACCCACACGAGTGCACTCTTACCCACGCGCACAACCCGAGTTAAATTTACTGCTTTTGTGTAAACTTTAAAATACTGGTACTGGCTTAGGATTTTAGGATTGAGTAGTTCGAAACTCATGCCGTGCTCCTAATCGAATACTCATGGTTTGTGTAGAGTTAGGATAGAACTAATTTTTCTTTATGCTCGTAGAATTATTCTTTTCTGCACACGTAAATATTGTTTGTACTGCTCAAAATCTGAATCTGGGATAATCAAACGAGAGTGTAGGAATGTGTGTAGCTGCCACTAGACTCGTATTGCTCGAGTCGGGGGGAAGGATCATCTTTCTCGGTGGCTAAGAACTTGCCCTAAGCTACTCTCGAAGCATTGGTGCACAGTTAGTTAAGCGTGAGCATGACGTAGGCCTTCTTTTTGGCTAGTTTGAGCTTTGTTTAGCCATTCCTACCTGTTAACCATTGCATGCCAAATATGTGCCTACCCTTCCTTTGATCCAGCTCCACTCACTTTCAGCAAGGCCTGAAGCTAAACCCACCTTCGCAATCAAATGCTTGAGCTGATTTGTAATTACTGTTTTGCCGAGGTCGTGATTAGTGGAAATTGTTTTTGGGGGTGCTGATTTTATTCCCGTTTTGATTGCTTCGTTTGGGGATTGCTAGCACAGAAAAGAAAACAACAGTTTACGCAAATAAAAAGTTGATTCGCGCAATAGAAAAAAAAACAAATATATATATGAAAGAATTGCTTTGAGATCTTGATCCCCATCCTCTTTATTGAATTTGGTCGGGTTCAGCCGTGTTCACACCCGGATTTCAAGCTAAGTCTGGGGGCGTGTGCCCCATTCTTTTCTAAGTGGTTGTTTTGGTTTGGGTTGTTTTCGCTCGCTTTGGTTGCATAGAGCCTTCGTGTTTATCCTTGACCACCAAGTCGTTGCCTAAGCCCCATTTCCTCCTACAAGTCCTACTGATTCACGCTTGAGTCTAACCCGCGCCGTGGAGAGAGTGTGAACGTGCAAGCTTATGGTCCCCGACATTGGTGGATTCCTTTGGAGGTGATCCTGAGTCCCGAACTTTGGCAATGCTCACCTTAGTGACCTGCCTACTTTCTTCCTGCACATGATCGCACGATTCTCCAGAATTTTAATTTTGAGCAATTACAATATTTATTTACGTCTGTCGAATAGTTTAAACTACGTTGTATAATTAAAAAGTTTTTCTATTATATCTTCTATACACATGATATATTTGATTTCTCGTCTTACTTCTTTTTGAAATTGCTGAGCCAGTTAGCTATCTTCGAGTCCATGGAGTGATGATTTGCTCGGGACGTGCAAATGGTTAAGTCTGGGGGTGTGATGAGTCCACATTTTACACTGATTTTTGGACTCATCTGGGCTAGTTTTATCATCTTAGCACTACACTTGAGAGCCGTTATTGCTTATTTGTGCTTATGTACCTTTTTCACAATTAAGTGCACTGTATGCCCGCTTCTGTGTGCTTTCTATGTTTCCATTTTGTTGTTATTCTTTAGCACTATCTCGGGGATGTGGTGTGCACGTTCTGGTGGCCTTTCTGCCCCTTCTGCTGGTACAGGGGTCATGTGTGTGTTCCGGGATGGTTGTGAAACAGGAATAATGCGCACAATTAGGGGATCTAATGCGCACGACCACTGGTCGTGCGCCCCCAATCGTGCGCACTACTCTACGTTTTCTATAGAATCAGCCTGGGGTAAGCGCACGACCACTGGACTTACTGCGCACGACCACTGGTCGTGCGCCACTGTTCGTGCACATTACACCCCCTTTTTCATAACCCTGTCTCGGTAATCGCACGAGCACTGGCCATAGTGCGCACGACCACTGGTCGTGCGCCACTGCTCGTGCGCGTATATGCTGATGCTTCTTGTCCAGGTTGCAGGTTTATTTGGAAAAGCCGCACGATCATCGACCTACAGTGCGCACGACCACTGGTCGTGCGCCACTGATCGTGCGCACTGCTTCTACTGTCTCCGTATAAAAGGCCCTGCTCCGCGTTTTAGGTCAACGCCTGTCATTTGCTGCGATCGGAGAGTGTGCGGGAATCGCCTTTTCACCTCTCCAGCTGCTCCATCACTTCCACCTTCGTCGGGAAGCCATTTCCACTTACTCCGAAGCTTTTCAACACTCCGGCGAAGCCCTCGGCCATTGATGACTTCAACTCCAAGCTTTCCTGCAGAGTTGGTGAAGTAGATAACCTAGAGAACGGACTTAAAGGCCTTCGAGGTGACAGATCGTTGGTACCGGAAGCCTCCTTGGACTGAGCCCGGAAGCGGATTGACAGCTCGCTACTCCGGCCACGACCCGCGGTGGATCTTCATTCTCTTTTGGTTTACTCCTCTTCCTCTTCCTCTGTGTTATGAATGTTTTGAGCAGTGTAATGAACATTTCCATCCCTAAACATCAAGTTTACTTTCTAGTTAATGGAATCTTAGTTTCTTCTTATGCTTGTGAGTTCTGTCTGTGAATGCGCCTCACTCACCCCACATCCACTTCATTCCTGTGCCTTGTCCGATTGCAATCCACACAAGAACGCTGCAATCCATTAGTTTCCTTCCACTCGCCCAACTGAAGTTCGGCATAGCGGCCGACAAACCCATTTCACCTTGCGAAGCGGTGCCGTCGACCCGCATAGCTTTTACTAGTTCAGTAGATCAAACATCCACAATCTCCCGAGTCCGCTATTTTCTTTTTGTTCTATTTTTAACTCTCATAACGATATTCTCTGTACTGTTGCCGTTCTACGCTAATTGCATTTCTCAAGAGACTGACACTTGGGGATTTACTCCCAAAACTTTATTACTTGTGCGACCGGTGCGCTTGCCGTATTACACTCATCAATAGGCGGTTCACGTCCAATGATTGGAGGCTGGTGCAGCAGATGTTGGGAACAAAGCTGAGTTTTAGCACAGCCTTTCATCCGCAAACGGATGGGCAGACTGAGAGGGTCAATAGGACAATGGATGACATGCTTCGCATGTGTGTCCTGGACTTTGGAAAGCAATGGTTAGTTCACCTATACTTGGTGGAATTCGCTTACAACAATAGCTACCAGGCGAGTATTCAAATGGCGCCGTTCTAGGCCATTTATGGTAGAAAATGTCGCACGTCATTTTCCTGGTTGGAAACTAGTGAATCGAAGTTGTATAATCGATTAGAGGTGGAGGATGCTACTTCTTTGGTGAGAACCATTCGGGAGAGATTGCTAATCGCTCAGGATCGCTAGGCTAACTACTATAATGCCAAGCACAGGAACGTGCAGTTCGCTGTTAGCGATTGGGTGTACTTGAAGATCAAGACGTTCAAGGGTGTCTCACGGGTGCGGCTCTTGAAGAAGATAAGCCCGAGGTACCTTGGACCGTTTGAGGTCCTGGAGCGGATTGGTGAAGCAGCGTACCGGTTGAAGCTGTCTGTGGAGCTTAGTGGTCTACATGATGTATTCCATATATCGGTGCTATGGAAGGCGGTGCATGAGCCTACGCAAGTGATCACGGTCGATCAAGTGCCGGTTGATAGTGGGTTGACGAAGGTCAAGCCCGTACGTTTTGAGGACTCGGAAGTCAAGCGGCTACGCAATAAAGAGATCAGGATGGTCAAGGTCCGTTGGGACAATTGCGGTCGAGAGGAGCACTCTTGGGAGCGAGAGCAGACTATGCTTAAGGAGTACCCGAATTTGTTTCACTCTGGTACCATTTAAGTTTTAAGTTTCTTTCCTTTATGTAATTTTGAGGGCGAAATTCTTTTAAGAGAGGGAGAGTTGTAATGCCCCGAAACTCAAAAGAGTGACGGGAGGTGTTTTGGGCCAAATTTGGAATTTGGCAGGGGGCACATGGCCTGGGACACGGGCGTGTCCCAGGGTGTGTCAGTCTCGAGTCGACGATTTGGCAGTGATGTCGACGAATTTTTGGAGTTGATGATCGTCGAGCAGCGAACACGGCCTGAGACACAGGCGTGTCTCAGGGCGGGTCAAGCTCGTGTCGACGATCTGCAGGGGAAGTCGAGACACGGAACACTGCCTAGGACACGGGCGTGTCTAAGGCCCTGTACGGTGGTCGACGAACTTCACTCGACGAAGTGTCGAGACAGTGAACACGGCCTGGAGCCCAGGCGTGTTCGGGTTTGACACGGGCGTGTCCAAGACCCGTGTGAGTCTCGGGTTGTTTTCGGGGCTGTGTCGATGGGGGCACACGACCAACCACACGGCCGTGTCAGTTTGAACACGGGTATGTCAGGTTAAACACGAGCTTGTCGGGACCCGTGTAATTTTCATAACGCGTTGATTTTGACGGCGAATTAGGGACACAGGCGTGTCACAGGCCGTGTTCGGCCCAGGTTTTACTTTTCAGCTACGAATCATAGCCATTCGTTTCCTTATTTTGGGATCCGACGGATGGGGGTTGTTCCTACTGGGATATAGCCGGGATTGGGCCTTTGAAACCCTCATTTCACTTGAGTGGTTCTCCTTCTAAGTCTAGAGAGAGGGGAGAGCAAAGAAAGAATAAGAAGCCTATATCCGGTCACTGGCAGAGTTTCAGAGCTCCAAATCGCGAACCGACTTCGGATCTACGGAGGCAAGGAGAGTGCGGTGCTTTTCATCCGCTTACATTTCCATGGCGCCAAGGAAGAACGCTAGGGTAATGATTCTCTACTTGAGCATGTGAAGCTCTACTTATTTTGCATAGGGAACCCCGCTCTCGCGAGTTTGCGGTGAGTTTGAGGCGTTCCTTCGGGTAGACATGAATAGTCCCCGTTGTGTACATGTAGAGTCCATAACCGAGACCGGATATAGGCATGATGTTTGAAGCCTACACGGACAAGTTAGTCTGGATCAGTGATGTTGCATTGCATTAATGGCCGGAGAAGACTCCGTGAGATTGGTTGTTTTTCGGGTTTTCTACGTGGTAGATTGCAGCAGGGAGCCTTGGGGATTAACTCCAAGGTGCACCCGGAAAACAAGGCAGATACGTGATTCTGCCAACATGGTGGCCTGGGATCCAACTTGAACATAACCGGGTTATGTGAAGTGTGTGACAGAAATGGGACTCGGGAGAAGTTTGACCCGCGCATATAGCTTAAATTATCGTTGCGATGTGAGCACGTGTTAGACGGAACCGTACCCGTTCTATGTTGTTCGGTTAGAGCCGTTGGCATAGATGAGAGTCTTCGGCGGTCTATGGCTTAAATTGATGTGACCCATGCCGGAAAGACAAAATGCTCATAATTTTGGCCGTCAAAGTGGCGGTGGTGAGACCGGGGTGCCTATGGCTTAAATTGATGTGACATTGACCGGTTCACCGAGAATGTGCCCGAGTGCACGGGGTGTGTGGCTGTCCGTGCCTACGTGTGTGATGCAATGCATATATATATATTCTACTTGGTTATGCTAATAAAGTGCAGGGAAGGAGCATCGCCACCACGAATTGGGGGCGGGATCGTTATAATTTGGTCAACATTGCTGACCATTGCTTTGGTTTGCCAACGTTGCGGAGGATTGTGCTTGAAGGTGTAACAGCCCGATTTTCTCAGCAGGCCAATTTTTGGGTGACACGGCCTGGGATACGGGCATGTCCCAGGGCGTGTCCTGCATGTGTCGAGTGTCGAGAGGAACAATCGACGTTTTTCGCTCGACGATGGATCGAGAGAAGGCATACGGCCAAGGACACGGGCGTGTCCAAGGCCGTGTCGTGTGCTCGACGAAATTTGCTCGAAGATCGTCGAGTGTCGAGATGTGGTCGTCGAGTGTAGAGAAGTGGTGAACACGTCCTGTGACACGGGCATATCACAGGGCGTGTCCCTTCGGCTCGACGATCTTAGGCCGACGAATTTTTGCGCTAGGGCGTGTCTTCGTGGCGTGTATGGGCACACGGCCTGGGACACGGGCGTGTCACAGGCCGTGTGAGTCTCGGGCGATTTTGGGATTATTTTCGCCGATGCACACGGCCACAGACACGGGCGTGTCTGGAGGCGTGTTGGGTGACACGGCCCATGACACGGGCGTGCCCATGGGCATGTCACTGGTTTGGATAGGTCGGTTGACCACCGCTTGAGGCACACGGCCTGGGACACGGGCGTGTCACAGGCCGTGTCAGGCAAAATTGAGCTTTTCTGGCAAAATCGTGGCCGTCCATTCCTTCAGCTAGGATACAATGGCTGAACTGACTCCCTATTTCCTTAAGGCCATGAATGAGAAGAGAAATCTCATTTCTCTTATTTGGCTTCTCTTTCTTCATTACTAGTGAGAGAAATGGAGAGGAAGAAGGAGGAGGAGGAAAGGGCGCTGATTACCGGTGGTGCTGCGGTTTACTGACAAGAGATCCGAAGCCGGTGTTGCTGAGGGAAAGCTCTTGTCATTCGTTCAAGATAGCTTGGAGCTCATGGCACCAAAGAGGGCTTCAAGGGTAACGACTTTTCTTCCTAGCCATGTGAAGGCTTCCTTTTGGCATATGTTTGTGATTCCCCCACCAAGATGTGGCTGATTTTGGGAATCTTTGGGTGGATGCATGAAATCCCCTTTGTTGGCATATAGATCCAGAAATGGAGTACGGAATAGGCATGCTGTGTGAAGCCCATCTGAACAGGTTGGTCCGGATTGGTGATGTTGCATACGAACTGGAGAAGACTCCGTGATAAACGTGTAGTTTAAGGAGTTAACGGGATATGCCTCTGAAGGGTAGTAGCAGGAAGTACTGAAGTGGTTGTCCAGGAAAATATCTGTGTTATGCTTTTGGGTCATACCTGTGAATGAGGCACAGGAAGTACTGGTGTGACCAGGAAAGGCCCTTTGTGATGCTTGATGTCGCAGGGTGTCCACCTGTGAAGCAAGTAACAGGAAGTACTGGCATGGTAGCCAGGAAAGACCCCTGACATTTGTGATATTTGCGGGGTCCACCTGTGAAGAGAGTATCAGGAAGTACTGGGGTGCCCAGGAAAGACCAGCTGTTGTGATAAGGAAATGGGTGTAAGAGAAATACCCAGGCTTGAATGCCAAGAACAGGATTGGTGAGACCGACTCGCGCCTTTTATAGCCATGAGTACGCTGTACTCGGAGAAGGCAAGGAGATTTGAGCAACGGGGGGGGGGGGGGGGGGGGGGGGGGGGGTGGGAGGATCCGACCTGCGCTATGTCCGTCCGATGTGAGACCAAAAAGTCCGGTCTGTTGGATCGCATAGCAAGAGTCTTATGCCTGCGCGCCGTGAGACCATGGGGGGCTACGGGCCAATCCCGGTTCACTAAGACTATAAAACTCCGGCTGCACACTATGGAGTAAATGCTCAAGAGAATTACCATTGGGTTGTGACCTTGATACGGTGGTGGGCAAGTGCTTTGCCAGAATACCCAGAATGTGCCCTGATTGCACGGACCGTTGGGCCGGGTGGCGAACGGTTATGATGGCATGTGTGCGTGAAAGCACATTAGATGAGATATATTGCCATGCTTGTGATATGATATTCCTGCAGGGAAGATTACCGCTGCCCCGAGAAAAGGGGTATGGTCGTTATAATTTGGTCAGCTGAATGCTGACCGTTACCTCTGTTTGCCACCGTTGGGTGGATTGTCCCTGTACAGGTGCTGGAGAGCTGAGCGGGACGCATAAAGGTTGATATCCTTGCTGTTGCTGCTGCTGTTGCTAGCCCTCGAATGCTATTTGGAAATGCTTGTGATGTTTTTCTTTGATTGTGGTCGGCCTGCGCGCCAATCTTTTTAGGCCACTGTTTGAAAGTCTTGTAATGCCATATGGACATCTTGTATACTGGTGTAAGACATTCCTATTTGCTATAAAACATGGTGTTTTATTTGTGGTACATTCAAGGGAGGAGTTCAAGTTGTCGTATAGGCTTCCGCTAGAATGCTTTGTGATAGGTGCGATGCGCCACTTCGATATCATCCCGTACCTTCACCGCCTGTTTTGTGATATATACTGTGGGGCCCCGGCCGGACCTTCTAGAATATACCATATGAATGGATGAGGTTGTTACATTTTTGGTATCGGTTGTTTTGGTCTTTCCCTCTCGAAGTCATGGTCGACTTCTTTTGTGGGGTGGCCAGCACGTGTTTGTGCAAACCAAAGTCTATGAATGAACTCCTGAATGTCCATGATAGGAAGGCAAAGTTGTGTGTTTGAGGAACCTGCGTGTTCTTATTTTGTGTTTGTTTGCTTGGGATACCGCTAATGTGTGGTCTTGTCCACCTTTATGGGAGTGACCCGGCGTGGACACTGGATCTTGGCTTGGAGCTTCTCAGCGCATTCTGTGCCTACAGCGATCTGCGAAAGTACGGCAGACCCAGCAGCCGCGGAGCCTACAAAACATACCAGGACCCGTCCGCTGCGGAACATGTGTGATAGTAGGCGGGAGGCTGGTTGATTACCTGTACATCATGAACCAGCCAGGCACAAGAAGCAAAGCCATGTGAGGCAATCGGAGCCTACCCAACCGCAGTAG